>JAHLJT010002406.1:66982237-67412642 GCA_031308135.1 Acheta domesticus
TTCACTGTGTACGGTCCCTCGTACAGGTGAAAGAATTTAGCAAATAATTTGACCTTGGTACTGATACTTTTGGAGTTCGTAGCATGACTTTTTGATTCACCCTAAACACATATGGGTCGGCTTTTTACTTTCTTTTCCGTTCTTTCGGCAGCCTTGCGGAGCCTATCCAGAATTTGTTGTTCCGTGTGGTAGGGTTCCGGTCGCGGTCACATCTTCACGGTCTAGGATATCCCAACACATGTGGTGGTTTGCGGGCGAAATGGGCCTCGTATGGACTCATCCCGATGCTTTCATGCGGCACGTGGTTCAACCATCGATTCACATGGGGCACTAACTCGGTCCAATCGTCCATGTTTCTGGCTGCAATAAGTTCGGAACAGTCCTCGACATTTCTTTCATCACCCGTTCGCTTGGATTTGATTGCGGGTGGCGAATGGACGAGTAAATTGGAGTTAAATTTTTCTCTTGTAATGCTGTTTTCCACAGTTGGCTAGTGAATTGAGTTCCATGGTCACTCAAGACCTACGATACTGTCCTGCTATTGCTAAATATTTCTCCAGCTGTCGTAAACACTGGTTAGTGGTGATCTTATTAATGGGGTACACTTGTGTAAACTTTGTAAACAAGTCGATGATGACCATGATATACTTATTCCCGCGCCTCGATTTTGGTAATGGCCCGTACAAATCGACTGCAATGATATCATTTTTCCCTTCGGGAATGATCGGTGTCACTGTACCCGCATACGATCGATTCGGAAAACTTTGTCCTCATGCATGTCTCGCACGACTTGATTACTCGTTTCACATCCTATCCATGTTTTTCCAATAACATAGTTCGCTTATAATGCTTTTAATTTTGTGGACCCGTAATGTGCGGCTTGAGCGTGGACATAGTTAATTAGTTCCTCCGCGTGCGCTTTTGGGATCCAAATTTTGTAGGTAATTGGAGCGGTGTCCAATCGAATCAGCACCATGTCATTGGTCATCTCCACCTCTCGGGATCTCTCTGCAATTTCGTCACGACTTCTTCGTCTTCCTGTTTGCCCTCTTCCCTCAAGCACACGCTTGACTTTACTAATTTCGTCGTCGTGATTTTGAAGGTCTGCCAATGTGGACCAATCCCATAGAAAACTTTGAGGAATTTTTAGATCGATTGCATTGACTTGTTCGACGCCTTTATGGGTGATATTCGTCTCTGGAGCTGGAACTGACGACTGAGTAAGTCAGGTAATACATTTTTCTGCCCCTCGACATACTCGATTCGAAAGTCAAATTGTTGTAGCCACAGTGACCACCTCATCAGCCTATCGTTTTGCCAATTGCAACGATTTAAAAAGATTAGGGCTTTGTGATCGGTTTTGATGACAAAACTCCTCCCCATTAAGTAATTCTTTAATTTAGTTAGGGCCCAAACAACGGCATAGGCTTCTTTCTCCGATGTCGTAAAACGGATCTGCGGCCCTTTTAAAGCAGTGCTGACCAAATTGACCCGTCGAGGTGGGTTGGTCCACGTCCTGACGGGGGGATGCAGAGAAGGCTCTCAAGTGTTCCTTTCTCCATTTTTTTCATCTTCTTGCTTCTCATTTCATGTCATGTACGTTCTTTTCACTCCTTTTTCTTCCTCACTGGCCTTCTCTGTATGCTGAACGCCCACCCATGTGTTTGCCGTGCATGGCGACCCGTGTCGGAGGGAATGTGTGTCCTGGCGGTTGAGGGGTCTGTTTGTTTCCCAAACACTCACCTTGTGCTACGTTCGGCTTGCACTGAGGGATACGTTGTGTACGTATTTTGGGAACATTCCCTGTAGGCCTCAATACGCTTGCTTTGGCCTCGGACTCTTCTAGACGGGCGGTCGGGAGCTAACCCACTCCCGATCAATCGGCTTGGACTAGGTCTTGTACTGAACTCCAGGGTGAGCGGGGGGATACACGGTGGTGCAGCGCTGTGTTATTCCCCCACTATATCCTCGTGGCAACCCTGGCACTCCGATGGAGTGTCCCCTTGTTGGGCTCCGTGGTGGGTGGGGACCACGAGGATGAACCTGATCCATCTTTATGGAAACTAAACCTTCTCCCCCGCCCTCTTTCGCAAGGAAGAGGAGATGTCCGGAAAGAAACCTTGATTTGAATAGTTTCTTTTCAATGAAGAAGATAGACCAAAGAAACCTAGATTCCTCCTCATGGCATGCGCTGAGGAAGGTAAATCATTTAAAATGGTTAGTGCTGTGCGTTTGGCGCGAGCAATAGAGGAAAAATATGGAAAATTGCAAGCCGTAGTGCGTCAAAGGAATGGCACCATTCTTTTTGAAGCGCTAACGGATGAACAGATTGATAGAATTATGAAGACGAAGCAGATTGCCGGCCTCCAGGTGGAGGTGACCACTCACCCAACACTCAATCTTTGTAAGGGAGTGGTCAATCATGTTGACTTCTCAACAGAGAGCGAGGAAGATCTGGTTGCTTTCTTCAAGAGTCAGGGTGTGACAGATGTTTATAGAATTAAGAGGAGGGAGCATGGGCGAGAAATCCCCACTTCCACTCTTATCCTAACGTTCAACCTCCCTACTTTGCCCCGGAATATCTCGTGCGGTTTTATAACCTCCGCGTGCGACAGTATGTGCCCAATCCTTTGCGGTGCTTCAAGTGCCAACGATTCGGCCATACACAACAGCGGTGCATGGCAGATACCCCAGTGTGCGGTAACTGTGGTAAACCATCTCACGAACCTGGACCTTGCACCACTACACCGCATTGCGTAAACTGCGAAGGTGCCCACCCGGCAAATTATAATCAATGCCCCACCTTTTTGAAAGAGCGTGACATCCAAAAGATAAGAGTCGTGGAAAAAGTGTCTTTCCCTGAAGCCAAACGTCGGTTCCATGCGAGGAACCCAGTCGACCTCTCGCGCTCGTTTTCTGCCACTGTGAAAGCGAAATCTCCGAGGGTAGCAGCGGGCTGCCAAACAGAACGCGCTGCCCCGCAAGTAGTGAGTTTTGGTTGCCAAGTGTCCCAGTAGACCTCCCTGGGGATACATCTCCCCTTGAGGGTGGGAGAATAATAATCCCCACAAAATATAAGGTACACAAAAAAGTCCAACCAGCACAGTCCACGAAATCGACAACAAAAACTGTATCGACGGAAGTTGACGTCAGACGGACACCAAACCCCAACATAAAAGGACCTTCGAAGTCGCGACCGACTACAACTTTTGAAACTAGCTCTGAGCGAGCATCCAGCCCCCCTGGCAACACCCAGGAGGTTTCTGTTTTGGGGAGGCTCCCGTTGGGGAGGAGTCTCGTGCATCCGGCTCCCAACGTCGGAAGAAAAAAGAAAGTTAATTCTACCATGACTCTAATGTCATGGAACGCAAATGGTTTCTCCTCGCGACGGGACGACCTTAAACTGTTGGTGTCCCGTCACAATCCTATGGTGATTTGTCTTCAAGAGACACACCTTACCCCACTTCGCCCTCTATCTTTTCGCGGATTTTCTTCGTACAGGTTCGATGTGGATGATGGTCTCCGCGCTCATGGCGGAGTTGCTTCACTGGTGCATGATTCGCTGCTATCTACAGAGGTACCTCTTCAGACTGACTTTCAAACAGTATGTGTGCAGGTGCACCTTCCCATCCCTCACACTTACTGTGTGCAACATTTATATCCCTCCAGGTCTGACTATATCAGCAGACGAACTCTTAGGGTTGATAAATCAACTGCCTTCTCCATTTATGATAGTCGGCGATGTGAATGCCCACAGTCCTCTCTGGGGCTCTTCCCGCACGTGTCCCGAGAGGCAGTATCTTTGAATCAGTAATAGACACAGCGACTTGGTTATTCTGAACTCTGGTGAAGCAACTCATTTTGGCCGTCGCCACAAACTCGAGCACGTGTATTGATTTAGTTCTTTGCAGCCCTTCCTCTTTCAACCGACCTGCAATGGTCCATCCTAGACGACCTATATGGTAGCGACCACTATCCCATATCGTCCACATTGATAGACTTGCGCGTGGTTTGGCGCGCCCCCCTCAATGGTGCGTCCTTCGTGCTGACTGGCCGACATTCCAAGCGAATGCGAATTTATCAGAGGGTGAATTGTTAGTGTGGAGGGATATGGCTGCTCATTTTAACACTGCAATATTGCAAGCTGCGGGCACTGCAATCCCCAAGTCGACCGGTAATTCGCGACACCCCTTTGTACCGTGGTGGAACTTGGATTGCTCAAGGGCTGTCAGTGCTCGGAAGAAAGCGTTGGCTCGACTTAAACATTATCCAACCGCGGATAACCTTATTGATTACAAGAGGTGCAGAGCTAAGGCGAGGAGAACCATATTAGAAAGCAAGAATGCATCATGGAAGGCATACGTGTCCTCCTTGAATTGCCACACGCCACCACGTCTAGTATGGAGGAAGGTGCGTCTAATTAAAGGGTACCCTTCCTCATACTCAGTGCCAGGCCTTAGAAAAAATGGTCAGATAATCACAGATCGAGACGCCGTTGTAGAGGAACTTGCCACTCACTATGAAAAGATGTCGAGTTCGGCAAACTACTCTCCAAACTTCCTTCGTTTAAAGAAAGAATGGAAAATCGCGCTTTGGATTTTTCGAGCAGAGCACATGAGGATTATAATACCCCTTTCTCTATGTATGAAATGCGTTCTGCTCTGAAGCTTGCCAAAAGAACCACTCCAGGTCCAGACGAAATCCACAACTTAATGTTGCAGCATCTTCCCGAAACTGCCATGGAATTTCTTCTCCGGCTCTTTAACCGTATCTGGGAAGAGCATACTATCCCTACCATGTGGCGAGAAGCTATCATCGTCCCAGTTCCCAAAGTGGGGAAAGATCGATCACTGCCATCAAGTTATCGACCTATTTCCCTCACAAGCTGTGTAAGCAAAGTGCTGGAACGCATGGTGAATCAGCGTCTAGCCTGGACCTTGGACCATAAAAATCTGTTGACGCCAATCCAAAGCGGGTTTAGACGAAACCGATCTACCTTGGACCACCTCGTTTCGCTGGCAACAGCTATCTCTACATCGTTCGTCTTGAAACAACATCTAGTGGCTATATTATTTGACATAGAAAAGGCCTACGACACCACCTGGAGGGTACGGTATTCTGCAAACCCTGCACTCTTGGGGATTTAAGGGGAAGCTTCCGCTATTCCTCCAAAACTTCTTATTGAATAGATCCTTCCGTGTTCGTGTGGGTGATAGACTTTCTCGTAGTCACCCCCTTGAAATGGTATCCCTCAAGGATCAGTGCTGAGTGTCACTCTGTTTGCCATCGCCATCAATGGTATAGCGTCGACTGTACGAGAACCTGTTAAGGCATCGTTATTTGTGGATGACTTTGCCATCTTCTGTTCCTCCAGCAGCATCAGCGTGATCCAGAGGCAACTCCAAATGGTGCTCAACAAGCTCCATGAATGGAGTACGTCAACGGGCTTTAAATTCTCTTCTACTAAATGTATCGGTTTGCATTCTGTAGGATATACCATTTGCATAGTAATCCAGTCCTTCACTTGGCAGGAAACCCGCTTCCATTTGCAGAATCTGCCAGGTTCCTGGGGCTTACATTTGACAAGTCTCTCACCTGGCGCGCTCACATCTGTGGACTACAAACCAGATGTGTCTCTCCCCTTAATCTTCTCCGAATGCTGAATGGTACATCATGGGGTGCCGACCGCACTACCCTTTTACGTCTATATAGATCACTCATCCGCTCAGTTTTGGACTACGGTAGTGAAGTGTATGGCTCAGCAGCTCCCTCCACTCTGCGACCCATCAATAGTATACACCACGCGGGTATCCGTCTAGCAACAGGCGCATACCGCACCAGCCGAATTGAGTGCCTTCTATCCGAGGCTGGCGAGGCCTTCCTTAAAACGAAGGCGGGATATTTTATTAGCATCTTACGGAGCTAAAGTATCAGGACTCCCTAATCATCCTTGCCGCCAAATAATTATCCATCCTGAATATGAAACATCATATATTCTTCGAACATCGCTGCCTCAGCCTCCAGGTATTAGATTGCAAAATCTTCTGCGGGACCTTAATGTTGATCTTCCGACACCCATGAAACCCCCAAGTCACTCCATTCCTCCATGGAAACTCCTCCGCCCGAATATTGATTTCAGACTATCCAACCTGCCTAAACAAACGACTAGTCCTCTTGCTTACCAGATACATTTTCAGGAAATGAGGGCAGCCTACCCAGATCATGTATTCTTATATACAGACGGCTCATCGTGCAATGATGCGGTGGCTTGTAGTTTTTATTGTATCAGGGTCACAAAATCATATCGGCTACATTCTCAGTGCAGTACCTTCACTGCTGAAATGTATGCAATTCTTGAAGCCCTAAAATACATCGAGTCAACGACCTTACGTCAAGTAGTTCTTTGTTCCGATTCTCTTAGCTCGTTACAAGCTGTCTCCCGTTCTTCCTCAGACTACCTGACGGAATCTATTCAAAACATCATTCATCGCCTTCTGTCTCGCCACTACGATCTAATACTGAGTTGGGTCCCAGGCCATGTGGGAATCATAGGGAACGAGTTGGCTGACCAGGCGGCAAAATCGGCAACGGAGAATACTCATGTTGACATTCCTTTCGTACCATCGTCCGATGTTAAAGCTTCTTTAAAACGACTGATCTTTAGAGCGTGGCAAACAGAGTGGCACAATACCACCTTTAAACTAAGCGTAATAAAGGATACTGTTAATCCTGGCGCTCCTCATCCCGACCTTCTAGGCGCGAGGAAGTTATTTTAACCCGTCTGCGTATCGGACACTGTCACTTCTCCACAGTTTCCTCATTCGAGGAGAATCTCCTCCTACCTGTGACTCGTGCAGGGCGGCTCTCTCTGTGGAACACGTCCTCCTGCATTGTTTGAGATTTGATGGCAGCCGACGTAGACATGCTCTGGGCAAATCTCTACGAGAGGTGCTCGGAGATGACGATTCCGCGCTCTCAAAGCTTTTTGTTTTTTGAGAGAATGCGGAATATACAATTTTATATGACATAGGGACATGTTTTACTGGCCCCAAATTCTGTTTTATTCTACCTGCTTAATTATTTTAAGTATAATTGTAATGTTCTTGTTTAAGGTACACATGGTCTTTTAAATTAGTAGGCAAGTGCACCAATTATACTTTTATTAGAAGTTTAATATATTTGTTTTTAGAAAACTTTGACATGGGCGCCAATGACCTTAGCAGTTGAAGCGCCCTATAAACCCAATCAATCAATCATCAATCAACCAAATTGATGATTTTTTGTCTCCCCATCAATGACTTGGTACAACATCGCTCCCACACCCAAATCACTACTATCTGTTTGTAGATACATAGGCTGCGTGAAATCTGGATGTGAAATCGTGCATGTTTGTAAAAACATATGCTTAAGATCGTCGAACGCCTTCTGTTGAAGTTCCGTCCATTCCCATTTCTGATCTTTTCGCAATAATCGATATAATGGAGCTATCGTTAGAGCATAATTATAGCAAAACCTGCTAAAATAATTGCAGACTCCTAAAATTCTCTTTAGTTGCCTATTATTCTTTGGTCGGGGTATGGCTTCGATTTCTTTAATTCTATCCAATCCCATTTGAATTCCATTCTTCGTGATTTCATATCCCAGAAATTTGATTTGTGGTACACAAAAATGGGATTTTTCAAGATTTAATACCAAGTTATTTTGAATCAACAATGGTAATAACTTTCCCAATGCTTCAAGGTGACGTTCAAAATCTGTCGAATGAACTAAGATATCATCAACGTAAAGAGTGGTGTCTTGTAACCCAGCATTGTTCATAATCTCGTCCAAACATTGAACCAGCGCAGCTCCACTGTTACGCAATCCAAATGGGACACGTTGAAATACATAGCTTCGCCCCTTGTAGACGAACCCTGTGTATTTCTGATCCTTCGGATGCAACCTCATTTGATAATATGCCTTGCTGAAGTCCGTTGATGAGAAGTACCCCTTATTGGCTAATCGTAACAATATTTCATCAATTTTGGGCGGTACATCCCTATACGGTATTGTCAGCGAATTCAAGTAACGCGCGTCTAAGCATAAGCGCAATGTGCCGTTCTGCTTTTTCACTATTACAATTGGATTGACATACGCCGTAGTCGCCCTTTTGATTATGCCTTCTTCTAACATTTCTTCAATTTGTTTTGAAATTGCTTCTTGGTACGCCACTGGTATAGGATAGCTGCGTCCTTTGAACGGCGTCTCGTCTGTGAGTTGGATACGAAACACGTAATTTTTCACTGGCTCGCGATTTTTCTCGAACACCCTTTTGGCGCTGATGAGTAACTTCGATAACTTGGCCTTCTGTTCTTTGTCGAGGAGATCAGCGGAATTAACTTTCTCTTCAATTGATTCAATCAAGTCATTTGTCGCGGACGAACATAAATCTATTTCATCCTCATTTTCAATTAACTTTTCTTCATCAAATTTCATCACTGTGTTAATTCTCGCGTTTCCACGACCTATCAGAATTTTCGCGGCTCTGGTATCTACAATTACATCATTCTCCACGAGAAAATCAATGCCTAAAATTACTGCGTACGTGAGTCCTTTTACTACGAGACATGGCGTGTCATAGACCTTGCCTCCTATTTCTAATGGTGCATAAATTTGTTTTTTGATCGGGCTCGACTTGTTTCCAATCGCAGTTGTAATTCGCGTACTTTTAATTGGCAATTGAGGTAGTTCAATCTTCGATTCCCTTAACGCATTGTAGGCGTCTTCATCCATTATGGTTGCCATGGAGCCAGTGTCCACTAACGCCTTCATCACCACGTCGCCGCAGCATACTTCAATCACCGGACAACGATATGGATACTCGTTCGTTGTGACCATATTCCATATGACACCCGTCGGTGGATCACCTACAGAGATTACAGGAACCACGTTGTATTCAGCTTGAACGTTGTTCGACATGGGGTTCCCGCTCACATCGAACTGTGGCAGTTTCCCGATGTTGATGGCTGACATTGATGTTTGTCCCCTAATTCTTCATTATTCTCTTCTTCTTTAGTCTTGCGCTTGTTTTGAGGGTATGTTTTATTAGTCTTCTCCCCTCCTGATTTTGAAGTTCGGTCTTTCGTTTCATTCCGAAAGTTATTTTCTTCCGTATTTCGATCATTCTTTTTATTGTTTGGTTGATCGCTCTGTTTCGATGATTTTGCCTCTTGACCTCCCACACTCGTGCTGATGGCATTAATCGTCGTACTAGTCTTGCCTCCCTTCATGACATTATCTGCTGTAATGTCATAATTACCTAGCAAGCTTTGGAATGCCTCAATGTCACGCGGAGCTATGCTTCTTATCAAGTTCTGTATGCTGTATGGGAAATGTCTTGTTAATAAACAAATAATTTCTTTGTCTTCCATAGGTGGCGAACATAACTTGAGTGCAGCAATCTTCCCCGCCGCATAATCGCGCATGCTTCCTAGCGTCGGCTTGTAGTACGTATTCATAACTGTCATCTTGTGGTTGAGTTGAATTTCCTCGCTCCAATATCTATTTAAAAATTTTATTTTAAATTCTTGAATTGTTTGAGGAAACGGTTCAAGCGTTTCTAACCATGTTCTTGCATTTTTTTGTAAAATCTGGTACAATAAATGCGTTTTATATTGCTCTGGCAAGCGACTAAGAGCCATAAAACTATCTAGTGCCTTTAAGAACGAATATGGATGTTCTTCGGGCAATCCCGAAAACTTCAAGGTAGGTGGCACATTTAAGTTTAACGGGTGCGTCGAACCTACAGCTGCCGGCATGGTATCTACCGTTGCTTGCAAGTCGTTTAGTTTTGTTAGCACTTTCAAACGTTCTTGTGTGCCCACTTCTACCTGATTTGAAATCCCTTTCAGTTCTTGTGCGATTTTGTCTTCATGTCGTTTCGTACGAATTTCGACGAATTCAGTTATTGAATCAATTCGCGTGTTCATTTCTTCACATTTATTTGTACAGTTTCAATCTTCTCAGATTGTTCCTCTACTTTTCTTGCTTGTGCCTCTAACTTCTTGTCAACTTCATTCTTCAATTCGGCTGCCCCCGTTTCCTGTGCTCGCTGAATTGCTTCGACCTTGTCGTTAACAGCACTTATTTTGGTTGTCAACTCCGTAGCTAAAGCATTTTGCTGTTCTTTCAACTCCGTAGCTAACACCTGGTTTTGTTGTTGAATCTCGCGTTGAACACTCTCTTGTACATGTTGGATGTTTTCTTGTACCTGTTGCATGTCGCGTTGAACATTCTCTTGTACATGTTGAATGTCGCGTTGTATTTCTGCAGCTATTGCGTGGTTTTGTTGTTGCATATTCTCTATCTTATTGGTAAGGGTTGTATGGAAATTACCTAACAATGCCCTCATTAGGTTTAGCATGGGGTCATCCGGACTAACGGGTGGTGATTCCCCTTCTAACATTTCCGGTGACGATTCTAATGGCTCTGTTCCGCGAGCAGATTCGGTCGGCGTTCGTTCTACGGTCGGCCTTGCCTCCACTTCGCGCTGCCCCTCCTCCTCGTCACTGTTAGCGGCCTCTGCCCCCACTAAGCCTCTACTTTGCATGAATCTATCCGCCATGATACGAGGTTGAGTACCCGTTTACAGCAATTCTTTACACAAAAGATATTTGTTGGAAACGAAATTACCTCCCTCACAACACACTGAATAATTTATACACTCCACAACAAAATCACATAGAAATAGAACTTATCACACTGCTGAAAATAAAACACAAAACATGACATGTACACTGCAATAAATTGTAACACTGTAACAACTATGAACACCGTACATCATTCACAAGTATCGTTCTCCTTTCAATATTTCCTTTTAACTTTAATTTTATTCATAGCATTGTGTGTGTTCCCTCTTTGATTTGACAAGTCACTACACAATCTTATATGGGACTTTGGAAACCCTAAATTTTAGCCTTATTAATGATGCAAATATTAATTTCCTCTCTCCTGCTATCATTAGTTAATGCTAATTTAACTTTCAAGTCCCTGTTCGGGCGCCATTTAATGCAACGGAACATGCCATCTCTCGACATGCCGGCACTAACCAACCTTTGATGGGCTAGGGCGGATATACCCCACGAGAATCAAATGCTTCTGGCGTGGGTGTCACCAGGACGTCACGGCGCTCCAGTCACCGCCTCGTCGCCAGGCCCTGCCGGTTGTTTATCAAAATATTTTCTTTTATAGGATGCTCCCTCCCTAGGAAATCCTACATGGTTTAGTGACCAGGGAAAATCACAATCCACAAATGCTTTATATCTCATTCATTAACCAAAATTGATTACATAACATTACAACATGCAGCGGGCAAACCACTGCTTTGCCCTACACTGCCTGTACACATTACACCTAAGAGAGATTTCGATAATCCTATTTCCAGCTGGATTTACCTAAACATTCTCTTAAGATTTTCACTACTACTTAAATTAGTGTGGCATTACTTATTGCCTTTCACATAAAAGCACATGTACACTGACTCTTTCGATAAAGAAAAAGACTGATTTTAACAAAGTTACTTATTGTTCTGGTTTAGATGCATGTAAGCATCGTATTCTATTTTAAATTCTGTTTGGAACGACCCTTTGAACATGAAAGAAAGACCAAATCCAAATCTAGAATTGTCCTCATTAGCCTCTCCTATTTCTGCTAATACCTTGTATTTTTACAGCACTGTGTCAAAGTTTACAGGTACTCACTCTCGTTTGCTGCATGGCGGTGAAATACCGTTACACCTCCCCCTCTCGCGCGCGTTCCGGAGACCTCCCGTTCGCCCACTAGCAGCCGGGAAGGGCGTAGCGATGACCTCGCTGTCTTCACGGCCGCTCGAACAAATGGAAGCCTCGGCGAGCCTGTGGAGTAGCGGCGGGCCCGATGGCGACCTCGGGATGCAACGGTGAATTGCACCGCGGCGCCTCTCGTACTCGCTGTATTCCACGTCACGTACCAACTTCTCGGCTGTACCTTCTTCTTCTATCTTCTCCCTTCTTCTTTCTTCGTTTTCCTTCAATGCGAATTACACGTCAGTTCAGAAAGTTCAGACGTCTTTAATTTTCTTCCTCACAAACTCATTCCGGACAACAGTTCATTAAATAATTCTTGATTTGAACATCGGGCTCGTTTCACTTTGCTCCCGTGCACTTTGAAAGTTCTGGTGGCGTTGGAAGTTGTGAATTACGCACCGACTCACGTTATACTTGGTCATGAATTCTGTTTTAGAACAAAACTGCTCCTAGCGGATATTGCATCTCGTCGTTAACTTTTTTCTAAAAGCAACGTTTCACGTCGTCGAAAACTTGTTCTAGAAGAAACATTCTACGCGTCTCGCCTCGTCGACAACTTTTCCTAGAAGAAACGTCCTACACGTCTCACCTCGTCGACAACTTTTTCTAGAAGACCCGTCTTGCCTCGTCGGAAACTCTTTCTAGCAGACCAAAATTCTACATCGGTTACCAGGCTGCCTCTGTCCTACTCTCCTCGCGTGACCTACGCCGACCAATGGCTATCGTGGGATTTTCGGCTCTCTCCTCATTGGCGACCATCGGTTCCGGTTGTAGGCTTCGAAATTATTCGACGCCTTCGTCATCCGCTGACGTCGACGGCGCGCGGCTTTCAAAGCTGCCTGCGCCTTATGGTGTTCGGGCTGGTTGTAGATTTATTATGGGACGAATGGATTTCGTCCATTTTCGTCTCATTATAAAATGGAAAACAATGATCTATAATAAAAATATAATAGGAAATAGAAAATCAATCAATTTACAGACACGAAATGAAAAACAGTTGACAGTTGTCCTTTGTTGCTTATATCAGGGGCTTCATCCAGTATGGCGGAGACAAAAGAGGGTTTAAAAATTTCATTTTTAATTTCATGGGACAACCGTGCTCATAATTGAAATCCAATGAATGTGAATTTCTTGGTGAGATTGCACGAAACACTAGAATTTCCATATCAACCTTGTCAGTTTTATCATATTTCATTATTTCACTTATATATTCCATGAAATTTTCTCTATTTGATGATCCCCTATTTTCATTATGGCTAGAAAATACAAGCCCTTGTCTCCCAAAAAAGCATACAACTCGAATGAAGTGTGACAGAATTTCCCTATTTTCCCTTATGTCACCGTTGTATTTATCCCTTATATCACCGTTGTGTTTATTTCCAATGTCTTTGGTTGTATTGCTCAAAATAGCATGTGTTGGCTGTTTAAATAAAATTGTATCCTCTCATATTTTTTTAAATATTTTTAACTGTTGCTCACGTGCTATTATTTGTCCACGGCACAAAAATACGACTCCATAATTATGTAGGCTTTTTGGATCTCGTCGTGTTCGCCATTCCAGGGCATAGATGTGGATTGCAGTCACATGCCTTTGTGCATTCAACCAGCACAATTCCTAACCTAAATTGGCTACAAATATATAGTTGTTAAGTGTATTAAAATAAACTAATAAAACTTAAATAAAACGACAATGTTCATTAATTAACTTCGTTCTCTTACAAACACCGAAGAGAACAATGAAGTTTCGTAAAACGATAGCTTTTTCTTAGGCTCTCTGGATGTAATCGGTCACTGTGCATTTGATTCACAGCACAGACTAGGCGACATTTCAGACTGATTCTTTCATGCTTGTGAAGAATCGAATTCTCAACGGCGCAATGTTTGAAATATAAAGAAATATTTTGTAGTAGAAAAAGAAAATAACAAATTGACAATTTACAATCATTTTAAAATAAAATAGCTGATATGGTCAGGATATGTAACACATCATCCACATCCATTGACGCTACGTCCCTGCAGGAGCGCATACTTCGGTTTTTCTTTCATGGCGCACGGGGGGGTGTCAAGAAAACGGAATATCTCACGGTATTTCGCGTCGTTCTCGGTTGTGCCGCTAGGAGTCGCATGATCGCGACTCCATGATCCCCGTCGGCGTTCCACAAGGTGGTACTGGAGCAATTGCTGAGGAATATTATGTTTGATGAGGTCCTTAGGCTCCGTTTCCAGAAGGAATCAAATCATAGGCCTCGCAGACGACATTGCCTTCGTCATCGCCAACTTTGTAGAGAAAATATGGATGTATCTGGATTGGGATATATCTGGAATGAAGCCATTCTCATTGCCAGTCAATATCTGGATTCTGCAGGATTGAGCTTACCGAACACGAGACAGAAGTGATGCTAGTAATAGCAGGAAGAGAAGAAAATCCATCACACTCGAAGGCGGTTATCACCAAATTTCAACACATCGGCATCATGATCGACGCGCGCTGGTCCTTTAGAAACCACTTGGAGTATGCCAGGAAGAGAGCAGCGATTATAAATGGTGCATGCACTGCGATTTTTCTAACTTGCCCCTCAAGGCCACCCAAATCCCATCTTCGCGATGGAATATGCCACGGTATTTCGCATCTTTCTCAGTCGTTCCGCTAGATTTCGCATGATCGCGACCATACCAAGCAGTGCTTGCGATCATGCGACCTCTACCGACAAGACCGAGAAATACGCGAAATGTTGTGTGATATTGCATCGCGAAGATGGACCTTAAGTGGCCTTGAGGGGCAATGTTAGAGAAATCGCAGTATATACTGCGATTTTCGTAACTTTGCCCCTGACAGGAATCAGCTGTTTCGCTGCCATTCCAATCGGGGGCTTATATTTCGCGGCAGTGACGTCACTATGGTGACGTTCAAGCACCCGATTGGATGAAACCGTCAACAGCTGATTCCTGTCAGGGGCAAAGTTACGAAAAACTCAGTATAGACTAGGTTAATGCCGAACACGAGAGGGCGTAGTCATAAAAAGAGAAAGCTACTTGCTTCGGTCGTAACATTGATTCTGCTCTATGGATTCCCAATTTGGGTCACCTCTACAGATACTAAGAGCTACATTTAAGGTATGGCGTCAGTCAGGGGCGTAACATTCGGGCCCGCAAGCCCCGCGGGCGGGCCCAGGTAAAAGAGGGGATATTCTTACTTTCTTCTTGAAATGCCAGCTGATCTTCTAAGAAAGTCCATTTCCATTACCCTTAACTTTGTTCTCATTTGTTCCGAGAGTTGCCGTATCTCAGCACCATACAGTACAACACTTTGGATTATTACTCTATATAACATGAGATTTGTTTTTTTACTTATGTTCTTGACCCATAGGATAGAATTCAGAGAACCGATGAGTTTTCTGCCTTGTTTAATCCGTTCCAAAACCTTTGTCTCATAAAGTCCCTGCTTCTCAATTTTTACCCGTAAATATTTAATTTCTTCAGTTTTCTTAATTTTGTTTGCTGTGCCCATAGTTATGCATTCATTATTACTATTTAATGCCCAGTACATTGTACATTGTTGAGTGTCAGTCCCCACATTGCGTATTCTTCTCTGATCCTTATCAGCATAAATCCTATATCATCTTGGTCGTGCGCGACGATTACCTGGTCATCAGCGAACTGTAAAGTGTAAAGAGTAGAGTACATATCCAACGGTATTCCCATTCCCGCACAACTCCTTTTCCATTTCTGCAGAACGTCATTCACATAGATTTTAATTAGTGTCGGTGAAATGCAGCATTCTTGCTTTAAGCCTTTCGTGATTGGGAATGATTCTGTCAAGAGCTTCCCTAATTTCACTATTCCTGCTTGCTGTGAATATAATTCTTTCACTGCAGCAATACGACTACTAGATTTAGACGTCGCAGGAACTCCCATAATTTATCTACTGGCACATTGTCATATTCTTGTGCGATATCGAGGAAAACGTGTAATTCTCTCCCCTTTGCCACTGCAAGTTTGCAATTTTATATCAAGGAGTAAATAACGAGGGAAAAGTACATTCTACTAAAAGTAACGATTACATGCTAAAATTACTAAAGTAGTAATCTTAACTAGTAATTGAGGCTGATTTTAAGGACAGGGTTCGGCTCACTAAAACAACGGCGCACGGTTCACTTGCGCATGGTTCACTCGCGCGGACCACGAGAACGGATCACTTAGGGAGCGGGAAGATGCCTTTGTGCTTGCATTGTGCGAATGTGCAATGGAGAATTACAATGGTTAAATGCATAAAATGCGTTGCATGCATAATGTTAAATGCATAAAATGCGTTGGTAATTATGCGTTGGACAGACTCAAGGATGTTTTATGTTAACGCGAGGGCCGAAGGCCCGAGCCTCGTCCTCAACTTGGACACGGGTAGTGAAGCGTCACGATTCCACACGAAAGTGCGTTGGCCACGTGGCCGTGTGGCCGGGCTCACTGTGGCGGCGGTGTGAGTGACTCGTTCGGAACCGAATCGTGCGCGTCAATAGGAGCCGAACCCTGTCCTTAAAATTTACCGTAATTGAATTACAGTTACTCATCAATACTGATTATTATCTCATGCAACTTGTGACTGGCGGCTGGTGCCGCACGAGCCAGGTTGTTACAGACATACGTACGTCGTTTCTAGGGCTCGGACTTTCAGATAAAACAGTTTTTTCCTTAAATCTTGAGCGATTAAGGTTCGATAGAAATTCAAGAAGCTCCAAATGTTTTTCGTATAGAGATTTGCACATCAACAACAAATATTTTAAGTTGCATACAGATAAATATTTTCGCCAAAATAATTTGCAATAATTCATTCTGTATTATTTTGAACGTTCTCTTAAAAACTGTTGCTTTTTCAAGATGGGTTCTCAAAACATAATCTAAGTCTGAACTAAAATTCACAAGGCCTTTAAAAATCCCAGGATTTGACGATTTTTCAGTCTCGTCGTGTCCCCTCAACACCAGTTCAAAAGCCCCACAGAGACGGACACAATTAAAGTATTGAGAACATACCTGTTATGCGGACGAGTCACAGATGCATCGGAAATTCATGGCTACCTTGGAAAGTGCAAATCTATCTTCACGCAGCTCGTTGCGTGTACCGGGAGAGATGGCTCAGTGCATCAACCTGATGTCACTGCAGTCCCTCTGACCGGGAGGTCCTAGGTTCGAGTCCCGACGGCGGCAGGATTTTCGACACTAGCTTGTCAGCTAGGTCGAATTCAGTCGCTGTCTGGAGGAGAATTCTAGCGACCGGCTGCTCTGATCGGTAGTTTTCCGTTGTTTCTCCGATCAACACCAGGCGAATGCCGGAGCAGTACCCTAACAAACGGGCCACGGACCTCGCGCGATCTTTCCTTCCTCTTCCTTGTCCTATCCTATCCTCTTACACATTTACACTAACATTCACTACACTACCACACATGTCGGGAGACCGGTCGGGAGCTTACAACTTGTCCCGGCTGGGGCGGTGCCCTGCTGGTGGGAGATACCTGGTTGAGGGGAAAACCTTGCTAGTCGACGGTAGGTCGGCGCCAGATCTCGCCATCCAGTGGGGAAAGATCATCGCCATTTCCCGAGAAAAAAACACGCCACTTACGGGACCAATGACCAAAGTAGTTGACACGACCGGAAACACGAATCAATCAATCGTTGCGTGTGTTTTGCGCGAATGTACATTTGCAATCTACATTCCCGCCTGAGACATGGCTAAATAAATAAATGTTGAAGCACCCTTAAACTCAGTCATCATCATTTCTTCATTGAGCTTGGAATATTACCTTTGCATGTATTTACGAATCTGTAGTTTTTGTCAAAACTGACGGAACATATTTTCATGATATTTGTTATATATATATATATATATATATATATATATATATATATATATATAAAATATAAATTCATACTGATATTTGTAATTACATCACGTCGTAGAAATCACATTTATCAGGTGTCAATATCAACAGCTCACTTCAAGAAATCCAAAAGATTAATTCTGTTGTAACTCCGCTACATGGCGTTGTAGAACAAAACTAAATATTCACGTCAAATGCAACCCGCGACATATTCAGCAGCAGTTTTGAATCTATATCATTAAATAACTCCCAAACGAGACGTTCTGGTGAAATGTTCACAAATGAAAGTCGCTCGCTAATTCAACAACAATTTATTGATTCCTTATTTACATAGCTGCCAGTCATTACAGGGTTAGGGAGTAGCTTCTCCCTGAGTTGTGCCGTCTTCCTACGGCATCCGACAGACGGTTAGTAATTACCGCTGGCTGCCGCATTGCCAGTCATTGGCCATCTTCAGTCCCCAACATCTCCACACGTCCGGCTCCAGGACGTTTCCCGCCGACTGCTGGCTGTGACCGTCGCCTCCCAACGGTAGACTCTCGACTGCTGCTCTCAGGACTGCCCTCAGGGTGCCGGCTGGCTCCATTAAAGGGCCGACGCTAGGCGGTGAGACTCTCTCTCACGGCTCGAGCCTGCTAGGCCGTGTGCACGGCCTGCCACTGCCGCCGCCGATCCCCGACAGAGCGCTGTCTTGCGCTAATTATAAAAATCATGCGCGGCATGACACTAGGGTCTTAAAAACCAAAATAACGTTTCTAATACCGTAATTTACAGAATGAGCTCTTTTCGAACATATATCCCCGATATTATCTTCCCAATATCTCACCTGCTCAGACGTGCAGAATCTGCAAGTAAATGTGAATGAGAGGGACAGAGACAGACGGACAGGGTGAGCGAAGGAGGGAGAGACAGTGAGAAAGGGTGATGGGAGGGGAAAGAGGGAGATGAAGGGCAGAACAACGTCTGCCGGGTTTTCCTAGTATAATACATGTACTTCCTAGTATAATACATGTGTTTCTTTACAACTTGCCAGATGACATTAAACAATTAAAATCGGTACGCATACTGACCATCAAAAAAGAAAAATATTTATTTTAGCAATGATATATAATGCAATAGTTTACATTTGTATTGTTTAATTTTTAAAGAAACTTAATATGCTTTTAACCAGTGGCGGCTCATCCTTCTCATGCTTGGGAGGGCTGCGAACAAAAAAATCTTACCTTAGCTATTTGAACTTCAAATCCATCCAGGGGTCTTTCTTTGCAGCAAAGATGTCAGTTACTCTGGGTGAATTGTAGGATGTTTTATATCATTTCATTTTCTATGGACAACATGGAAAGGGCTTTTAATCTATCTTCTCCCACAGAATTCCTCAGAAATGTTGTAATTCTTTTCAGTGTTGAAAAGCAACGTTCAGATTCACAAGTTGTCAGGGCAGGGTAATGGCTGTTTTTAAAAGTTTTTTCAAGAAAGAAGATTATTAGCTTGAAGAAATTGCAGAAACTTTACAGCACTGCCAATACTTTTTAACTCTTCTCTTGAATAGATGACCGAACGTTCTGTACGAAGTTTGTTTGTATCAAACACGGGAAATAGTTTTACTCACTTATTGAACAAAATTTCTGTGAAGTTTGTATTATATTCTATAAACTCGTGTTCTTGCGGCAGTGATAAAGAAAGGTGATTCGTAAACTCAAATCGTGTGTTAATCTGAGACAGAATGAAATCACAAACGTCTTTGACTGCAGCTGTTCTTGTCTATGTCTGTAAAGTCTTCCTCTTATGTGCATTTTCTGCTCCATTTTCACAAGGCCCTACCAAGTCTCTCACTTTCTTATTTTCAGAAGTGAATGAAGAAACTTTTTTCTGGGTTATGGCGGCTTGTATGTGACGGCTCTGAACCTGATTGTTCAGGATATCTACATGTTTTAGGAAAAAAATTAAGCCAGAAACAAAATTCAGAATTTTGAAGGCATCCCAATAAAGCAATTGCTTCATTTACTGTTTCATCGCTTGAAGTCTTTGATTGAGATAAAATCTGAAAACATTTTTTCATTTCTTCTTGTTTTTCATGTACAGCGTTAACAGTCCTGGATTTAAAATTTCATCTCGTTGAACTGCCCGTTAGTATTTGCTTATTAACACATGAATCCAGGACTGATGATATATGTGGTGAGCGAGAAAAGAAAGCAGGAATAGCTGAAAGGTTTGAAAAAAAATATTCTTGCTTTCGTGTTTTGCCTGGCAGCTCTCTCCATGGTCGAATTTTACTGATGTGCAAAGAAATGCACAAAATACGCATTCGGGTACACTTCTCTCACTTTAGCCTGAACTCCGTTCAGAGAACCACTCAATACAGCTGCACCATCGACGCTTTGGCGTAGAAGCTTATTCTTTTCTTTCAAAATCTTTCCAGGCTCAGAAATAATACACTTTGCAATACAATTGGAATTTTGGCGATTTGGATTAAAAGATCCACAGAATCTTCCAACTGAATAGCCTTGAGGAACAGTACTCTAAGATATAACAAGCTGAAACTTAACGCTAGTGTCTGCCATAACAGACACGTAATCGGCTGCTTGAATTTCTTCCTATATATTTTACCAACTGATTTCAAGCGTACATTGGAGTAATTCGTTTGTATTGTTTTCGATGTGCTTTAAAGAACGAGTTACTCTCAAGGTGAGATTTGAGTGAAGAGTCAATTTCAGAAGTATATTTCATTAACCGTATGAAAACTCCTTGGTTCTGTGACCCATCGTATTTTTCATGACATCTCAAGGCCATCTCATGAAACCCACAAAACTTAACACAGTTAATGATTTTAGAAAGAGTGTCCCTACTTTTTTGCACTTGATTATTAACGATCAACTAACTCCTTATAAGCTTTGCTTGAACATGTCTGCAAATTGACGGAATCAAGCGGAGCAAAATTTAGCATGTTGTTAACATGATTTTTAGAAATTTCATGTTTGTGCCACTTTTCATAAAGTCGTTTTAATTCTGTCACTTCTTTCTTGATCCATTCCTCATTTACTGCGTCACTATTGATCCCAAATAGGAGATACGGGAAGCAGAAAAGTGCATTGCTTATCTCACAACCACTCATACTTGTAAATGTGAGGATTGAAACATCCAGTACATTCTTTTTGCTGACATGATGCATTCTGAGTGATATGCAACAATGGCTCGGTCTTCCACGGACTTTTATTTCACTTTTTTTAGTGTCAAGGAGCCGAAACGAACGGATTTTAAATGTTGTACCGAATTATACTGCGATTTTTCTAAGAGTGACCCTCAAGGCCACTCAAATCCCATCTTCGCGATGGAATATGTCACGGCATTTCGCGTCTTTCCTCGGTCTTGCCGGTAGAAGTCGCATGATCACAAGCATTGCTTCATACGGTCGCGATCGTGCGAAATCTAGCGGAACGAATGAGAAAGACGCGAAATGCCGTGACATATTCCATCGCGAAGATGGGATTTGAGTGGCCTTGAGGGTCGCTCTTAGAAAAATCGCAGTATACTCATTTTTCCTTCTCATTCACAACCACTCACACGCAGACGGTCTCCGGTGTTAAAATAAAATGTTCTTACCGCTCCAAATAAACGCTTAAAGCAAAATAACGCCGAAAAGACTACGCTGGTCTGCTCTGTGGACTGCACTGGATGCAGTAATGGTGGAAATAAATAGCAGTCCAGTGCAGACTTTTCGTCGTTATTTTGCTTTACGATTTTATTTGGAGCGTTGTTAACATTTTATTTTAACACTGAAGTCCGTTTGCGTGTGAGTGCTTGTGAATGAGAAGGAAAAATGAGTATGAGTGGAAATAAATATATCCACCATGGATGCAGTCATGTCGGCGCCCGGCAGCGGCGTGCAGAAACGGGGCGGAAGAGGAGCAGAGGGGGAAGTAGAATCGGTATTCACTGCTGGGAGGGTGGCCACGATGCCGTCAGTCCACGGGGTGGGAGCTGCTTTAAGTTCTCGCCAGTCGTGTGGTGAACCAAGACGGAACAACACGTAATAGAACACGAGGTTAAAGTAAAGAAATGTATTATTTCACTCATTAATGATAAGAGAATAAAATGCCTTGGGGGACTGAAGTCCTGCAGCCTCCCCCCATGAGCCGCCACCGCTTTTAACAAGTAATGTTTGCTTCTGGGACAATGATTCCCCATCTCAATCAAGTCAAATGTCAAATGTCTCCCCAAATAAATCAAATCAAAGTGGAAGATACGCTGTACTCTGTTGTGTGTGAACCTGTTGTTGAGGACCCCAAACACGCGTTTCTTCAATGCCCGTGTTTTGACCCTCAACAACTGATCATCATTAAGATGCTTGGGGTAGACCAGATGACTCCAGGAAAGCATATGCTTGCCTCTGAATTATTATTGATCTGATATGTGCTCTCGATATGAAGTTAACTCTTTGATCCATATATATATATATATATATATATATATATATATATATATATATAAAGAATTGCAATAGTTCGAATTGTCGGTTTAACTCTTGCTAGCACATTTTTGCAGAATTTTGTTTTTGTTCTTGCTTTGTTTCCTCTCAATGGTTTTAAAAAAACTTGTGTATATAATATCCTTAAATATTAAACCTCTTAGACCAACACTATTAGGTCAGTGTTTTCCTTAATCACATCCTTTTAAAATATAAAGGATATTTAAATAATGGGATGGTCAGAGTTGCATTGCTCTCAAATGCAAATGTTACTTGTTTTTTTAATCTCAAAAAAATTTTACATAATCAAATTGGACAACACGGAATTCTCAGTAGTCACTTCCATACATTTTTATAAGATATACTAAACTTAATTTTGGCCTGAAAGGAAATATTAATACTTATCTATTTATTTATTTTATTTATCATATTATTGTCAAAGAAATATTTCCATTATCACCATCTATGGTAATTTGTTTAGGTTCATTCTCAACTGTTTAGACTTTTTTATTGTTCTAATCATCCCAGCTCTTTTCTTAACTTTTCACATTCCTGATTATACAAAAAATAATTGCTAATATTGTTTTCATTATGATTGTAAGTATTAGTTCAACAATTGTGCATTTTACAGTTGAACGTGAAATTTTTGGTGAGGCTGTAAGTGATTCTGAGGAAGAAGAAGAGACAAATATTAATGTGTTGGAACTTGAAGAAGAGACTAGTCGTCCTTCTGCTGATGACAGTAGATTATCTGACTCGACATCTTTGCAGGTTTGTATTTTTTCCTTTTGATAATTTAAAGAAAGAAAAGGATAATTGAGATTAGCTATGAAAAATATTGACAAAAACACAGTTCTGATAAATTAGTTCAAAGGTTTGAATATTGAATTGTTGATTGTCATTGGATCGATGCCAGTCAAATGTATGTTAAATGCTTTGTGTACAATTGAAGCCAAATGTGTTTAGAATTGCCCTGTCTGATTACCCAGTGTTATGTGGGAACATATTTTCTGTTTGGTCTAAATGCTTTGCATTTCATCATTTCCAAATTTCGTGTTATACTGTATTCGGGGTAACATTTTTGGATCTCAACTCTTCCTTGCCCGTGTTATAATTTGGTTGCTCAAGGGTTCATGCAAAATTTGGAACCACTCCTCCTTTGGTTCAAACCTTTTTGTGCCACATGTATGTAGACCCACCATGCACAGACCTCTGATGCCTTTCTCACCTCACCAGTTCCTCACGTGTCACCCGGCAAACTAAGTAGGCTTGTAGATTCTGTGTAAGTTGTATCATATCCAGTAAAATCGATCTCTCTCTCTCTCTCTCTCTCGCCTCTCCTCCCCCCCTCTCTTCGCCTCACCACCTCTCTCCCTCTTCCATCTTACCCCCTCTCCACATCTCACTCCTCTCTCCCCCTCTCTGTGTCTCTTACCGCTCGTGCTAGCTCTCTGCTACTCCCAGACAGTTCATTTGGAATATTTGTGTTACAAGTATTAAAACAATTTTACATTAAAAATATTAAAAACGAAGTAAAAGTGGTTCCACAATAGCAATTTTTGTTTTTTATAACGTGGCGTATCAAGGTTAATTTTCTTGATGGAATATGTCAGCATTTCGCTTCTTTCTCAGTCATGCTGGAAGTCGCATGATCACAATTTTGTTATCAAGCACTGCTTGATACGGATCCGCCACTGCCATCTCTTTCCTTAATATCATGACACATGCAAACAGTTTTGCAGCTAAAATGTGCATTTATTAAAATATTGAGTTTATTATTTCTGTGCGCGCAGTTTAAACTGATGCTTTCACCAGGTTCATTTTGTGTAGCCGCCGCAGGCCAACAATTGCATTGGTGAATATTTTGAGTACACATTTGCAGTGGCGAAGCGTGAGGTTAATTTTTTGATAAGCTGAGTGACGAACATATTCTAAACATACATACTACTTAATTTGTGAAATATCGAATATTTCGAAGACAGAGATCAGAAGACTACAAATTTAAAAATCATAATAATTATTATTAATACAATCATGCAACAATACTCAAATCAGGAATAAGCCTACTGCAGAATTGAAAGAAAACGCACATATTGCTTCTAAATGCTATTCCACTACTTCATAAACCAGCAAAAGTGTTTTCTAGCAGGAAACCCTTTCCGTTCCGAGACCCAAAATCGTATCCTCAAAGTTAACAAACCGGCACTTATACCACTACGCCATACTAGCACCGTATGGGACGAACAGTGCCATCAAAAGAATCAAACGGAGCTATAAAATGGTAAATGCATGATAAAGAAATCATTGATACGATGGTACATACGCTTTACAAATCCAAGAAGAGACGTGAAAAATTGTTAAAAGTTAAAAATTCGAAAATATTTATACGGACACTTCCAGTTCATTTATCGCAATTATCAATATTTTTTATTCAAATGGCTTCACATGATTTTCAATGAAGTTTTTAGAATAATCAATTATTTTCTGTGACAACAGTATTTTGACAAATAATATTCCCCGACCAGGACTGGAACCGGCGAAGCGTCCCTCAGAACTGCTGTGCCAATGCTCGCTGATTAACGCTGCGACCACAATGGCAGTGCATGACATTTACACTTATATAATAGTAAAACGTGTATGATGGTTTCATTTCTGGCATTAGGAAGCCGAAAAATCCAGAGAATGTAAAAAAAATTTCATGTGGCGCTCAAAGAAGGTATCTGGGATGATCATTCATAACAGAAAAACAAGTTCAATTTAGAGATTAGAAAACTAAGTTCCGCGAAAAAGTCTGTGCCATTCCATAGCACCACTAGTTTTTCTAAAATTAGCAACAGTTTTATTTATTTTTCGTTACTAGAGTTTTTCTGGCGAAAATTCCCCGTTTTCCGGCGCACGATTCCATAACTTTCTCTTACGAAGTATTCGTAAGTCGAGAAAGTAAAAAATCAACTAGTGGTGCTGCAACAGCACATACTTTCCCGCGTTATTGGAAACATTAAAGTAGTACTGAAATGTTGCAATTTATGCGCTACCAACATCTTAGATATTATTTGAAAACGTCCAATTCAACCAAGAAGCGAACAACTCACTGTTTCCATCGCAGTGTTGTCAGAACTATGTATTAATTTTTTTTACTTTTTATTTTTAAATCTTTAAAAATAAGCAATTTCTAAAATATTAATGTGTAAATGTTTAAGAAAAGGTCGAATTTTAGAAACGAACAAAGAAATAATGTACAAAATTGCACATTCGAATTTTCGACGCATTCAGCTGTCTGAAGCGCAGTAAATTTACAGCGGACTATTATGTTTGTCACAAAATTATAGAAAAAGTACTCGTATTATGAAAAAATTAAGTATGACCTTATTTGAAGATGTAGTTTCGATAAATACATTTAAATGAGAAAAAATGTATTTTTAAAATTGTACAATTTCGCATTTTTAGTAGCGCTTAAACGCCTTTTCTTAAAAACGGCATTTGGGAATTTTTACAACACTTCGTGTCAGGATCTGGTAGCGATCGGATGTACTCGGAAGTTATAGTTTCTTGAGACTGGCGCGTGATAGAATGGAGATGTACGAATTGTAATCGTCATCTTTGATGATTAATTTGAGATTGGAACTCTGTGTAAGAATTATATAGTTAAAATTTAGGAGTATCGGGATCGTAGGAAGTTTTCTGAGACTAGCTAATTAACAAAATGTGGATTGAAGCGGACATCGGAATCCAGAAGAAGATAAGGTGCTGTGAAGCTGAACTGGTATTCAACTGTCAAGTGTGCTGACGCTGAATGGACAAGGAAGTATTTCCGCGAAATCCCGAATTCGAGAAAGACAAAACCAGCTAAATTTTGATGTACAAGGCCCAAGAATAATTAAAATTTTGGTTAAAGCAATAATTAAAATTTAAAATTTTAACAATTAGTTGATGGGCATCATTAGGGAAAATTAATTTTCAAGTAAATAATATGATAATGCGTGTAAGAGATTGTAAAGAATAAAAAGAGACGTACGACACTTCATGTCGTTACGTGCATATATAAATTTTCATTTCATTAAATAGAAATTAGGTATTCTCAAAATTATTCCCTTTGTATTATTGGTAACCAAAGCATAAGTATAAGATCCATCGACCGAGTCCTCGTAGAGCGGTATTTTCAGCCCACGACAAATGCAGAGAGTAAGTATTCTTATTTTTCAGGAGCATCCAGCGGACGTGGTGTCGAGCTAGCCACCCACATGTACGACGTTCACGTTTCCAATCAAGGTTACATAAATTACTAAGATATTACTTAGAAATTATCGCAGTTGACGGGGGTATTACAGTAATTTGGGTGGCGATAGATGGGAACTGGTTTTCTCAATGAAATATATTTATCAAAAATACATCTTCAAATAAGGTCATTCTTAATTTTTTGAAAATACTAGTAGTTTTTCTATAATTTCATGACAAACATAGCTCGCTGCAAATTTGCTGCGCTTCAGACAGCTGGATGCTTCGTAAATTAGAGTTTGCAATTGTATATATTATTTCTTTGTTAATTTCTTACATTTGACCATTTGTTATACATTTAGACATTAATCTTTTAGAAATTATTTATTTTGGAATATTTGAAATAAAAATTAGTTAACTCTTAGAGGGAGTATCGACAATGCAGGAATACAACAATGGAATTCCGTTTCGCTGTCGCGAATTTCTGTGAATTGTGTGTCATTGTGTTGTGACTTGATATACCTGTATGGTATCAGGCTTTTTTTTCCAGTACAAGTTTAGAAAACTTTTGTATTATATTTGTATGCAGTTGTAGAATTCTCATAGTTTTGACAACATTGCGATGAAAAGAGTGAGTTGTTCACTTCTTGGTTGAATTGGACGTTTTTGGCTGTGACTAAGATGTGGCTAAGATGTTAGTAGTGCAGAAAGTGCAATATTTCAATCCTACATAGCTGTTTTCAGTAACACGGGAAAGTATTTGCTGTTGAAGCACCACTAGTTATTGTTATTGTTGCTGTTCTTGTACACTTTCTAGGATCTGAACTAAAGTAGGGTTGTCAAACAGAGAGAATTCCAGGAAATGCCTGATACTGATGGTACATGAGTGATACATGAGTCATCCTTAAAACATATATTCGCTAAATATATTAGACAGTGAAGGTATTTTTCTTGTTTGTCGTAGTGAAGGTATTTTTCTTGTTTGTTTATTTCTCTTACAGGCACTATTTAGAGCTCAACATTTCTTTCATGTTGTTGCTTAGCTATTATAATTAAATATGCTTCATAATACAATACATAAGAATAAGATAAACGAAAATCAGAGCTTAACCAATCTTAATTTCAAGTAATTTGTAATTTCATGCCTTAATATAAATTATTTCCATATTTGCAGGGTGCCCCAGTTGATCGTCACAATCTGGTAACTGAATTTTCAAAAGAAATGTTTAATCCTCGAACATCCTATGCAGAAAGGACGAAACTTGGACCTTCATCATTATTGGGACCTGTAAAGGAGGAACCAGCCCATGAATATGCCGATGTTCAGTCTACATATCAGTCTGATGTGAAATCGGAGATTACTTTTGACTTTGATTTACTCAAACAAGAGTTAAATTCTGGAGAAGATAACGACTACACTTCTGGCTCTGAGATGTCTAGAGGTATGTGGTGAAAAGCAGATGTTGACACAACAATATTGAAGTAATTTATAAGAATCCAGGGAGCTGTCTACTATTTTTTTCGTTAAAATTACCCCAAAAATATTCATATTTTCATAAAATTCAACATGACTATTTGAAGGTCTGATTTCGATGAACATATTTCATTAAAAAAATGTATCTTCATAATTATAGGAAGACGCGGAAAAAATGTAATTTTTTCAATTTTTGAAAAAACCAACCAACATGATTTGTGCTCCATTTTCTTAAAAGTCCTTTCCTTCAAGCAATCCAACAAAATTTAATAAAAAACGATGGAGCCATTTTTTTTAAAATGTTCCAGGGGCTTCATGTAAAGTACCCCCCAAAATTAAAATATTGATTTCAAGTTCAAGGGGCCGCGCCGTAGATCGATCGGGGAATATCAATTTTGAAGAAAATCGCCCGAACTGTTTAGCTGCTAACGTTGTTCTGAGAGATGGACGGATAGACATTTTTTACAAACGATTATTCGGTATTAAGGACCCCAACAATGGATTTTGCAATATATGGATTTTGACTGTAGTGCGATTTTTACTTTCCCGTATATGTACGTATGTACGAAGTAATATACGTAGTACAGGGAAAGTTATGTAATGCTGCCCGAAAAACCGCAAATTTTCGGCAGAAAGATATTAATTGCTGGGCCATGATAACGAAAATGTGGATAAAACCACTTGCTAAATGAAGAAAAAAATCCCCTAACACGTGTTGTATCCAAAATCCCAGCTTTGTGGGTTCTTGATAGCGAAAAACCAAATGAAAGGAAAATGTCCGTCTGTTAACACTGCTAGTGCCAAAACCAAACGTACGATTTCTTCCAAAATGGATATTCCCCGAAATATATATTCCGATTTGATACTACTCGAGGCGCCCATTTTGAAAAACTTTCTTCAAAATTTGGGGGTACTTTACATAAAGTCCCTCGGAAATTTTCAAAATTTTCTCAAAAACGGCTCCAAATTTATTCTTTAAATTTGTCGTAAGAAAAGAATAAAATATACTTATTAAGGTGGCATAGGTCCGATTCTAACGGTTAACTCTGAATTTTCGAAAATTGCAAAAGTTTGAATTTTTTCGGGCTCTTTGTACAGCTACAAATTAAAGATAGAGATTTTTCTTTCAAATAAAATGTGTTCTCCATAGTGAGTTCTTTCATTAAGGTCATGTACATTATTTTGATAATTTTAGTAGTTTTCGCTCAATGTTGTGTGCAATATGTGCAATTTAAAGAAATTACAAAACAATATTTTCTCAAAAACGGCTGCAAATTTGTTCTTTAATTTTTTGGTAAGGATAGTGCTAAATGTGCTCTATGAGGTGACTGAAACATTATGTGGCTCTAATCTTTTGTTTTTTCAAAAATTACAAAAATGAAAATTTTTTGACTTGTCTCTCGCATTAGCGGCGATTTGTTCACATTAATATATTTCACTTATTTAAACTCAACCGTTTACTGTGAAAACTAGCTCAGCATTTCACATTTTCAGAAACGCTTTAACGCCATTTTCTAAAAAATGGCTCCAAATTATTTCTTCAAACTTTTCAAACAGTTCTAATTGCACTCTTTAATATCAAGTAAAGTTCATTTTTACTTTCCCGTATACGTACGTATAATATACGTAGTATGAGGGAAGTTATGTAATGCTGCGCAAAATCGATTCTGAGATTTCAACGGAAATACACGTTTTGGGGTCCCCTAATACCGAAAAAGTGAGTCTTTTCAAAACGTTCGCCCGTTTATCCGTCCGTCTGTGAACAACACTAGCACGTAAACCATACGCGCGTTTTCTTCCAGAAAATATTCCCTGGTCGATCTGCGTCCACTCCAGGCGCCTCGATTTTGAAAAACTTCCGTCAAAATTTGAGGGTACTTTTCATGAAGGCCTCCGACACTTTCAAAATTTTATCAAACACGGCTCCAAATTTTTTCTTTAAATTTCTTGTAAGACTAGAATAAAATACTCTTATAAAGATGGTATGGGTCCCATTTTCACGGTTAACTCTGAATTTTCGAAAATTGCAAGTTTGAAACTTTTTCAACTTCGTCCTAGAACTACGAAATTGAAGATAGAAATGTTTCCTTCAAATAAAATTTGTTGTCCAAAGTGAGTTCTTTCATTAAGGTAACGTACATTTGTTTTGAAAATTTTAATTTTTTTGCGCAATATTGCACGCAATATTTGAAATTTTAAAAAATTACAAGAACCAGATTTTGTAAAAAACGGCTCCAAATTTTTTCTTTAAACTTTTTGTAAGGATAGTGAGTGCTAAATGTGCTCTATGAGATTACTTCAAGGCCATGTTGCTCTATTCTTTTGTTTTTTCAAAAATTACAAAAATGTAATTTTTTGAGTTCTCTCACGTAATATTTACATTAGCGGCAATTTGTTCACATTATTATATTATGTCAAATAAATTTTCTCGAAAATTGAATAATTTTCTGTGAAAACTAGCTTAAAATTCGGTATTTCCATACACGCTCAAACACCATTTTCTCAAAAAAGACTTCAAAAAGTTTTTTGATACCGTTAAAATGCACATTTCCAGCTATTTGTAAACACTATTGAATTTGTGAGTGTAAGTGCTTCAAATGAAGTTCTTCGAAAACTCAAAGATTTTCTGGGAAAAAGAGCTTCCAATTTCGCATTTACAGTAGCGCTTAAATGCCATTTTCTTGAAAACGGCTCCAAACTTTTCAATGAAAATTGCCATTTAGGACAAGGTTTAACTGTTTTTCAATATTCTTAAAATAATATATTTGTTCTACTATTAAGAAACCGAACAATTAATAAAATGTCTAATAAGTGTAATTTGGGCGGCGATAGATGGCTGTTGTCAAGAATATTGGCAAGTCCGAATAGTTAGCCTAGACCAAACGAAACAGAAAACTAATATGGGAAAGTCTGTGCCATTCTGTAGTACCACTAGTTGCCTATTTTTTCGTTTGTTTTTTTTTAAATTACACAAATGTAATTTTTTTGAAAAACCTCTTTTTGTTAATATGCACACTATTGGATTAGAGAGTTAATGTGCTTCAAATGACGTTTTTCGAAAACTCAAAATTTTCTATGAATTTAACATTTACAATTGCACTTAATTACACATTTACAGTAGCACTGAAACGCCATTTTTTTTAAAATAGCTCCAAATTTTTCAAAGAAAATTGCCATTTGCGGACGAGATTTTACTGTTCTTTAATATTCTTAAAATAACATTTCCGTTCTACTATTAGGAATCCGAAAAATTTATAAAATTTTAAAAAATGTACTATGGGTTGCGGTAGATGGCAGCTGGCAAGAGAATGTGTAGCGAAGATAAAATGGAATAAAAAACTAATACGGTAAAGTCTGTGCCATTCTGTAGCACCACTAGTTCGTCATCGGGGCCCAACAGTGAATTTTTCTCTGTCGAAAATCCGCCGTTTTTTCGCCCAGCATTACATAACTTTCCGTATACTACGATATTACTCCGTATTTTCAATAAGGTACTGAAAGAACTAATTTGAGGACCACACATTTCATTTGAAGGAAAAATGTTATCTTCAATTTTATAATTTAAACAAACTGTTCCTTTGAATTTTAGACATTTAATTTTTATTTATTATTATTGGCAACTAATTGTATGCGACGACGTCACGTTTCAGCTGTAGCTCAACAGCCATCCTCAGACATCTGGTTTAGACATGAAAATTATTAATATTTTAAGAGAGCTAACAAATATGATTGTAAAATTATTAGCTACTGTTGGCGGTACGTGGATCACGCGACTACTACAACATGATTGAGGCCCAGTTCCTGCGCAAAGAGCAAAAAACAAAAAAATGAGAGTGTACATCCAGTGCCACTCAACCAAACACAAAACAGCTTATTTACAGTGAACACACACATCTTAAATTTTTACTTCAACACTTCCCCTACAATTTAAGATTATAGATATCTCTTACTAACAAACAAAAAATAAAATTGAATGATTATTAAAACGATACAGTTCAAAGAAGAACAAAACAATGAATTTATCTTTAATACATTCGAAGGAGAGATCTCGAGTAACAAAACAACTCGTGGAATCGGTTTTGTACAAATATCAGCTGCTTGCTCTTTGCTGCACACATGCATTACACCCAAGTGACCATTTACAACTTGATCTCGCAAGTAATGATAGCACACGTCAATGTGCTTGATTTTCTTATGAAACTCTGGGTTTTTAGATAGTTTATAGCACTCGCACTATCGACAAGCAACGTTGGCACTGACTTTTAGAGACACAACATCCTTAAACAGTCTTCTCAGCCAAACTGCTTCTTTTGTTGCTTCGTACGCAGCCACATATTCGGCCTCGGTTGTCGAGAGACTCATGCACTGTTGCCTATTTCTTGACCACGTAATAGCTCCGCCACAGAACACACTGACCATTCCACTAAGTGATTTACGCGTTTGAGGGTCACTCGCCTAGTCAGCATCACTATACACGTGCAGGACTTGCGGCTTCTCTGCTGTTGCACTCGCTGGATAGCGAATTCCCATTGCCGATGTCTCATTGATATACCGCATGATCCTCTTGACCAAGGCCCAATGCCTCATCTATGGCTTCTCTCAGAACTGCGATGCGTAGCTCACTGCAAAAGCGATGTCCGGTCTTGTGGGCACTGCCAGGTACATTAGGCAACCAATGGCTTCACGATAAGGCGCAGATGTCAGTGTCTTATCTCCAGAATCTTGAAGATACTGATCAATAGGCGTTGACACAGGATTAGCTTCACTCATATTGAAACGTTGAAGTATCGACTCAGCGTAACCCTGTTGATGAATCCCGATTGATCCATCTTTGTCTTGAGAAATCTGATTTTAAAACGTGACTGCAACTGCTTCAAGAACTCCTCCACGTCACACTGCCTTGTCGCTGCCACCAACCCATCGTCAACATACAAAACTACCAGAAGTTTATACCCGTTGACATTCCTTACGAATAAGCAGGGGTCAGCAGCACTCTCAGATAGACCAAGAGCTGTCACAGCATCCTTCAAACGCTGGTTCCAGCAGCTCACTCGCTCGCTGCTGGAACATTGGTTCCAGCAGCTTGAGTCTATACAAGCTCCGTTTTAGCTTGCACACTCGATCAGTGCCATCAAAGAAACCCTCAGGTTGAGTCATGTCGATGTCCTCAGACAGATGACTGTACTGGAATGCTGTCTTCACATCAAACTGGGCAAGGTCTAACTTCTCGCTAGCTGAGACACTTAACACAGACCGAAGCGTGTCAAAACGCACCACTGGGCTAAATGTTTCTTCAAAATCCACTCCAGGCTTCTGGTTAAAACCGCGTACAACTAGTCTTGCTTTGTGTCTGCTAACTTCACCACTAGGATTTCTCTTTTTCTTGAACACCCAACGATTCGTGATGGTTCTACGATTAGGAGGTAACTTTACCAATGTGTAAGTAGAGTTCTGCAGCAATGATTGAACCTCTCCATTCGTTGCACCTTTACAGAACTCCTTGTCAGATGCCATCGCCTCCTTGTAACTTCTCGGCTCAAGCTCAGCTACATTCATCTTCACATAGCGTGCCGGTCGACGTAAAGTTGACATATCTCGCAGACTCCGACGCTCCACAACAGCAGGCTCAGGGTTAACCAACTGCTCTTCTTCAGACTGAACATCATCAGCTTCTGGCTCGGACTCTATTTGCTCCAGGACACTAGCTCGCCCTTCTTCGAGATCATCTGTCTCATCTTCGACCCGCACAGTCGCAGCTGCCACAGCATCTTGCTTCGTTGATGTAGCAGCTCTCATTGTTTCTGGTTCAAAGACAACACTTTTGCTTCGTTCTATCTTTCTCGTACCTCGAATCCATACTCTGTACCCGACAATGTCATGCGAATAACCAACAAAGACTCCTGGCTTTCCCTTCGCATCCCACTTGCGACGCTTCTGTTGTGGAATTTGCACAATGCAATTGGTCCCAAACACATGCAAGTTCTGCAAATTCACGGTTTTGCCAGTAGAGATCTCATAAGGTGACTTCCCATCTTCTCCAGCAGGGTCCGATCGATTGAAAAGATAGACAGCAGTGTTCACTGCTTCAGCCCACGACGACTTTGGCAACTTCTTAGCCAACAGCATTGTACGTGCAGCCTCCACGACTGTACGGTTTGTGCGCTCTGCGCACCCGTTCTGCTGGGGCGAATAAGGATTTGTGATTACCAGTTGAACTCCGTTGGCCTTGAGAAGACTCTCGACTTTCTCGTTTTTGAACTCCAGCCCACCATCACAATGGAGAACCTTCAGTGGACGTCCGCATTGAGTCTCAACAAACTTTAGCAACTCTTCAACAGCACCAGCAACCTCCGACTTCTCTTTCGAAAACTTAACAATGCGAAACTTCGAGTAATAACAGGTAAAACAGACGAAATACTTGGAGCCTCGAAGTGACTCCCCTCCATTGGTCCACACAGATCAGCATTCATGATCTCACCAGCATTCGTCGCTCATTGCGTTCTTGACTTGAAAGAAGCCCTCTGCTGCTTCCCCTCGACACAAGCTCCACAAAAGAAGTCATCTCCCTTGACACTTATGCCGCGCTCTCGTAGAATTCTTTCCACATGACGTTTGTTTTGATCGCCCAAACGCTCATGCCACGCTTGGAGAGACTCAGTCGATGACAGGTTGACAAGGCACGAATATGCAACTTGTATAACATTCCATACCTTTCACCACATAAACGCACAGCTCCATCCTTGGCGACGAACTCGCACCTTTTGTAATCAGCTCGCATGGGCAACCCTTTGTCCATAATAACAGCAAGTGACATCAAATTGCGACGACCATTAGGGACATACAGCACGTTGTCAATGTGACCTGTCAACCACTCACCATCGATCAAAACTTCACAGTCAATCCTCCCTTTACTGACAGCACTCACTGTTGTATTGTCCTTTCCAATAAGAACTGTCAGAGGATTCACAAAAGTTTCATAGCTCACAAACCATTCTCGATGAAGACAGCAATGATTTGTAGCCCCCGAGTCTGTTAACCAAATGTCATTATCACGTTCGGCGCCTTGCACCTCCGTCATAAATGACAAAGCACTGCCACTACCATTACCAGCACAGTGCGAGGTACTGTCTTTGGCCTGTGATTTCTTGTTCTTGTCTTTCTGTTAATCTTTTTTCACATGCTCCTTTACACCGCACGTAAAACACTTTGGAACTTTCTTTTTCTTCGCGTCACTTGCTTTCTCGGAAACACGCGTTGAATTAGCACCGCTTTTAATATTACAAGCTGCTGCAAACAACGCCTCCATTTTCGATTGTTTTTCTTTGTGCGCATTTCGACGCGCATCGTCAGCAGTGAGAACGGAAATCAGCTCCGTCAGCGTCTGCTTATCTTCCGAGCGTGCCCACCAAGACTGTCGGAAACTCTCATAACTTTCCGGCAGCGTGTCCAGCAGTCGTACCATAAGCGCTGAGTCATCCAGCTTCACGTTCAACTGTTGCAACCGCAAGACAAACCCCTCGAATCTCGCAATGTGACGGGTTATATCGTCACCCGGCATCATGCTAAACCCGAAAAACTCAGACTGAACAGCATGTGCAGCCTGCTTCGTTTGTTGCTCAAAAAACAGAGTGTCGTTTCACCCACATTTCTCTCGCGGTCTCGCAAGCCACCAACTAAGCAACCACTTTCGAATCCGAAGTCTTCACTAAAATTTGAGCAGCCGCGCGATCTGCTTTGTCCCATTTTTTAAAAGCTTCTGCGTATATTCCACGTTCCGTGACACTTGCACTTTCCAAAACGGTCTGGGGTTTCTCCAACTCCCCAGTACACACCTCATATGCTCCTGCAACTGCACGCGATAAATTCCTCGACGTGAATTTTCACCAAGCCCAATTGTCATTCCCTGCCAACTTCTCAATTCTCTGAAGAACCTCCATGGCGATCACCAGCAAAAAAAAAAACTCAATCCACTCGACAAATCTTTTTACCCACGCCGAAACGCAATTACACGAGAACAAAGCGACGCGACTATTATGGCCGACCACGTGTCGAAAAGTTCACTCGATCGAAACAGACTTCATCCGCATCAATAGTTTTACACAGACCCAACTATAATATCTCAGTTTTTCGAGCACATTGTATATCCATGCAGAGGATAATTGCAAAAACTTCGAACAAAGCGAAAAACAGTTATACTTGTGAGAACCACGCTCTGTTACCATGTTGGCGGTACGTGGATCACGCGACTACTACATGACTGAGGCACAGTTCCCGCGCAAAAAAATCGAGTGCTGCCACTCGACCAAACACAAAACAGTTTATTTACAGTGAACACACGCATCTTAAATTGTTACTTCAGCAGCTACATCTATAATCGAAATCTATATAAGGTGTTGGCTCTCCATCGTAACTCTTTATTTTAGCAAAAAGCTTTTTCGGCCGAATTGCGGCTATCTTCAGTGCTACAAAAACAACAATAGTAACAATAATAATACATCCAAACTACAAAAAATTTAAAAGTTAAAGAATCAAAACGTTTTACAGAATATTGTTAAGAATTGGATTTTAAAGAAAAATATAAAATGTGAAATGGGCATATAATTTTTAAAAATGACAAATGAAAATGAAATTAAATAAATGGAATCTATTACAAATAATATTATGAAACACATTAGAGTGAAAGAAAACTGGAAAATTATAATATAAAATGTGAAAATGGAAACATAATTTTGAATAACAAATGTACGTTCTGAAGAGAGGTGAAAATAGGAAATGAATAAATATGTAACTAAATAAATAAATTTAGGTGAGCAAACTGACATACCCATTAGAGGCGGCTGTGGTTCTCAGTCCAGACAAGACAGCGAAAGGCGAAGGCAACAATCAATGGAGGGAGGGGAGAACGCAAGTTTTTTTCGAGGAAATGGCCATTACGGGAAAGGCCCAGCCGGGTGGCGGAAAAGAGGCAGGCAAAGGGGGGAGGGGTTAATGTGCTGTGAAAATAGGAAATGAATAAATATGTAACTAAATAAATAAATTTAGGTGAGCAAACTGACATACCCATTAGAGGCGGCTGTGGTTCTCAGTCCAGACAAGACAGCGAAAGGCGAAGGCAACAATCAATGGAGGGAGGGGAGAACGCAAGTTTTTTTCGAGGAAATGGCCATTACGGGAAAGGCCCAGCCGGGTGGCGGAAAAGAGGCAGGCAAAGGGGGGAGGGGTTAATGTGCTGTGAAAATAGGAAATGAATAAATATGTAACTAAATAAATAAATTTAGGTGAGCAAACTGACATACCCATTAGAGGCGGCTGTGGTTCTCAGTCCAGACAAGACAGCGAAAGGCAAAGGCAACAATCAATGGAGGGAGGGGAGAACGCAAGTTTTTTTCGAGGAAATGGCCATTACGGGAAAGGCCCAGCCGGGTGGCGGAAAAGAGGCAGGCAAAGGGGGGAGGGGTTAATGTGCTTTGGAAGCGGCCAGTTTCAGGAGAGGGGAGAGAGAATGAATCTGTTCATTCAAAATAGCGTGTTGGGGATTTTTTAATAAATTATTAATGTGTATTGCTTCTAGTTTGTCTATGTGTGTATCTGTTTTCAATTTCTAAAATTTTGACGTCAGTGTCTGCATTAAACGAGTGTCCTTGTTCTAATATATGGTTGGCAAAGTGTGAATGTGTGGTTTTTTGTGTGAGAGCTTGTATGTGTTCTTTGATCCTTTGTTTGAGGGATCTTCCGGTTTGGCCAATATATTTAGCATTGCAACTACCACAGGAAATGGAGTACACCCCACATGATAGAGGCTTGGGGATCGGATCTTTGTTGTGGGAGAGTGTGGTGTGGAGACAGGTTGGTGTGCTGAATGTGACGTGTATGTCGAATTGACTGAGATTTTTGGCAATTTTGAGTGACAATGTTCCAAAGAAGGGAATGGTATATCTGGTGTGCGTGTGTGTTGTGTGCATGGGAGTCAGTGAAGTTAATGTTTTTATGTTAAGGGAGATTGTTTTTCTTTTGATAAGATAGTCAATAAGACAGTTGTTGTAGCCATTATTGGTAGCTATTTGTTTGATGTTAAGAATTTCTTTCCTTATGCTCTGGGGGGAGAGAGGAATCGAGAACAATCTGTGAACCATACTATGGAATGCTGCGTGTTTGTGAGAGGGTGGATGTTGTGAAGTGTTATGAATGACTGTGTCGGTTTCCTGTATATGTCAAAAACGTGTCTGTCATTCACTAAAGTGATGGATAGGTCTAGAAAGTTAAGGGTTCTGTTCTCATTTTCCTTCTCTACTGTGAATTGTATATTAGAATGTATAGAATTAAGGAAGTCAGTGAAGTTTTTCAGTTGTCTGTAAGTGCCGGTCCAAAGTACTATGATATCTACGTATCTACACAAACGTCCTTGTGCCGACGGCGACGAAAAGGTGGAGCCCTGCCTTCACCCCCTTATACTGCGATTTTTCTAAGAGCGACTCTCAAGGAAACTCAAATCCCATCTTCGCGAAGGAATATGTCACGGCATTTCGCGTCTTTTTGCGGTCTTGCCGGTAGAAGTCGCATGATCGCAAGCACTGCTTCTACGGTCGCGATCGTGCGAAATGTAGCGGAACGACTGAGAAAGACGCGAAATGCCGTGACATATTCCATCGCGAAGATGGGATTTGAGTTTCCTTGAGAGTCGCTCTTAGAAAAATCGCAGTATAGGGCCGCATCAGCCTGTGTGCAATGCACAGGGGATGCCTTTTTACCTGTCAGGATTTAAGGAGTAGTTTTATAATGTTTGTTGCAGTCTGTTTAATGAGGGTGTGAGGAATATCATCCAATCCTGTAGAGAATTCGTTTTTCATTTTATAATTTTTTAAAATTTCTGCAGTTGATGTTTGAGAGAAGAATATAGTTTGCTTTTGGTGTTGTGCGGATATTTGACTGCATATTTATATCATTTAAAGAATTGCAGTGAATTAATTTTTCTCCAGTTTCTGAGAAATGTCTATTGAATGTGTTTGCTATTTCCTGTTGGTTTGTAGAACAGTTTTTGTTGTGAAGTTCAATTTTCATAGCGTTTCTGATTTTAGAGTATTTTTCAAAATGTTCCGCATTGCATTTCCTTTTGTTTTGTGCTTTAGCAATCCGTTTATCATTCATTTACAGTTTGGCCTGTTTAATTACTTTCTTCAAGATACTTTTATATGTTTTGTAATAAGCAATAAAATCATAACTACATTTGTGGTGAAGATTGTTTCATGCATGCTTCGTTTCCTTTCACATGATGTTTTAATTCCTATTGTTATCCACGATTTGTGGTTTTTGCTTTTTATTTTCTTCAGTGGCTGTGGGAAAACAGTGTTGAAATAATATTTGTTTGTTGCTTTGTACACCTCCAAAGTTTCTTGAACTTATTAGAGAGTTAAATTTGTTAAAATTTTCTTGAGAGAAGTTTCGGGTTTCTCTCTAAATTCTTAATAGTTTAATTCTTTTGAAGTTTGAGAATTTGTGCTGTATGTAACAACTGAATAGCTGCAATCATTTGTGTCTATTTGATCAATGGCAATACTGCCTTTTTTAGATATTCTGTTGTTAGGTTGATTTATAATAGTTTCTAAATTAAAAGATTTGAGTAAATTTTTGAAGAGTTTCTCATCATTTGATTTCGACAGTTAATTGAAATCATCGCATAATTTCTGCATCTTTTAAATTTAACAAGAACAATTTCAGATGATAAAGAAAATGTTTGTATTTCCTGTGGGGCTGCGGCATGTTCAAAAAATCCATATTCTTTGGTTTGGTAAATCTACAACAGATATTTCAGTCTTTATCTTTTAACAGAGAGGAGTATTCTGTGAGTGACTCATAATGAATATTATTTTTAACAAAAATGACCATAAAGTACTACCATAAAGGTGATGTGATTTGCCTAGATTTGCTGTCTCGTGGCTCAGAGCAAAGTCGCTCGCCTTTCACCACTGAGGTCCGGGTTTGATTCCCTTCGATTCTCATGTGAAATTTGTTCCGACAAAACGAGTTCAGCTGCTTCACAAGGGCTAGTCCAACCTTTGTGAAGTGTCCTAAATCTTACCCCCTTCCTTATTCCTTCCCAATTCTGGCCGCTGGGTAGTGACGCAGGGGCGCGCGGTGTGAGGCAGGGGCGTACGCGGAGATGCTACCTGGCGGCCCTCTTGACAATTGACAGACGAGACGTGACTCAAATATAGAGAGCGCTGATGTTAAGTGATATGATGAAATAGGTATAGCGCTGATGTTAATGGAGGATTACTTGCGCTCAACGCCCACGAGGGCTTAAGAGACGCGTTGCGTCATCACGCAACAAATGTTTAAAAAAAAAGATGAGCCACTAGCTAGGGTGAAACCTGGAATGTGTGTGCTATCTAGTTGTTGAGTTAACCAATGTTCACCAAAGCATAACATTGTGAAGTGTTGTAGGTCTTGTTTGAGTAATATTTCTATAGATATTATAGATGTGAGCTTGTTTCTTGAAGACATTTTGATTTAGTACATGTAGATATTTGTGGTTGTGGGCTTTCCTGTTAAGTGTAGTTGCTATAGGTCATAGGCGGGAGGTGGTCTGCGGTTGCAATGAAAGTTTTACTTTGGATGAGAATTTGGGCTAAGAGAGGAAGTTGGAGCAGGTGTGTCTGTTGGGATAAATCACAGATTAAAGATTGACAATAATAATTGTTCTTCTACAAAAATTGAGACAGATGAATAAATTTGGTCGCCACACAAATCGTAATTTGTTATAGCCCTGAGGAAGACTTAATAAAAGTTAATACATTAGTAATTTAAAGAATTGGTGTTTAATTTGTGGGACTTAAACATGAAAATTCCTGCCACCAAAAAGATAAAACTTTTTACCTACAACGTATGAAATCGTATGTTATGCATTATATGTATGTGTTCACATCTTATTCATTCTTTTGCTACTAATCTTTATTATAAATATGATTAATATTAATTAACTTTCAAACTCTGGGTGAAATATCGATTTTTAATACTTATTCTTTCTTTCCGGTAGAAAGAGTTCAGAGAAGTTGCAGGATGGGAGCAATTTTTGTTCTTAAAATTATACAATGACAATTTTAATTCAACAATAAAGTAAAAAGTGTGTGTTGCAAATTTACATGAAGGAATAATTTGTTACTTTTTCAGTATCTCATGTTCATATTGAGTGGCTTCTTTATTGTGTAGGTCCCAAAGACAAGTACAACAAAATACAATTATTTTGTTATACCACTCAGAACCTGTCGATATGTAAAAATTATTTTAGTTGCAAGTTTTTCATTTCATTGTGATGGAAATAAGTGTGTGCCAATTGCATTCCTGGTATGTAATTAGTAATTTTCCAAACTTAATAAAATTATTATTGTTGTAGAAAATATACGAGCAAGGCTTGATGTCTTGGAGAAGGAATTGGCTGATCTTCGCAATCGTCGTCAACAACAAGAACTTGAGATAGCAAATATAGAAAATCAAGCTCTGAGACAAAGATTTCAAGACATACTTGACAATTTACTGACTGAAATGCTAGAGAAGGAACAAGAGGTAACATTTTAAAACAATTTTGCTTATAACAATTTTATTTTTCACAAATTTATATTTGCTTTTTGTTTCAGTACCAAGAATTAACTGCCTTAATGCCAATGCAGTAACAAACTAAAAATATGGATTCTTAGAGAAAGTTATACGATCTGTAAATACCTTTTTCTTATACTGTGTAGAATTGTGATTACATTTTTCAATAAAATACAGATTAAACAATATCTAATTTTCCTTAAATCATCTGCTTTAAAAAAAAAGAATGTATTGCTCCTGAATTCACTTCTCTTCCTTCAATTATTTCTTTAGGTAACTGTAATTCTCCTGATTTCAATTTCTGTAACAGATCTTGCTTTTTCAATTTCAAATTTGTAGATAATGCCTGCATGTTTTTGTGATCATGATCCCTATTTTCTCTAAGTATTTTCGCGACAATTCTTCGAAGGGCTAAATCCGCTTGGTGAATTATGTTTGAAGAACAAATTAATTGAGACTGTTCCTTGTCTAAATTCTCAGGAATTGGTTTCACTGGATAAGAAAATGCTGACTTTATTAATGCATACAAAGAATCAAGGGAATTGAAACTGTATGGTTTATCTGAATTAATACAAATACTGTTGATTTCCCAAAAATTATTGCATGCATTGGGCTCCTCTAAATTGCCAGCCATTTTAAGTAAGATGTCTTCAGGTATTATATGATCTTTTTGTCTTTGAAAATTACGGGCAAGGCATGTATTTACATCACACTTGAGATATAATTGGCAATAACTTGCTTGATGTGTCCGAGCTATTTGATAATATTGATATCTCATACTCCTGTAGTACATGTTATCATCTATTACTATCAGAATTAGAAACTTTGTTGAAATTGTACCCTTATTTACAATGACATTCATGTTGTATTCATTTACTACTAGTTTTGGGTCTTTGGTCTTTTTGAGTTTTCCTATCATTTCATCTATTGTGCTTGCAATTTTTCTTCGAGCTTCATTCCATGGCAGATTATCGGTAGTATTCATAATTTTATCATAACACACATGCACTAAGAAATCAAATGGATGGTCACCAGCATGCTTGGAATCTTCCAAACAATTTTCTAAATATGAACAAAATGTAGTTTTACCACTTCCAGGCAGTCCAATTAATATCAAGAAACAAATGTTATGCTCTTGTTCAATATCCATTTTGAATCACAAGTCATTATTTCTCAGATATGCTCTCTTGTGTACTTTCATTGGTAACTTTATTATCAAGCTGCGCCTGGGCGTTCTGTATTTCTTCAATTCTCTTGTTGGTTATTACAGACTGAACTTCCATATACACTTCCATCACTTTATGGTTCATTTTCACATGTTTTCCAGCACATAATTCAACACATTTTGCCTACAACAAAAAACATGTTACCCTACAGGAATTGCTAAAACATCAAGAACAATATGAAAATGGTTTACCTACCTCATCAAGTGACAACTCTCTTTCATTGAAATTATTTACACAGCGAGTGAAGCAACTTTCTGATATAGCATTGTAGAGTTGCAAAAAGTCTTTAAACTAAAAACAAATTATATTTAAATTTCACCACCTGAACACAAGTTACAAGTTTAACAATTACAGAATACATTTCACAATTGTAATCTACCATTGCAACCACATAGCTCTTAACCATGATGTAATTGTTATAAATTGTTTTAACTGTTTAATAATACTATATTAAATGTTGATATACTGATGATCATTTACACTGCATTCTTGCATTGCATAATTGTTGTGTAAACTATATTTTGACTGTTCAATTCAATAAATAATCTTCTCCCCCTAAGACTGTTCAATGAGTTACCTCTCTCAATAGCTCAAGTAGTTAGAGCAAATGGGCGTACAGAAATATCGCATCGTGGTCTGAAGCAAATGAAGCACTTTGAACGTGATAGTGATAGTCACAAGATGGTTAAGAGAGAAATTTTTAAATTAATACAGCACATATACTTTGATTTTTCTGTAATGGCCAGTGACATTAGGTCATTGTTACTCCTTCTGCCTTACAAAGCAGATATCTTTAATTAATTCATGTACGTCCTTCTCAACAAGGCTCATGTGCTCGGAAACGTGATCACCACGGTTGAAAAGATTAATTTTTAATGTAGGTGTTTTAACGACCTGTCATTGGCCACTATAGAAAAATCAAAATTTCTGCAATTGAATTTAAATTAAACTTTAACCTCCAACTGGCATGGTAAAAATTTTATGTCATAAGTGGAGTTGTGGGGTCGATGATACCACCAAATATGGATGAAACTAAGCACTTTATTTGTTGTATATTTTTGAATTTATATGAATGAATAATATGGAATAATAATGAACTGGGTCAGAAATTCAAAGAAAATATTTTTAAAAAGTTCATAAAATAATTAAAAGAAAAATGACTGCTGAGAATAATATAGTGCGTTATTTAATAACAATAACACTTAATAGTATTGATCACATTCATACATCACATAAGAATAATTATGCATTTGTTAGTAAAATATCATTGGTAATTTTAATTAAATTAATTTAAAAGTTTCTAATCACCACATTCTTTGCACATAATGCATCGACATGCCACGCAACCTGGTCTATCACAACTAATGCACTCATATTGGTTTGTATTTTTATCATTACAACAAGGACACAATAAACATTGCCCTCTTTTCGACTCTCGGGGGGGGGGGGAGCTTTCCTTTTCTGGTAGAGATTTCTTCAAAATCCGGGAAATTGTCATCTTGAGTTCCTTTGGAAGATGGCATTTGCTAGTCTTTCGTTTACATACGGTCCTGAAAGCTGCCTTGCCAGAGTTTTCAAAAATTCAGTGTTCAATAGGGCTATACTCCTTAAATGATGTATACAGTAGTCTGTGAGTCAACTTTAAAAGTGAAAGCAAAGAGGAGTTTCAAAGAATCGCCAGGGGTGTACACTTTGACTAGTATTGAAATAGACCCCACAACTCCACCTAAGGGTTTAACATTTAATTTATTATTTTTATTGATAAAAATTAGGGAATGGTCAGCTGAAAACTTCAGCCTAAGCAATGTTTGCCTACAGATGACACTGAGACGCTACACAATATTTCAATGTAAAGAGACCTGGATTCAGTTCCTGACTGGAGAAGTCAATTCATTGAACAGTCAAAACAGAATGTAACATAATTATATTTAAAGATAGGACAGTACAAATGAATGCTACATCAACCCAATATTAGCAAGAAACGTGGCCCAATTACAAATACACTAACTATTCTGAATTTTGCCACGATTGCAAGTTTTATGGAAATGTCAATGTGAATTGGCAAGGGAGATTTTGAATTGATCAGAAGCAATAAGTTAATTCTGATATGTGTAAACTGTGATAATTTCAGAAATACGAAAATATGCATACATTTCTCAAAGAAGCGTAATCCATTTTGTGCCACTGCCTTATATTCTTGGACAAAAAGAACGTGCGAAGGCTTTTATTTAAACTTTTTATGGCTCACTTCCTGACGAGCGTTTGGTCGTATTGGTTAGTCGGCAAATTGTATCTCGTATTAAATAGTCATTTGAAAATCCAATACAAAATCACCTAGTTTCAGTAAAACTAGGGAAACACTTCTAATCCTGTGTCTCGCTCACAACCACATTTCACAATACTACATATCATGGAAGAACACAAAACTACTCGTAGTCGAAATGGAGTTTTAGCCACCCCCTTACAAGAAGGCTAGAAATGACATTCTAGCCCTCTTGAACCCCAATGATCTAATATCATAAATATATAACACAAAATGCATAATCTCATTAACACATTAAACTTGTCTCGGTTTCACTCAACCGCTCGGTATCGGCTGTAGCCGGCACGCTCATTCGGTTTTCACTGAAAACTTTCCAGCCAGGGCTGGTTCACTCAATGTTAAAAAGCGGGGGACAAAGTTTTAGTTCCTCGGTCACAACGATAGCGAAGATAGCGCTGCTGTTGCGTTTTCGCGCGCATTTTGAATAAAGTTGCGCGAATGCAGATTATGGTGAGTGTAGGGAATATCCATGGGTATTATCTGCTTTTCTTACGTTTTACTACAAATAATTGTATTATTTAACCTCTTGGTTGCCGTATCACAAATTCCCGAAAAATAAACTTAGGCCAGAACGATGGTTGAAAAACAAATCGCGAAGATTTAATTGTTAAAATATGTTTTCAATATTTAAAAAATTAATAAAATTTTATGTACGAATGAAATTAATCAAATAAGCACACCTGGATACGATTGGTGAGACAGAACCTCACTTCTAAGGAGGGGGTATTTTCTATAGTAGAAAATTTACAATCTCCGCAATGAATTGGGATCTGTAGACCATTAAATAATTTCTTGTTTACATATAACAATTTTTAATGAATATTTGACACGAATACATAGATGAAAAACTTGGAAAAAATGATAGAAAGTTCCCATTTCATTTAGTTTCAGTTGTAACCAAACATCAACACCCCAGCTACTATTATGTATGCGTTAGAGTGGTTACAGATGGTGGCTTTAATATTGTTGGTAAATGTCATTTAACTTTTATTACACAATTATTTAAAATAATTGATGTAAAAATAACTTTCATTACATATCCTACTTTTACAATTAATTGCTCATTATGAAAGAGTTAGCACAAAAAAAAAAAGTTTTCTAACATTATATTAAGTTCTTTTTCCACAACAGTGCAATTAGGGATCGTGAAATGTGAAAATTGTTAATTCCGTGTTAGAAAAAACTAGAAAACAGAATAAAAGCTAACAATGCTCAAAGTAAATATTTTGTTTGTATATTCAAATGTTTATATAGTCACATTTCTGATTTTTCTATGCGTTTTTGTGGATTTTTTAAATAATTTGTGTTCAATGAAAAAAAAATAACATGAATGATTTTTAAATTTGAAATTTATTCATCTCTTCTTCAGAATTTTTGTAATATCATTATTACAACAAACACAACAAGTGATTCATTAACAGATTTTACAATTGTTTTACTGTGTGGAATTTATATTGATATCTACATTAATATTTCCACATTATTTTAGTATTATCTTTTATATAAATGTTTTATATTTATATAATCTTCAGAAAATAATTATTTTTAGGATTAACTTACCTCATTGACAAAACAGAAATAACCTGTTTAATGTGCCTCATTTGCTGAAAGGAATTCACAATAATCTTCTAACTAAAACTTTGGAAATAGATGTAGGAAATTTGAAGGAAACTAAATTAGCTTCATGGCACATCATAGGAAAAGTCTATTACCTTGTTCCATATGTAAACAAAATTAATAAGGTCATGAGGAAATTGTCTCAACGTATGTAACCAACAAAATGAAAAAAATGAGTTAAATATACCACACAGGTTTTTACGGAATCAGTGTTGGCATACATGGAATTTATATCTCGAATAGATGGTAAATATAAATTTAAATATTTATTTGCTTTCACAATTTCAATTTAATTTCATACGCAGGATTCTTATTCATTTTCAATTTCACATTTATTAATTATTCTCGAATTCTACTCTTAAATTTATTGGATCACATCCCACAAACACTTGAATGAAGTTTAATGTTGTATGGAGCTACAAGCAAAAGTTAAGATGCAATTTAATCAAGTCAAGAACAGAGGGTCCAATATTTTTTAAGCGCTTGTGTTTGCATGGTACATATATATATAAAAATTGTGTAAAAATATTTTAGGATGTGTACAATTACCACTTTTTTTTGTAGTTGAATTTGAAACTCCATCTGGCACTTTAAAAATTCCTAATAAAGACGATCTTGCAACAGCAGAGGTTTAAAATTTTTTAAACAATTTATTCAATTCATGCAATGGGAAAGCGGAAGGTCTCAATTCATCATCTGTTGGATCAAATAGTAGCCCTCACAAACCTTTTAACATGAAAGCAAAAGATATTAACAAATGAGATTTGTGAACCCAACCACTAACAGAGGAAAAAGTTCCATCCTTATGGAATTGGATCTTCACAATTGATGGTTTCCTCTCATTAAGACATAAATTAACCAAACTTGGAGTCAGCCGCTTTAGAAGCAGGAATGTGAATTAGGGCCCCTAAGAAATTTTGTTTGCTAAATCGGAAATTACAATGGATCTAATTTGAACTCCGCTCCTCAATAACTTTTTAATTCACACAGGACATTTTTATTTAATAACATGAACCATGCCAAACTTATTGAGAATTGTGACAAAACAGAAGGAAACTTTCTGTTTACTTAAAAAAAAATTGTTACCCAGCCATATGAACAAACACATGAAACAGGAACATATGAAGTAGAGATGCCTGAGATGATCTCTGAAATTCCAACCCCCAAAAAAGCATTTTTGGAATCAATTCACCTGATTGTATGGCAAAGTAATTTTTAAAAACATTCAACTGCAAGACTTGTAAAGAATCATTCCAAAATTTAAATTATAATTCATTCTTTTTATCAACTGTAGAGTTATTCATGTTTTTCCTTTCTAAAAAATTGCACCATTTTTTTCTGTTAAGGCTACAATATGAGATTTTTCCTTTTCTATAGCAATCTGATTGGTTACTGCACATCTGAGCGCGCCAATTTACACCATGTTGACACATAAACTATCATTGAAATCAACAAATAAGCAGAACAATACTGAATTGCGACTTACTTTTGACAGTATATTCAGTAAAATTCGAATAGATTTTTCCTGTAACTAACAATAATATTATTGATACAGGATTTATTCAGATGATTCATTTACTAATTCAAATTTGGCTACATTTAATTAAAAAATCATCATATTAACCTCTTGTAACACTGAAGTTGAAATATACAAAAATATTTTCCCTAATTTGGACACTGCCCTTAATATTTATAAATTTGCAAAATAAACTTTAGATAATGAGAATACAATATTTATTACACTCAGTTCTTTAATTACACATTCTGAAACCAACGTTTTCTTAATTGTTCACAAACTCTAAATTGGTTTCATTATTTATTTAATACATTTCCAGTACTTGTTAATCAAGTTTTTCTAAACAAGGCAAATATTAATTGATTTATAAGTTACCAAAATAATATATTTGTCTATAATATCATTCAGACTCGCACCACTTGCAGCTTCAAGGGGGAAAAAATTTACACTGGCACACTTAGTAATAGGATTTTCTTGGAATGTTCTTTGAAAACAGCGTAGGGCTTGTAGGAAACACTGTTGGTGAAGTTCCATCTTGTAGCGTTGGTGAAGTCAAATTTTTTTTTATATTTTGCCAGAGCATCTTATATCTTGCCATCACATCATACTGCAACTCGAATATCACCTCCAGAATGGAAACTTAACTCGTACACCTAAGCAAATTAAATTAATTACATTTTGTCATAAACTAATGAGAGTGTACCTATTCTAGAAATGCAAACAATAATGAATTATGTACATTTATTTATTTCTATTTATTTGGTCAAAAAACAGTAAAAACTGTATGTCTCATTTGAAATTGTGACATTTTAAATAACTGGGCAATGCAAACAATGGATTAATATAAAACTTGTCCAATACCATGCGAAGTGATCAGTTGGAAATAATATAATTAAAACACTTGTAAACCAATAGTACAGAATAAATGACACATCTACTTAGGTTAGGTTATACTATATGGATTTAAGGATTTTCAAGACTATTTTGCACGGTAGAAATGCTCACAAATTAAATAATCAATTACAATTATGCAATAAGATTTCAAAATTAATTATAAATACCTCCACTGCTGGATGGGCGAAAATCCAAGCGATGTCTTCCCTACCTCCAGTCTTCTTAAAATCTTCGAAAAAGTCAAAAATGAAGTTTTAGACACGGCAAATAAATGTCGTGGCACGATTCACTCTATTTAAAAGGCATGACATTCTAAATACTAACAAAAAGCTGAAAAATGTCGCCTGAAACAGCACCTGAGCAGCACGTAACCATATAACGAATCAAAGCAGGGCTGGTTCACTCAATGTTAAAAAGCGGGGGACAAAGTTTTAGTTCCTCGGTCACAACGATAGCGAAGATAGCGCTGCTGTTGCGTTTTCGCGCGCATTTTGAGTAGAGTTGCGCGAATGCAGATTATGGTGAGTGTAGGGAATATCCATGGGTATTATCTGCTTTTCTTACGTTTTACTACAAATAATTGTATTATTTAACCTCTTGGTTGCCGTATCACAAATTCCCGAAAAATAAACTTAGGCCAGAACGATGGTTGGAAAACAAATCGCGAAGATTTATTTGGTAAAATATGTTTTTAATATTTAAAAAATTAATAAAATTGAATGTACGAATGAAATTAATCAAATAAGCACACCTGGATACGATTGGTGAGACAGAACCTCACTTCTAAGGAGGGGGTATTTTCTATAGTAGAAAATTTACAATCTCCGCAATGAATTGGGATCTGTAGACCATTACATAATTTCTTGTTTACATATAACAATTTTTAATGAATATTTGACACGAATACATAGATGAAAAACTTGGAAAAAATGATAGAAAATTCCCATTTCATTTAGTTTCATTTAGTTGTAACCAAACATCAACACCCCAGCTACTATTATGTATGCGTTAGAGTGATTGCAGATGGTGGCTTTAATATTGTTGGTAAATGTCATTTAACTTTTATTACACAATTATTTAAAATAATTGATGTAAAAATAACTTTTATTACATATCCTACTTTTACAATTAATTGCTCATTATGAAAGAGTTAGCATAAAAAAAAAAAAGTTTTCTAACATTATATTAAGTTCTTTTTCCACAACAGTGCAATTAGGGATCATGAAATGTGAAAGTTGTTAATTCCGTGTTAGAAAAAACTAGAAAACAGAATAAAAGCTAACAATGCTCAAAGTAAATATTTTGTTTGTATATTCAAATGTTTATATAGTCACATTTCTGATTTTTCTATGCGTTTTTGTGGATTTTTTAAATAATTTGTGTTCAATGAAAAAAAAATAACATGAATGATTTTTAAATTTGAAATTTATTCATCTCTTCTTCAGAATTTTTTGTAATATCATTATTACAACAAACACAACAACTGATTCATTAACAGATTTTACAATTGTTTTACTGTGTGGAATTTATATTGATATCTACATTAATATTTTCACATTATTTTTAGTATTATATTTTATATAAATGTTTTATATTTATATAATCTTCAGAAAATAATTATTTTTAGGATTAACTTACCTCATTGACAAAACAGAAATAATTCACCTGTTTAATGTGCCTCATTTGCAGAAAGGAATTCACAATAATCTTCACAATGTAGGAAATTTAAAGGAAACTAAATTAGCTTCATGGCACATCATAGGAAAAGTCTATTACCTTGTTACATATGTAAACAAAATTAATAAGGTCATGAGGAAATTGTCTCAACGTATGTAACCAACAAAATGAAAAAAATGAGTTAAATATACCACACAGGTTTTTACGGAATCAGTGTTGGCATACATGGAATTTATATCTCGAATAGATGGTAAATATAAATTTAAATATTTATTTGCTTTCACAATTTCAATTTAATTTCATACGCAGGATTCTTATTCATTTTCAATTTCACATTTATTAATTATTCTCGAATTCTACTCTTAAATTTATTGGATCACATCCCACAAACACTTGAATGAAGTTTAATGTTGTATGGAGCTACAAGCAAAAGTTAAGATGCAATTTCATCAAGTCAAGATCAGAGGGTCCAATATTTTTTAAGCGCTTGTGTTTGCATGGTACATATATATATAAAAATTGTGTAAAAATATTTTAGGATGTGTACAATTACCACTTTTTTTTGTAGTTGAATTTGAAACTCCATCTGGCACTTTAAAAATTCCTAATAAAGACGATCTTGCAACAGCAGAGGTTTAAAATTTTTTAAACAATTTATTCAATTCATGCAATGGGAAAGCGGAAGGTCTCAATTCATCATCTGTTGGATCAAATAGTAGCCCTCACAAACCTTTTAACATGAAAGCAAAAGATATTAACAAATGAGATTTGTGAACCCAACCACTAACAGAGGAAAAAGTTCCATCCTTATGGAATTGGATCTTCACAATTGATGGTTTCCTCTCATTTAGACATAAATTAACCAAACTTGGAGTCAGCCGCTTTAGAAGCAGGAATGTGAATTAGGGCCCCTAAGAAATTATTTTTGCTATATCGGAAATTACAATGGATCTAATTTGAACTCCGCTCCTCAATAACTTTTTAATTCACACAGGACATTTTTATTTAATAACATGAACCATGCCAAACTTATTGAGAATTGTGACAAAACAGAAGGAAACTTTCTGTTTACTTAAAAAAAAATTGTTTCCCAGCCATATGAACAAACACATGAAACAGGAACATATGAAGTAGAGATGCCTGAGATGATCCCTGAAATTCCAACCCCAAAAAAAGCATTTTTGGAATCAATTCACCTGATTGTATGGCAAAGTAATTTTTAAAAACATTCAACTGCAAGACTTGTAAAGAATCATTCCAAAATTTAAATTATAATTCATTCTTTTTATCAACTGTAGAGTTATTCATATGTTTTTCCTTTTTAAAAAATTGCACATTTTTTTCTGTTAAGGTTACAATATGAGATTTTTCATTTTCTATAGCAATCTGATTGGTTACTGCACATCTGAGTCAATTTACACCATGTTGACACAAACTATCAATGAAATCAACAAATAAGCAGAACAATACTGAATTGCGACTTAATTTTGACAGTATATTCAGTAAAATTCGAATAGATTTTTCCTGTAACTAACAATAATATTATTGATACAGGATTTATTCATATGATTCATTTACCAATTCAAATTTGGCTACATTTAATTAAAAAATCATCATATTAACCTCTTGTAACACTGAAGTTGAAATATACAAAAATATTTTCCCTAATTTGGACACTGCCCTTAATATTTATAAATTTGCAAAATAAACTTTAGATAATGAGAATACAATATTTATTACACTCAGTTCTTTAATTACACATTCTGAAACCAACGTTTTCTTAATTCTTCACAAACTCTAAATTGGTTTCATTATTTATTTAATACATTTCCAGTACTTGTTAATCAAATTTTTCTAAACAAGGCAAATATTAATTGATTTATAAGTTACCAAAATAATATATTTGTCTATAATATCATTCAGACTCGCACCACTTGCAGCTTCAAGGGGGAAAAAATTTACACTGGCACACTTAGTAATAGGATTTTCTTGGAATGTTCTTTGAAAACAGCGTAGGGCTTGTACGAAACACTGTTGGTGAAGTTCCATCTTCTAGCGTTGGTGAAGTCAAATTTTTTTTATATCTTGCCAGAGCATCTTATATCTTGCCATCACATCATACTGCAACTCGTATATCACCTCCAGAATGGAAACTTAACTCGTACACCTAAGCAAATTAAATTAATTACATTTTGTCATAAACTAATGAGAGTGTACCTATTCTAGAAATGCAAACAATAATGAATTATGTACATTTATTTATTTCTATTTATTTGGTCAAAAAACAGTAAAAACTGTATGTCTCATTTGAAAATGTGACATTTTAAATAACTGGGCAATGCAAACAATGGATTAATATAAAACTTGTCCAATACCATGCGAAGTGATCAGTTGGAAATAATATAATTAAAACACTTGTAAACCAATAGTACAGAATAAATGACACATCTACTTAGGTTAGGTTATACTATATGAATTTAAGGATTTTCAAGACTATTTTGCACGGTAGAAATGCTCACAAATTAAATAATCAATTACAATTATGCAATAAGATTTCAAAATTAATTATAAATACCTCCACTGCTGGATGGGCGAAAATCCAAGCGATGTATTGCCTACCTCCAGTCTTCTTAAAATCTTCCAAAAAGTCAAAAATGAAGTTTTAGACACGGCAAATAAATGTCGTGGCACGATTCACTCTATTTAAAAGGCATGACATTCTAAATACTAACAAAAAGCTGAAAAATGTCGCCTGAAACAGCACCTGAGCAGCACGTAACCATATAACGAATCAAAGCCACCGCCTACATTGCCACCGGCAGCTTTTGAATTCTGTGACGTCACACGTTTAGTTCGCTCACTACAACGATAGGATAGATGGCGCAAAAATCATTACCCCGTTTTCCTATCTAAGTTTCACGCCCCTGGAATCAAAGCCACCGCCTACATTGCCACCGGCAGCTTTTGAATTCTGTGACGTCACACGTTTAGTTCGCTCACTACAACGATAGGATAGATGGCGCAAAAATCATTACCCCGTTTTCCTATCTAAGTTTCACGCCCCTGCTTTCCAGCCTTCGACCCAGAGAGTATATAATATGCTTCGACCATACATTTTTTTCGTCAATCTTACCAACCGCAGCTGTTTTCCACCAATCTTACCAACCGCAGCTGAGTGCCAAGTCATGGATTAAGGAAAAGTCCCTATACCAATGTCGTTAGAATAACGAGTGATATTCATGAAGTTGGTATGATCCTTTTTCTCTGGGACCATTTGAGCCTGAGGCTCTGAGCTATTTGGCTATGGATGAATACTTTGGTTATGAAATGATTCAGGCCTTCAGGAATCGATTCTTGGAAGAATCGAAAGAACTGTGTAAGCAACACTGTGCAAGCGATATTCTCTTCACGGTGTAAGTAATATCTTACACCGTGAGGCCATTGGCCAAGTAAAATCAAGTAAGGCCAAGCGGGAATTGTTATAATCGTGCAGCGGCAAAGAGGAAGGGTTTGTGTGGTTAGAAAACTTATTATAGTAACAGTAAAGTGATGACACATTATACTTGTGATGTTATTGAATTTGAAAAAGAATTGCTCTCTTGGCATTTAGTTGCAAATATATTTGCCTGTTTTTAAGGCAATTCTTCTCGTTTCTCTGAAGTACTTAAAATTGTCAGAAAGTAATAATGTCAACTTCTAACGCAATGCGACAATTAGAAGAGAGACATGTTGCCACAAAAGTGGAACTTCTGGTGTGGTCCAATAAAATGGATCTGTTGGCCCTTTCGAATGTTAGAGGTAACACATGAGCTTTAGTTTCTAAACCTTTTAACTTAGATATTTTCAATTATAAACCATTTGTAACTATATTGAAATATGTAATATCATAGGTGAAGTGGCACTGCATCGTTTAACTTGGCAAAAAGTTTGGTCACTACCTCCACCTACAGAAGGTTCAACAGTAAAAGGAATGGCATGGAGACCAGATGGAAAAGTTATTGCAATTGCTTATAGCACGTGTAAGTGTGTTGTTCATAATCTTGATGGAGTACACTTTGTATTCGGATACTTGACACTTAAAAAATGAAGTTTGTGAAATTGTGAAAATTAGATAGGTACTTTTCATGATTCTCTGTTAAGATGGAGAGAGAAAAAAAAAAGTCAGATTTTATGAATGTACTTTCCTTCCTTTCAAAGTCTTGCTCATCCTCAATCATATATTGCTGTCCCACCTGCCATGACACAAACCGATTTGATTTGCTTCAGAGTTCTATCGTAGAATAGAAATCAGTGAAAGAACTAAAGAACGAATGGATATAAAAAAGATATGTTTGCGGGTGAAGACATGACACTGGGAGTGACAATAGCATTCCTGGTTTGATTCTGAAGATAATACTGCAAATGGTACAATTTTCTCTAGGTGTACTCATTCAGGAACAATGCAATTTGCAGTTCAAAAGTTCGCAGTCATTGCTAATAATCTCAAGCCACTACTGGGTTTATTAACATTAAAAATCGTAATTGAAAAGGTGTTTCTAAGTGGGAGAATTAAAGTGCAGAAAACATTTAGAATTTGAAGTTGATAATATTTGAGTGTATGAGTTAAATTTCAAGAACCATTTCAGTATTATTAACATGTTTTCCTCTAAATGTTAACATGTGCACGAATTTTCATAATTACAGTAAAGATACCAGAGTTTCAGTACAGAAAAGCCAGTGTTTATATTTGGCATTTTATTTAGCATCTCATATCATTGTGCCATTCTTCCGGTATTGTGCCTTCTTCAAGACATTTATTCGTTAGATTTGTCCATTTTTCCGCTAGCAATGGTAATGACATTTTTAGATGTTCATAGAATATCCTGTCTGGTCCTGCTGCTTTCTTATTTTCTGATGTCATGATAACTTTCTCGACTTCTTTCTTGGTGATCGCTGTGCATGGCTCCCATTCTGTTTCCTCTATTTTTGGTCTTGTTTCCTTATATCCAATGATTTTCTTTATGTGCTCTTCCCACGTCTTCATTGGTATGTCGGCCGGAAATCAGGGTTGTCTTGCTTTTAATAGGCAATGTGGTACTTTTTGCTTTTCAATTATTTCATGTTTCTTTTTTCTATTTGCTCCGTTTTCTTTTGTTTAATTAATATTTTATATTTGTTTCTTTCTATCGCGTACTTTATTCTCTCATTTTCTGTCTTCGTCATTCTCATTCTTCTTTGATGTTCCAAGACGTTCTTTCATGCGTGATAACATTCCTTGTCAAATCATATCGGTGATTTACGTTCTTTTCGTGGTATTGCAGCTTCCTGTATCATTTGCTGCATTATTCTTGTTGCTCTTGATAGTTCAGCATTGTCAATTGCTTCTTTTAAGAGCATTTTATTGACAATTTTTGGCAAATTAATTATTAATTTAATAGAAATAATTGTATATTTGTAATATAATTTAATAATTAATCTGAGGTACTGGAATGCTGTTCCCTTGCGTTTCACTAGAAATCAAGCGTATAACTGTTCTAAAACTTTAAAGTACTAAAATTGTCTAAAACATTAATTTCATTCAATATTAAATTTGTCTTTATCTAATATTAAAGTCTAAAATATTGCCAATACTTTGTTTCAATGTATGAAACATATAACCTAACTCCTTTCTTGTACATAATTTTACAACTATACCTATCATTTTTTCATACAAAACATAAATGTAAGACTTACCTTGTAATTTGAGGATATTATTGTTCAGTAAATTGCATAGTTTGCATTGATCTACTGTCATATTGAGATCAAACTTTGTGCTTATTTGATTTGGTTGTTTCATGGGCAGTCGCTGTTTCTCTGTCATATCACATTGCAAAGAGAGAGGCCATGTCTGGTTGCGTGTTGGGAGGGAAAAGGGGGATAGATTCACAGAGATTCTATAATCTCATACTTTATATGAACTTCTATATTGAGCGTGTCTAGTGCATAAATTACATTGTCATATTTACATGTTATTTGGTTACTGTCAGTCACAGTATTCATAAGTTTCTTTAATTTAATATTCACTGTTTCAGAAATTAATCTTGGTATCTTTCTTTTTTCCCTCTCTATAATTTTTGTCTGCAATTTATTCTATGTTGTTCAGTTCTATGCATCATGATGGAATTCTGTTTCTCTGTTACTTCTTTTATTTATTCCTATGCCCATTTATCCCTTTTTGTACTTTTCTTGTAGTCTGTCATATGTATTTCATGTCACAATCATGACATTTATCATCTTTAATGTCTATTTTGTCTGTGGTTTTTTACCATTTTCAATTAACTACTCATTTTATGTACAGTGTTGATCTTTATTTTGTCTTTAAGCCATTTATTTATTTTGCTTATTATTTCCAGTAAATATGTTATTCAGTTAATGTTGTTCGGTTGATTTTATCATTTTATTTTTGTATTGGATTAATAGAAATAGAACAGGAAATTTTAAAACTCATTAATTATCTTCAGGGAACAGTAAAAAAATTACAAAGAAAAGACTAAATAAGTATAAGTTAAATATATAAATCCAGTAAAAAAAGAACAAGATTAAATTAATTGGAAATCACAGGGAATAATCCATTATTTGGCACAAGTTGAAACAAGAACTGGAATGTTTTGCAAGAATACTTGTCCTTAACTTTGAGTAAATTTAATTAAGAATATATGTGAACTTTAATTTCAGGAATTTATTTATAATACATTATTTGTATACATATATTTTATCAAACTGCTTCAGGTGAAATCCTTTTGGTCGATGTGGAAAATAAAGAGACCCTTCACAGCACTATGGTGGATGGTGAAGTTACATTTGTCACATGGGCTCAAGAGAAAGATCACAATGATAGCAAAAATATATTGCTGCCTAAGCAAAAGGATGTCCCAAAATATAGTACTAGTGATACTTCAAGCAATTTCTTGCCAAAGCTTCCTTCTTTATCTCGAAGTTTTGGATCTGTGAACAAATGTCTCGAGGAAAATTTGGAGGATGCAAAGAAAATTAAAGAACAAAATCTTTTGAACATTCTTATTGTTGGTTTACACAGTGGGAAATTGTACTTAAGTATATTTGGTTTATTTCCTTGTGGAGTGATTGACTTGCATGACTATATAATATGCAAGAATTGTAAAGTTGTTGATGCAGATGTTTCAGAAGACCTTAATATTTTGTATATAGGTGTTCTTCAACAAAAAGAAAATGATGGGCCTTGTGAATTGAGTTTGGTCCTTTTGGATACCAATATTTTATCTTCTCAAGCTGCTGAGCTACATTCTTTAGCTTTGAAGCATGGTCACATTGCAAGTCTTTTAGGCTATCTCTCTCAAACAATGAACTCTATAACTGAGGCATGGGAAAATATATTAGTAGAAATGGATTCAAAATTAGCCACATATGCAGCAACAGTTCCCGATGGCTCAGTGTCTGCTGACTTTCTTGATTTGCTTATGTTTGGGACAGCATCTGATGAAATGGAGATGTTCCTATTACAAGATTTAACAGAAAAAGGACTTAAAAAGTTGGGACATTCAATTGAGCTCAGCTACTCTAATATTCAGAAGCTAGTTCTTAAACATCTTCATTCTGTAGGACAAAGTTTAGTCTACCATCTTGCAGAGCTTCGTGGAATGGCGCGTCGTACTGACAGGTATGAAATTCTGGGTTTGTCTGAAGATGGTGTTGCAAGTTCTCTTGCAGCTGCCGGGGCGTTTTTAGTAAAAGGTGCTGAAGTGCAACAAGTAATCGACAATTCAATGAAGAACTATAAAATATTTTTTCGTTGGCTGTATGTTGCAATTTTAAGACTGTCTGATGAGCGTGTTCCTCCTGAAATTACAAAAATTTCCCAACAAGAACTTTCATTTTTGGCAGAGTTTTTATATAATTTTGATGGAAGTGATTGTACTTCAGAGAGTGGAAGCGGAGGAGGTACAACTATCAGAAAGAAGCGTTTCAATTTGGAAAGACTTGGACAGTACCTTGTGGACCAAAATCTCACCATCCTTCCGAACAGTGAGCATAATCTCTGGGCTAAATTCTTGGAAGAAAATGAATGTGTTGCTAAACATGCAACGGTTATTCCTCATTTTGAACAGATGTCTTTGGTACAACAATACAACTATTTGAAAACCTCTGTAAATGAGATTTTTAAGAAACCTGAAGTTTGTATTGCAAAGCTGTTTAAAGTTTCTAATGTTATAACCTGTGGTAAAATACTGGAACCAGATTCTCTTCGTATTACTCATGTAAATAAATCTAAAGAACATAAAATATTAGTTGCTCTAGTAGATCCTAGCTCTTCATTCAAAGGATTTTTCTTTACTGAAATTAATACCAAGAAATCTTTAGAATCACAGGGAACAAGGCCTCGATGTGTTTATTTAAATTTTAGTCCTGTATCTCGAGTGTCGGATGAAGTATCAAATGATTTCCGTTCTTTGGATGTGCAATTTTATCTTCCAGAAGTGTTGTCAGTGCTTCTGCAGCAGGAAAGTGAAGGAAAGAGTGCTGTGTTTGTGCAGTTTCCTGTTCGGGCAGCTCTTGAAGCTGCTAGAGCATGTACGGATTTTTCTTCTGCTCCACGTATTGATGCCACTGCATTAATAGATGTATCAGCATTGCGGCCTGTAGAGAATCTTGTGGCGTCTAGATTTGCAGTGAGTGGTTCGAGAAAAGTAGCTGTAATTTTATCAGAGAGCCGACGGAAGGTTCGTTTGTTTGAAATGGAAGTTGAAGAGGAGGAGGAAGAGGAAGAAGTTATGGAAGCTACAGCAAGCAGCATAAGGGATAGTGATACAAGTGTTTTGGATGGAAGCAAAGAGGAAGATATTGAACAAGGCCAAGAAGAAGATTCTGCTCTTGTGTAGATGAAAGAAATGTAGCTATTTCAGATATTGCAGATGTATTTTTATTGCTATTTATATTAAAGTAAGTTACTGTCATGCAGATACTACCTACCTTTCATTTAGATAACCTGATCTCTGGTACATTTCATTTTGGTTTCAAACACTTGGCACACTAGTCTGTCTGACTTCTGAATATGACAAAACCTCTTTCTTTAATAGCCAACAATTATTGATATGGATGTGATAGAAAGCATACTTTGGTAAGCAGTTTAACTTCTTTCTAGGCATAATTTTTTGAGTATTAAAAAACTATTGCCTCCAACCCAACTTTCCCGTATTAGTTTTCTATTTCCTTGGGTCAAGGCTAGCTATTCAGACTTGCCACATTCTCATGCCAGCTGCCATTATCGCCGCCAAAAGTAATTTTTTTTTTTTGCATTTTCTTAATTTTTCGTGTTCCTAATAGAACATATTATTTTAATATTAAAGAACAGAAAAATCTTGTCATCTGGCCATTTTCTTTGAAAATTTTGGAGTCGTTTTTAAGAAAATAGCGTTTAAGTGCTACTGTGAATGCAAAATTTGAAGTTCTTTTTCACAGAAACTTTTTGAGTTTTCGAAAAACGTCATTAGAAGTCATTTGAAGTACATCAACTCACAAATACAATAACAAATTGCTAGAAACTGCGTGAGGGATCAATAAAAAAATTACATTTGTGTAATTTTTGAAAGAACGAAAATACCCCAAAATGAACTTACCGTCATATTAAAAAGTGTCCGTTCGAAATATTAAAGTTCGTTCCATATTAAAAAAATATCCGTTCGAAAAGTTTGAAGAAAAAAATTGGAGCCACTTATAAGAAAATGGCGTTTGAGCGTTTCTGAAAATGCGGATTTTGAGCTAGTTTTCATAGAAAACAGTTGAGTTTTCGACTAACTCTACTTAACATTATTTAAAGCTCATGAACTCATAAATATCTTATTCTTATTCTAGGTACCTTGCGTAAATAAAATATTGTGAATAAGTTCAAAAAAATTCAGTCTTAAACAGAAAGAACTTTATTGTCCGATTCTCTATAACAGTCCGTAGCTCGACGCTCGCGTCCACAGTCGCAACTTCTGTTCTCGAAAAAAGTTTTAACAGCCACACTCAATCACGGCTACCTTCCTACTCCTCGGCCTCGCCTTAGTATTTTCTCTACATGCATATCTGCACCGCTGACAACTCAAGAATAACAAAGCGCGCTGAAATGCTAGGTACAAAATAATTGGACAGTTTTTAGAAATTATAACACTGTGGACAATTTGACGCTAATGTAAATATTAACCACGTGAGAAACAAGTCAAAAAAATACATTTTTGTAATTTTTGAAAAAACAAGATCGGAGCGGTATGGCATTTGTCATCTCATAGAGGACATTAGCGCTATATCCTTACCGAAAGTGTAAAGAAAAATTTGGAGCAGTCTTTGAGAAAATCTGTTTTTGTAATTTTTTAAAATTTCACATATTGCACGCAATACAGCGCGGAAACTACTAAATTTTTCAGAAAATGTGCATGACCTTAAAGAACAAATTTATTTGAAGGAAAAATCTCGATCTTTAATGGTGTATACTGCAATTTTTGTAGGAAGAGCTCTCAAGATAACTCAAATCCCATCTTCGCGATGGAATATGTCACGGTATTTCGTATCATTCACAGTCGTTCCGCTAGATTTCGCACGATCGCAACCGTATGAAGCAGTGCTTGCGATCATGCGACTTCTACCGGCAAGACCGAGAAAAGACGCGAAATGCCGTGACATATTCCATCGCGAAGATGGGATTTGAGTTATCTTCAGAGCCTCTTCCTACAAAATCGCAGTATAGTTGTAAGAAGAGGCCGAAAAAAGTTCAAACCTTTGCAATTTTCGGAAATTCAGAGTTATAGGGCACAAGTTTGAAATCTCCCTTTTGAGAGGTGCTTAGTTTCGCGGGCTTTTCCCACCGCTGCTACACTGCCAGATTATCTGAACCTACTGCGCGCACGCGATTCGTCGCCCTCCCCCAGCAAGGAGGAGCTATTAAGTTTATCACTGTCACTGCTTCCTTCGCTGTGTGACGTCATTGTCCTCAGAGGAACTGCCCCGTAAAGTAACGATAATTTTGCCCACTTTTACTTTCGTCATGTCTGTTTTCATATATTATTCGATTTTCTTAACGTGTTCACAACATTTCTTCCATTGATTTGGGCAATATTCAGAAAATAATATTCGGCATACTTTTTCTTTAACTCATAAGAGGGGTACCGATGCTTTCTTTAGTAACACTATTCTTAATGGAACTCCAAACTAATTCGATGGGATTGAGATCGGGATGGTAAGGAGAGAGCTTGATGTTCAGGTTATATCACCTGCAAACTGTTGTCCTAGTGTTAGAAACAAATACACACAATATTACGCCTGTGAACTTCACTTGAAATTAGGCCTACGCTAAGATACGCCCCACTGCACAGCACTCGAAGACGAAAGGGACAGGACTGAGGATCAGGGGCAATACTTCCTATGCAAGTTTCTTTTACTGAAACTTAATATATTAAGAGTCAGCGTTTGAGCACAGACAACTAAAACTTTTGATTTGGATGGCTGACACTTACTGCTGTGCGTTGGGCGAACAACAGCAGCTCAATGCGTTCAGCCCTCGCCCGGCCACGCCGGCTGGCGCGCAAAGCGAGTGAGAGCGATGTTTTCAGGGGAAGTGAGCGGTTGATGGTGGGAGTCACCCCTCGCGCATGCGCATTCGAAGGGAGCTTTCTATCTTTTCGGGGTATAGCCATGAAATTGGTACCAATGCCATCTTTATACGTGTATTTTACTCTTACAAGAAATTTAAAGAAACAATTTTGAGCCGTTTTTGAGAAAATTTAAAAAATGTCCATGCAAAGTACCCCCAAATTTTATAGAATCTTTTTCAAAATCTCAAAGGCTTCTACTCGAGTCAGATCGATATGAGTTTCTTAAATTAAAAAAAAAATCATACATATGGTTTAGGTGCTAGTAGGGTTCACAGACTGACAGACATTGCTTTCTATTGTTTTTTTCGGTATCAAGGACCCACAAAAGAGGGATTTTAGCTACACCAAGTGCTAGGGGATTTTTTCCTCTAATTTAGCATCTCGATGTATCAACTTTTTCGTGTTCAGGGCCCGGCGATGATTTTTTTTCTGACTAAAATGCGCCGTTTTTCACGCAGCATTACGCAACTTTCTCCTGTACTACGTTTATTCTCCGTATATACCAGTGGCGTAGCGTGACCTGCGCGTTTGGGGATGGTCAACATTAACGCCAAATAAAAATAACAACAAACATGTTTAATTTTCTCTAGTTTCTATGTTATCAAAACAAATGTTACAATACTTCAACAGATTTACGTCAGAGTTCTTGAAAGCAAATTATGCAATGGCTCAGCTTTAATTCTCATGCGCGATTGGCAATGAGATCATTTGTGAATTTATACCGTTCAGACCAAAATAATATTTAATATATTTTATGAAGAATTCAGGGGCGTAGCGGCCATGGATGTGGGTGATGTGTTACATACCCTGATAATATCAGTTATTTTAAAATGATTTAAATTGTCCATTTGTTATTTTCATTTTGTATTACACAATATTTCTTTATATTTCAAACTTCGCGCCGTTGAAGATTCGATTCTTCACGTGGTTGATTCACTCGGAAATGCAGCCTCGCCTGCGTTGTGAATCAGATGCACAGGCAACCATTACATCCAGCGAGCCAATGAAATAAATCTTATGTTACGAAATTTCATGGTTTTCTTCGGTGTTTATAAGAGAATAAGGTTAATTAATTAGCGTAGTAATTTTATTTATGTTTTATTATCTTATTTTAATGCATTTAGTAAATATATATTTGTAGCCAATTTAGGTTAGAGATTGTGGTGGTTGAATCATGGCCGTCTCGAGTAAATCAAGATGGCCGTGGTTGAATGCACAAGGGTATGTGACCGTGCAATCCACATCCGTGCTGAGGAATAGCGAGTACAACGCGATCCAAGTAAGAGCCTACATAATTATGAAATCGTATTTTGCCGTGTACATAATTATGGAATTGTCTTGTGCCGTGGACAAATTAAAAACTAGAAATATGCAGACTATCATTTTCTGAAAAGGGAAATGTAATTAAAGCATTCTGCCAAAAACTTACTCTCAGTTTCATTTCGCACATTACAAAATATCAGCGACATTTTAATATTAAAATTTGTGATAATGAATCATGGATATGCGGACGTAAAAGTCTTAAAACACTAAGTTACTGATTTTCTTTTATGTTCTCAAAAGAAAAAAGGGTGGAATTTCAGTGTTTACGCAGATTTGAATAATATTTACAAGGCTATCAAGACATAAGTCCTCGTACACTCATATAGCACGTGAGATACCGTTAAAAATGTTCAGAAAATCTAAGAGGATAAAGTTTTATTAAATATCCAGCACAGGCTTTGTTGAGGAATACAGTAGTGATATAAGGAAAAACAAGGAAATTATATCACACTTCATTCGAGTTGTATACTTTTTTGGGAGACAAGGGCTTGCATTTCGTGGCCATGATAACAGGGGTTCATCAAATACAAACAATTTCATAGAATATATATAAATGAAATAATGAAATATGATTAAACTCACAAGGATGATATGGAAAAATCCACCGTTTCATGCAACTGTTGCTTGTATGTGACTGTTGCTTTTATCTGAGTTTTCTTGTATTTATTCCAATTTTATCACGTACTTTAACACGCATTCGTGACATGGCTACTGTTCGTTCTACTCTTTTTACTCTCTACACCCTCAAAGCCGCCCTTCTGAAAGCCTTCACACACGTAAACAGTAATTTAGATAAACATATCCGAAGGCTGGAAGAGGTCGTTCTCTACAATGACGGTTGGGCACAAGTTGGCAACACTGCGAATTTTCCCAACCGTGCACCCGTGACTGCACATAAGACACAGACACCACATCCAGTCGCAATTCAAAACAGATTTAGTTTATGATTTAGATTATGAAACAGATTTTCCTCGCCTTCCTGATCCTCACAACCCTTCCCTTCCATCGACAAATACATGCACAAACCAACGCAAACAGGCTAGGAAGCGTGTCAAAACCAAAACACGTAAAGCTTCGCATCCTAGCCCACTTGAAAACAAAGCCATTCCTATTGAGCCTAAAAAACAGGTACTTATTTTAGCTGACAGCCATGGTCGCCATCTTTCCTCCATTCTCAGTAGGAAGTTACCCCCCAACTACTCAGTCTCGTCTATTTTTAAACCTAACGGGAGGTTTGCAGACGTGACTGCAGAGTTGGACACTCACACGAAGACAATGACCAATCAGGACACAGTCTTTATCATCGGAGGGCAGAAGGACATTAATTTGGGCGGTAACTTTACACCTGAGCAACATGTAAACAAATTACAATGTGCCGCCCAAAATACTAACATTGTAGTCTCGACTCTGCCCTTCTGGTACAACAGGCCAACACTCTGCAGCGAGATTAAGCACGCAAACCAACAACTAAAACTGCTACTGAGAGAAACAGATGTAACACTTTTTGAAATGAATTTCCTCTCAGTAAAACACTTCACCCGGCACGGTCTCCACATGAACCTTGCTGGAAATCATGCAGTCGGTGAAAAGCTTGCACAATACATCATCAGCTCCAGTCCTACGCAGCCCTGCCAAAAATCCATCCCTTTCACCTTCCTTACGTTCCCCACCCCCCACCCTTATTCTGAACCCTCTTACCCCCTCCTGTGAACCTACTCCCGTTTCTTCCATTCCCACTACCAATGACGCCTCTATTTCCTCACAACCTGTGACTGCTGGGACACATTACAACCTTCGACCACGCACTCGAGGTAAAAATGGAGTAAATATATAGCAACTACAGTCAGATGCAGCAGAAAAACATTCGTGTAGGTACTTGCAAAAAATAAAGATATTGCACCATAATGTTCAATCCCTTTCAAATAAAACTGAGTTTATCGAGGCAGCTCTACAGAGCGATTTAAATCAAATGGATGTTCTTTGCTTTACAGAACATTGGTTATCTCCTAATGAACTTAGCATTTTCCAAATTCCAAACTTTTACCTCGCAGGCTATTATTGTAGAAAAAGAGAATCTCATAAAAGTCCGGCATATGGAGGTTCTTGTATTTACGTTAAAAATAATATTGATTCTATCTCCTTGACGGAATTCAATGAGTATGCCGTTGAAAATGTTTTTGAAATTTCTGTTGTACATCTTCCTGTGCTAAAAATGATATTGCTTTGCATCTACAGGCCTCCAACAAAGAGAGCTGCAGATTACATTTTGTTCTTAGAAAAACTAGAGATAACACTTATCAAAGTCATCAATCGCTCTTTTGAATCCATTGTTGTATGTGGAGATTTTAACATTGATTTTCTGGTCGAATCTTGCGAGAAAGAGCAGTTTCTTAACTTAATTAATTCCTTCAATTTAGATATTACAATAAAAGTACCTACACGGATCACAGTAAATTCAAAGAAGGCATTCGATCAAATTATAATTAACAAAACCACTACTCGACATGAAATTGAAACAAAAGATTTAGGATACAGTGACCACGATGCACAAATTCTTACCATTATACGAAATGCGAACAATGACACAATAAATAATACACGTATGGAGTAGAGTGTTTTCTAAAAGTAAAATAAAATTATTCAGTGATTACTTGCTGCAGGAGTCATGGGACGCAGTTTATAATACTATTGATACAAACGATAAATATTATTCTTTTTTTTTCAACGCTTTCATTTCATTTTAACACTTGCTTTCCTCTTCAGAAAAGAAAATTAAATATTTCACGCAAAAACAATTCTTGGATAACACAAGGGATTAGAACATCATGTAAAAACAAACGGGTTCTTTCTTTCATTTCTAAGCATCATAACGTATCTCAAGATTTCCTCCTGTACTTTAAAAAATACAAATCATTGTTAAGAAAAGTCATAAGGCAGGCTAAAATCATGAAACACGATCAGGATATTTTGAACTCAAATAACAAAACAAAATCAATGTGGGATATAGTAAAAAATGCGACCAAACCAACTAGAAACCTTATTGAGAATGTTGTTTTAAAAGATAACGATAGAGATGTGAACGATCCGGCAACAGTGGCTAGTCTCTTTAACCAATACTTTTCGAGAATTGCTGTCGATCTCACTAAGGGTTTTCAGCCACAAAATTCAACATCTGACGTTTCCCTAAAAGTCTTAGACACTATGTTCGTTTCCGAAACCTCTTCCTATGAAATTCTCAAAATAATCGGTAAATTAAAAAATAAATATTCGGCCGGTTTAGATGAATTTCCGGATTGTTTGTTAAAGACGTGCCCGCCAGCCATTATACACCCGTTAACTCACATATTTAATGCATCCTTATGCACCGGAATTTTTCCAGATATTTTTAAAACAGCTAAGATTAAGCCGCTCTTCAAAAAAGGCAACAAAAATGAAGTTCAAAATTATCAGCCAATTTCTCTTTTGTCAGTTTTTTCAAAAATATTAGAGAGACTTTTTTATGTGCGAATGGAAACCTTTCTCAATAAACACGACGCGTTTTCAAATTGCTAACATGGATTCCGGAAGTCAAAATCTACGGAAACAGCCATTTTTTCTTTTCTTAAGGATGTTGCCTCATCATTGGATCAAAACGAAGCAATTATTGGAATATTTTTAGATCTTTCAAAAGCTTTTGACGTCATTGATCATAACATTTTACTTTCAAAATTACCTTCGTATGGAATCCGTGGTATTGCTCTAGATTGGATGTTCGTACCTTAAACAACGATCTCAGAGAGTAGAAATACCTTACTGGAATGATGGAACCTTATGTACACACCTTTCCTGTTCTTTGCCAATTGTACGTGGAGTCCCGCAAGGATCGATTTTAGGCCCTATTCTCTTCCTATTATACGTAAATGACATGCCCTTAGCGATTCGAAACGGAAGAACAGTTCTCTTTGCGGATGATACAAATATTCTTTGCAACAAAGAAACCGTAAATAGTACAATATCAGACGTTTCAAATTGATTCCGTAATAACAACTTAAAAGTAAATGAAAATAAAACAGTTTCAATGCAGTTTTCCATATCAAATAAAAAATTCTGTACTCCATTGAAAATGAACGGTGTGCCATTGACTGATGTTAATGTAACAAAATTTTTAGGTCTATCAATTCAGTCAAACCTCAAATGGAATGCCCACCTAAATGAATTGAACACAAAATTAAGCTCATTATGCTACGCGTTCAGAATTCTTTCAAATTCCGTCAGCCTTCGTACAGCTCGTTGTGTATATTTTGCCAATGTTCACTCCCGCCTGAGATATGGCATAATATTTTGGGGAAACACATCTTATAGTTCACAGACTTTCAGATTACAAAAAAGAATTGTACGAATAATAAGCAAATCCAACCCACGTGATTCTTGTAAGTCACTCTTTATTAATCTAGGAATTTTACCATTACCTTGTCTCCTGATTTACGAATCAGTAGTTTTTGTCAAAAATGACTTACTTAAGGACGGGAATATATTTTCAGCAAACGCCGATGTCTATAAGTATAACACACGACGTAGTAATCATATTCACCAGGTGGCAGTATCAACAGCTCACTACAAAAAATTCACATACAATTCATGTACATTACTCTACAACACTTTGCCAGAAGACATTAAACAATTAAATTCAATAGAAAAGTTTAAGTCCCAAGTAAAATCTTTTCTGCTGCATAACTGTTTCTATACAATTCGAGACTATACCGAGCATCAAAAAGGAAAGTAGAATTAATTTTAACAATGATAGTTAATGTAATTATTTATCATTTGGACTGTATAATTCTAAAGAACCTGTAACAAGTATTGTACCACAGTTTCTGGGTTGATGGCCCCCATCTCGATCAGGTTTTTCGTCCAGTTTCCCTGATCCTTGAGCAAATGCTGAGATGGTCCCTTGTTTTGCTTCTGGACATAAATGTAACTTCATTATTTGTGCACGTCTTCTGAATTTCAGTGGGAAATATAGTTATTCAAATTATCGTTTTTCATATTATCGCGGCAAAAAGTATTATTCTTTCATGAAGAACATGAGGGTTCAGGGCAGGAATTTATAACTAATTTACCTTTGAAAATATATTTTATTATATAGGAGCGAATATTTTGTCAACAAAACTCGAAATAAAACCTCTCTTTTCTGTATTCAAAATTCGACTAGGATATGGTTTAGGATAGAGACCACAGAATTATGAAAACGTGCACAAAATTCACTTCTCCCCATAGCTCGTCATACGCAGTTTTTAACTGTTTTTTGACGTAAATAAATAAATAAATAAATACATACCTCACCAGAAATTCAGAACGATTAGATTTCAAGAGTGAGCATGATGTCTCGTGAATGAAATTTCTAAAGACTTTTGTCTCATCGACACTGGATGAAATCCCCGATGTAAGTAGCAAAGAACTACTGTCAACTGTTTTTCGTTACGTGACTGGAAATTAATTGATATTCTCTTTTCTATTGGTTTTTACTATACGTTACTATAAGTTGAAGATCATTGCTTTCCATTTTATAAATTACGCTCATTCTAATGGGTCCGAAATGAAATGGGGCAATTTTTAAAATAGGGAAAAAGGAACATTTACGAATTTTAAATTATTTTCTCATTTCTCGAGTTACATACCCTAAGCCAAAAATCAGGCTACGCCACTGGAAGAATTCATCTTCTTAGATATTAATTAAGAATTGGTAGGCAAACACTATTTCTCCTATTAAGTGCCCATGACCAAGCAGAGAATCTCAAGTGAGAAAGAAAAATATTTCACTGGCAGCGTCAAGTGTTCTGTGCTCTCGTGCACAAACGAACAACTTGCTTATACACCTCTTGCTCATACGCCTCACCCTGCTCAGTCGTACGCTAGCGTCAAACTCGTGAACCTTGGGGATGTGGGGAGGGGGGAACCTCACCGTCTGCGCATGCGTCATTACCCTTCCCAATCTTTTGGCAGATGCTAGAACCATTTTAGCATTCAAGCAATCAGAGGCCAGCTTGTACCAACGCGCGGAATTCAATCACAGGAAACCCCTTTTAATATTAATACAAAATGTGTTTCGCTCAATGAACCACTTGTAAGTTTATCGATACAATATTTAGGATTCTTTGATTAATATTTGACGTGGGGATGTTCAGCATCTTAGCGTCCCCTGACGCTACGCCACTGGTATATACGTACGTATACGGGAAAGTAAAAAGGAGAAAGCACTTTTTCCCTATCGCATTTTATCACAATGTAAAACAGTAAATCATAGTTTAGACTAAGTTCTCAAAGCAGTATTTATCCCTGTTTATAGTATTTAAATAGTCAAAAACCAAAGACTAATAATGTTCTGTTGCATATTTATGTGTTTCTGTTTCCTATCCAACTCTCATACATTTAAACATTTCCAGAGACTTAAATAGTGGTGGCAATGTTTGACCCCTGCGGGGTAACATTGCCACTTGGCTTGCTTTTGATAAAGTAATAAAATCTCCCAAATTATGGAATCTGTGACTTCAATATTGTGAAGAAACATTGTACTTTTGTGAAGGATTAAAGATTCAAAATGCAACAAAGTAGAACTTTAAAAGAAACAAAGATGTGGCAATTTTACCCCCCGTTACATTATACTATGGCCTGGCAAATTGAAGTATTATTTACCTATCTTCTTTGTTTTTATTTGGGAAATATTTGCAGCCAAATCTATGGAACGCGAATGAACGAAATTCGACTTTCAGAGAGTAATTTCTCATAGAAGGAGTAGAATCAGTGTTAATTTTTCTGTGCTTTTACACGTAAAAGTATAGTTACTTTTTGTAAAATATCATTGGTATATAACATACCACTTGAAAGTAACATCCTCTTGAAAATTGGATTTTTTTTAAAATTTTGAACTGTAATATCTCTGTTGGGGGACCAGATAAAAATCTGAAAACTGGACACATGCTTGACCGCTTTTATACCAAAGTTCAGTAAAAATTTCAACTTTTAGATTTAACTCGAAGTATTTTTTTTAAATCGAAAATTTACGAAAAGAAAGGCTCCATTTCCACATTGAGGATATCTTGTGCCAAGTGGTAATCACTAGAGATCTGCATTTTTACCGACCTACGCTCACTCGCCTCTTTTCTCTCAGGACCACGTGCTCGACTGTCCTTCGCAGCCGGTTGGGGACTCCCGGTCGTCGGTGACCGACCGCGACACGGTCGGTTGTCGATAACACAGGCCAACGACCAAAAACTTTTTGTGTGTCTTCACCTAATTCTTATCATTTTAGGTGTGCTAATTCCAAAATTAACATTAAAAGTGCCGTATCACCCACCATTTGTTCACATTTTAACATTTTCTCTGTATAGCTATGCAAATGCTGTTCTGAGTATCTAGAACTGTATGAGATGCAGGAAGTTATAAATTGCCATATTTACTATGTGGATGGAACGAGATTTATATGTGTAGGTTACGAGATTAGCATTAGTCTAGAATTGGCCTGTGAGAAAATCTTTATATCCAGGAGAAAAGAACATTCTAAGGAAACATCTGGTAGATCAACACAAGATTCTGCTGCCTCCATTGCACATAAAATTAGGTCTCATGAAACAATTGCCTTACCTAAATATGAGCAGTGTTTCAAGTATCTTTGTGAAAAGTTCACGGAATTGTCTGTAGCAAAATTATTGAAAAAGGGTATCTTCATTGGGACTAATATTAGAAAAGTAATGTTTGATCCCCAATTTGAACTACATATGACAAAAAATGAAAATGAAACGTTGAGTGCTTTTAATCACGTTGTTAATAAGTTCTTAGCCAACAAGAAAGACCCAGACTATCAAGCAATTCTTGTCTATATGCTGAATGCTTTCAAGAAATTCAGATGTTTAATGAGCCTCAACGTTTACATTTTAAACTCATTTACAATTCTTTCCGGACGATTTAGGTGACGTAAGTGAAGAACAAGGTGCGCGTTTTCATTAAAATCTGAAAGTGATGAAAATAGTTATCAGGGACGCTGGAACACCACTATGATGGGAGATTACTGATGGCCACTTCACCAAGAGAATCAGCAAACAGCGCAGAGGAGAACAAGCTATATCAGGGGCATTAATAAAAAAAGAGACAAAGAAAATATACATCAATGGACACGCAAAGACTTTGTAAAATGTAATGTTAAGAATATAAAGCTATCTTATATGTTTAAATAAAGTTCTATTGGTATTTTAGAGGACGTTTATTTTTTATTTTATTTTATTGGTATATATAGCATATTTTCCCATATCTTAATAGATCAAATTCTGACTAAACTGTGGGTGATGGAAAGAAGTAGAGTTCAGATACGGATTCAGCACTCAGAAAACTATAAAAATCAGCTATTAAGATTTAAAAAGTTTTTTGAAACCCTTTTTTTGTTGGCCAGTGTAACCGGCGGACCCCGTTCAGGCGAACTGCTCCTCGCAACAATCGACCGCTACGTCGGGGTAAATATCGAATGCTAAGTTCCAGGAAAAGGAAGGAGTATTGAATGGTTTTTGTATTAAATAATTTCAGTTTATGAAAATTTAATAAATAAACGAAATGTAAATACTTAAAAAATAAAATGACTCCAAATTCGACTTCCCGATGCTTCTGGAAGTGGGTCTACTGCAGTTGTACTTGTGAATTCAGAGAAAGAGTATTCACAAGTTTTCGAGATAAATTTCGTTATATACAATGATTAGACATCGGAAATTTAAGAAATTGTTTTATTCTAGTGAACATTTGTAAATGCTTTTAGTGTTAATGCAAAAATTATGAAAAATTAACAATTCTGACGAATATTTAATTCACTTATTTTCACGTGAATGTATTTTAAGACATATTTAATTTTATAAGCTTTTTTCTTGATATTTATTTCTATTTTCATGTAGTTTGCGTAAAAATTTGTATTTAAATCATTTTGATTTTGCTAATTCTTGTCAATCGGTATCATCTCTATTTTTTGTCCAGTTATACACCGATGATGTTATTTGTGTTTGAATTTTTCATAGTCTCTATCTTTAGAGATCAAGAGCTCGCTTTTTTCTCTCTTCACACAAAAGTAGCGGTAGATCGTAAGTGACCGGTGGGTCATGCGCGAGCACTGGGCCCAGATTCGCGAAACACACCTATCACTCGCATCCTAGGGGGCAAGTCGGTAACATCGACTGCCGACATTGATATCTCACTGTCCCAGATGTTCGTACAGAAAAGCAATGGAAGGGAAGGAAGACTTAATTAAAAGAATTACGTTAGATATCTTTCGTAAGCCAGTTATAAAAATTAAAGGCAATTTGAACATTCATTTTTATCATTTCTAGGCTTATACGAAATTACAATATTAGGAATCTTCCTATAGCTCAAGAATGTTAAAAAATCATTAATTTTCCGTCATGATGTGTAAGTACAAATGCTCTACTAAATTGAGATACAGGTGCAATGAAATATATTAGTACCTTTCTCTTCTAATTTTTTCTGCTAATTTTTTATTTTTGGGCTTTTGAGATATCTAAAATGCAGGTTGTAATTTTTCTAGCATTTTGTTTGCTTATTTGAAAATATACTGCAGGTCCATATTCACATTATTAGAGATCCCAATTAATAAACTTCGTTTTTCAACATTAATAAGTTACAATGTAAAAATAACTTACGCAAATTATTTTAAATTTTTACAATTTTTATTCCATTTTATTGATATAGCTAAAAAGTTGGTTTTAAATTTCTTTTCAGACTCTTTGTTTGCCTTTAATTCTTTCAAAAATTGTGTTGTCGTCTCTGTAGAATTATTTTCAATTCGACAAATTGTTACTTTTCGATCAATTATTCGCGCAATTAAAATTGTACTTTCTTTCGATTATAATTCATTAATTGCAATTAATTGAAAGTGATTTGCGATCAGTACGTGCGGCTACTTTAAGTCCCGTACAAGCGTTGAGCGGCGGAGCTACCGAGCGTCCGGCGGCGGTCGAATGCTCGAGCGCTCGGTGACTCCCGAGTCTCGCCGACGCTCGACTGTTCTGTAGAGCGGGAGCTGCAAGACGGCTGGTCGAAATTGTTGTATTTGCAGGAACAGGTTTTAGTCTAACACTACGAATTCAATAATTCATTAATGTTACCACACTATACGTAACTCAACAGAAGTACATAACAAAACAAGGAAAATTATCGGGGCGGCGTCCTTGCCGCACGATGTCCAGAATTGAGTAGACCGGCCGCGCAGGTAGGCTGCTGAAAACGGTGCTGTGATCTCGGGCGGTGTGCCCGCCAGGGGCGGCTCATGTAAGCGGCTACCCAGGCATTTGAAGATCTCGGGAGCGATAGCCGACGTCGGTAAAGCTAGCACCCCCACTTTCTCCAAACTCAAAAATTCTTGCGCCATAATTTTGGGCTAATTTCAGCCTCCTTCCAAAAATTTTGGGCTACCCCCCATCACCCCGAAATTACGATTTCAAATTTTGGCCGGTAAAGCTAGCACCCCCACTTTCTTAAAATTCAAATTTTTTTGCACGGTCAAAACAAGTGAATTTTGGGCTTCTGGGGGCCACATTTCAAAATTTCGAAACACACCCCTAAACTCAAAAACAAAAACTCAAAACCACCCCTAATTCTCAAATTTCAAAAATTCTTCCGCCATGGGTTTGGAATAATTTTGGGCTCTTCAGTGACACCAAGAACATTATTTTTGGTGTCCCACAACACCCCGAAATTAGGGTTTCAAAAATAGGGGTGGTAAAGCTAGCACCCCCACTTCCTCAAAACTCAAATTTTTTTGTACGGTCGAAACAAGTGAATTTTGGGCTCCTGGGGTCCACTTTTCAAAATTCCGAAACACACCCCTAAATTCAAAAACAAAAAATCAAAACCACCCCTAATTCTCAAATTTCAAAAATTCTTCCACCATGAGTTTGGGATAATTTTGGGCTCTTCAGTGACACCAAGAACATTATTTTTGGTGTCCCACAACACCCCGAAATTAAGGTTTCAAAAATAGGGGTGGTAAAGCTAGCACCCCCACTTCCTCAAAACTCAAAATTTTTTGTACGGTCAAAACCAGTGAATTTTGGGCTCCTGGGGGCCAATTTTCAAAATTCCGAAACACGCCCCTAAATACTAAAACCAAAAATCAAAACCACCCCTAATACCCAAATTTCATAATTTCTCTCACCATTAGTTTGGGATATTTTGGGCTCTTCAGTGACACCAAAAACATTATTTTTGGTACCCTACAATCTCCGAAATTAAGGTTAAAAATTGTGGGTTGTTAATTTAACACCCACCCGTACTGAAAATTCGAAAATATTTGTGTGGTCGTAAACATGCGAAATTTTTGTTGCTTATCAAAATTTTGAAACTCCCCCTAAGTACGATAAAAAATATTTAAAATCATCCCAATTGCAACTCAACTCAGAAAATATTGCGCCATAATTTTGGGTTCTTTAGTGTCATCAAAAAACGGCCCGAAATCAACTTAGAAAAAACGAGGAAGGAGAAGCTAGAATCTCACTATCTCAAAACTAGGAAATCCGGAGAAACTTCACTCATATTCTGGGAGAATTATACCGTACACGTGTATTTCCAACATTAAAAAAGAAAAAAAATGTATTTGTTGAGAGTTTTACCATTTATTCCGACAGGATCAATATCAAGCCTTAAAATAATTACTTTGATTCATTCCTCTGTAAACATCCAATATGGACTTGTTAAATATTTCATACAAGAAAAATTCTCTCCACCGACGAATTAAAAGATAAAATAGTTATTTACTATACATCTACAATTCTAAAATCACAATCAAAAATATAGAAATCCAAAAATGGGAAAAGAATAATGCCTAGTGTAACAGGCAAACTACATTTTTTTTCTCAATCTTTCATTCGTCAAAAAAAAAATCACATTTGCACGGAAATTGCTTCTCAAATTAGGTAATCTCAAATAATTTCGGGCTAGGACTCTTTCATATTGAAAAATAAAGGAATATTAATCAATAGAATAACTTTTGTTTCTGCTATCCAATATTTGCGATCTTATAAAACCTGAACTACAAGGATTTCGTTCCTGGCAATAAAGGGCCATATACAACACATGATAGGGAATACGGCTATACTCATGAATCATCTTGAACTTCGCGGTTACTTTTCCAAGAAATGGAAAATTCGCGTGAGAACTACAATATACTTTTTGACCACGTTTCCACATCAGAAAAAGTAAACCCCAATATTCTGTACCAATTCACGTAAAGAATTTATTAACTATTGCACATAAATTAGCTAATAATATTCAAATCTCAAATAATTTCGGGCTATATTAGATCATACTAAAAACGGGATATTAGTCAAAACCAGTCCATATTTTTTTCGATATTCAACATTTCCGTTCTTATAAAAACAGAAGTACTAGGATTTGCCTCATGGCAGTGCCGTGTGACAAACAACACATAATAAGGAATACGGTTATACCCACAAATAATTTTACGGTTATACCCACAAATAATAATACAATATACCTTTTAACTAATTTTTCATTCTTCAAAAATTACATTACATATCAATACATATCATACATTACATATCAATATGCCAATCTCAAATAATTTTAGGCCAGCACCGTTCCGATTGAAAAAAAATTGAATATTAATCAAAACACACCCACTGTTTACAGATATTCAATATTTGAGTTCTTATAACACCTGAACTACAAGGATTTGGCTTCTGAAGATTAAAGGCCGTCTACAACATAGTATAAGCAATACGGTTACACTCACAATTAATTTTGGGCTATACTCTTTCTTTTCCAAAAAATGGAAAATTCCCGTGAGGACTACAACATACCTGTCGATTAATTTTTCATTCCTCACAAAATAAACTCTGAAATACTTCACTAATTCAAATGAGAAATTTATTAACTATTGCCCATACATTGCCTACTAATATGCTAACTTAAAATATTTTGGGCTAGCACCCTTCTGATTGAAAAAAAATAGAATATTATCCAAAACACACCCACTTTTTTTCGATATTCAATACTTGAGTTCTTATAATACCTGAACTACTAAGATTTGGCTTCTGAATATTGAAAATCACATTCCACACATTGTGGGAAATGCTTTTATACCCACAACTAATTTTGGGCTTCTCTCTTTCCTTTCCAAAAAACGAGAAATTCCGCTGAGAACTACAACATACCTTTCGATTAATTTTTCATCCCTCACAAAATAATCTCTGAAATACTTTACTAATTCAAATGAGAAATTTACTAACAAATGCCCATACATTGTCTAATAATAGGCACACTTTAAATAATTTTGGGCTAGCAGCGTTATGATTGAAAAAAAATAGAATATTATCCAAAACACACCAACATTTTTCGATATTCAATATTTGACTTCTTATAACACCTGAACTACAGAGATTTGGCTTCTGAATATTGAACGTCATATTCCACAAACTATATGCAATACTATTATACCCACAAATAATTTTGGGCTTCTCTCTTTCTTTTCCAAAAAAAGAGAAATTCCGGTGAGAACTACAACATACCTTTCGATTAATTTTTCATTCCACACAAAATAATCTCTAAAATACTCTACTAATTCAAATGACAAATTTACTAACAATTGCCCATACATTGTCTAATAATATGCACACTTTAAATAATTTTGGGCTAGCAGCGTTATGATTGAAAAAAAAATAGAATATTATCCAAAACACACCAACATTTTTCGATATTCAATATTTGACTTCTTATAACACCTGAACTACAGAGATTTGGCTTCTGAATATTGAACGTCATAGTTCCACACACTATACGCAATAATATTATACCCACAAATAATTTTGGGCTTCTCTCTCTCCTTTCCAAAAAATGAGAAATTCCCGTGAGGACTACAGCATACCTTTCGATTAATTTTTCATTCCTCGCAAAATAATCTCTCAAATGCGTTGCTAATTCGAATGAGAAATGTATTAACTATTGCCCATACATAGCGGAATAATATGCCAACTTTAAATAATTTTGGGCTAGCAGCATTCTAATTGAAAAAAAATGGAAAATTAATGCAAAACACACCCACTTCTTTTTTCGATATTCAATATTTGAGTTCTTATAACACCTGAACTACAGAGATTTGGCTTCTTAATATTAAAAGTCATATTCCATACACTATATAAAATACTGTTACACCCACAAATAATTTTGGGCTTCTCTCTTTCCTTTCCAAAAGGTGAGAAATTCCCGTGAAGACTACAACATTCCTTTCGATTAATTTTTCATTCCACACAAAATAATCTCTAAAATACTTTACTAATTCAAATGAGAAATTTACTAACAATTGCCCATACATTGTCTAATAATATGCACACTTTAAATAATTTTGGGCTCGCAGCGTTCCGATTGAAAAAAAATAGAATATTATCCAAAACACACCAACATTTTTCGATATTTAATATTTGACTTCCTTATAACACCAGAACTACAGAGATTTGGCTTCTGAATATTGAACGTCATATTCCACACACTATACGCAATACTATTATACCTACAAATAATTTTGGGCTTCTCTCTTTCTTTTCCAAAAAATGAGAAATTCCGGTGAGAACTACAACATACCTTTTGATTAATTTTTCATTCCACACAAAATAATCTCTAAAATACTTTACTAATTCAAATGAGAAATTTACTAACAATTGCCCATACATTGTCTAATAATATGCACACTTTAAATAATTTTGGGCTAGCAGCGTTATGATTGAAAAAAAAATAGAATATTATCCAAAACACACCAACATTTTTCGATATTCAATATTTGACTTCTCATAACACCTGAACTACAGAGATTTAGCTTCTGAATATTGAACGTCATATTGCCACACACTATACGAAATACTATTATACCCACAAATAATTTTGGGCTTCTTTCTTTCATTTCCAAAAGATGAGAAATTGCTGTGAAGGACTACAACATCCCATTCGATTAATTTTTTATTCCCCGCAAAATAATCTCTGAAATAGTTACTAATTCAAATGAGAAAATTACTAACAATTGCCCATACATTGTCTAATAATATGCCAACTTTACATAATTTTGGGCTAGCAGCGTTCTGATTAAAAAAAATAGAATATTAATAAAATCACACACAATTTTTTTTGGTATTCAATATTTGATTTCTTATAACGCCTGAACTAAAGAGATTTGGCTTCTGAATATTGTACGTCATATTTCACACACTATGCGAAATACTATTATACCCACAAATAATTTTGGGCTTCTCTCTTTCCTTTTCAAAAAATGAGAAATTCCCGTGAGGACTACAGCATACCTTTCGATTATTTTCATTCCTCGCAAAATAATCTCTGAAATGCGTTGCTAATTCGAATGAGAAATTTATTAACTATTGCCCATACATTGCCTAAAAATATGCCAACTTTAAATAATTTTAGGTTAGCAGCGTTCTAATTGAAAAAAATTGAATATTAATCAAAACACACCCACTGTTTAAAGATATTCAATATTTGAGTCCTTATAACACCTGAACTACAGAGATTTGGCTTCTGAATATTGAACGTCATATTTCACCCACTATACGTAATACTATTATACCCACAAATAATTTTGGGCTTCTCTCTTTCTTTTCCAAAAAATGAGAAATTCCCGTGAGGACTACAGCATACCTTTCGATTAATTTTTCATTCCTCGCAAAATAATCTCTGAAATGCGTTGCTAATTCGAATGAGAAATTTATTAACTATTGCCCATACATTGCCTAAAAATATGCCAACTTTAAATAATTTTGGGCTAGCAGCGTTCTAATTGAAAAAAAAATTGAAAATTAATCCAAACACACCTCTTTTTTTTCGATATTCAATATTTGAGTTCTTATAACACCTGAACTACAGAGATTTGGCTTCTTAATATTAAAAGTCATATTCCATACACTATATAAAATACTGTTACACCTACAAATAATTTTGGGCTTCTCTCTTTCCTTTCCAAAAGATGAGAAATTCCCGTGAAGACTACAACATTCCTTTTGATTAATTTTTCATTCCACACAAAATAATCTCTAAAATACTTTACTAATTCAAATGAGAAATTTACTAATAATTGCCCATACATTGCTTAATAATATGCCAACTTTAAATAATTTTGGGCTAGCAGCGTTCTGATTGAAAAAATAGAATATTAATCAAATCACACACAATCCTTTTTGGTATTCAATATTTAAGTTCTTATAACACCTGAACTACAAAGATTTGGCTTCTGAATATTGAGAGACATATTGCACACATTATAGGAAATTCTATCTTTTCCAAAAATTTTCAATTTTTGGAAAAGATAGAAGCCCAAAATTATTTGCGCGTATTACCTTATTCCATATAATGTGTTGTATGTCACAACACATTGCCAGTATCCAAATTCTCGTAGTTCAGATTTTATAAAAACGGATATATTGAAAGACGAAAACAAATTGGAAATTTTTTTAGTAATATTCATAAGTCTCAGAAAGAACTGTTCTGGCCCAAAATCATTTGAGATTTTCATATTAATAGGTAATGTATGAGCAAATGTAATGAATCAATTGAATTAGTAAAGTATTTCAGCGATTATATTGTCAGAACTGGAAAATTAGTCGAATAGTACATTGTAGTTCTCACGAGAATTCTCCATTTTTTGGAAAAGAAAGAGAAAAGCTCAAAATTATTTGTGGCTATAACCGTATTCCTTATGTTCTGTTGTATTCCAGACGCCATTGCCAGGAGCCAAATCCTTGTAGGTCAGGATTTACAAAAAAAGGGAAATATTGAATTTTGCAAACAAATTAGGACAGTATACAGTAATATTAATTTTTTAATAAGAACGGTGCTCGCCTAAATATTATTTGAGATTATCATATTATTACATAATGTAAGAGCAATTGATAATAAGTTCCTCAATAGAATTAGTATAGTATTTTAGAGTGGTTTTTGTGAGAAATTAAATATTAGTCAAACGCATCATGCATTACTCACGAGAATTTTCCTTTTTTGGAAAAGAAAGAGAGAAGTCCAAAACTATTTGTGAGTGTAACCGTATTGCCTATACTATGTTGTATACGATGTGTAATCTTCAGAAGCCATATCCTTGTAGTTCAGGTGTTATAAGAACTCAAATATTGAATATAGAAATAAAGTGGGTATGTTTTGATTAATATTGTATTTTTTTCAATCAGAACGGTGCAAGCCCAAAATTATTTGAGAACGGCATATTGATAAGTAATATATGAGCATTTGTTAAAAAATTCCCCATTTGAATTAGTAAAGTAGTTCAGAGATAATTTTGTGAGAAATGAAAAATTAATCGAAAGCTATGTTGTAGTCCTCACGGGAATTTCTCATTTTTTGGAAAAAAAAGAGAGAAGCCCAAAATTATTTGTGGATATAATAGTATTTCGTATAGTGTGTGGAATATGATTTTCAATATTCAGAAGCCAAATCTCTGTAGTTCAGTTGCTATAAGAACTCAAATATTGAATACCAAAAAAAAATTGGGTGTGATTTGATTAATATTCTATTTTTTTCAATCAGAACGCTGTTAGACCAAAATTATTTAAGGTTTGCATATTTTTAGGCAATGTATGGGCAATTGTTCATAAATTTCGCATTTCAATTAGCAACGTATTTCAGAGATTATTTTGCAAGGAATGAAAAATTAATCGAAAGATATGCTGTAGTCCTCACAAGAATTTCTCATCTTTTGGAAAGGAAAGAGAGAAACCCAAAATTATTTGTGGGTATAATAGTATTTCGTATAGTGTGTGGAATATGACTTTCAATATTCGGAAGCCAAATCTCTGTAGTTCAGGTCTTATAAGAACTCAAATATTGAATATCGAAAAAAAAGTGGGTGTGATTTGATTAATATTCAATTTTTTTCAATCAGAACGCTGCTAGCCCAAAATTATTTAAAGTTGGAATATTTTTAGGCAATATATGGGCAATTGTTAATAAATTTCTCATTTGAATTAATAACGTATTTCAGAGATTATTTTCCGAGTAATGAAAAATTATTCGTAAAGTATGTTGTAGTCTTCTCGGGAATTTCTAATTTTTTGGAAAGGAAAGAGAAAAGCCCAAAATTATTGTGGGTATAATAGCATTTCGTATAGTATGTGAAATATGACGTTCAATATTCACAAGCCAAATCTTTGTAGTTCAGGTGTTATAAGAACTTAAATATTGAATATCGAAAAAAATTGGGTGTGATTTTATTAATATACTATTTTTTTTCAATCAAAACGGTGCCAGCCCAAAATTATTTAAAGTTGGCATATTATTAGACAATGTATGGGCAATAGTTACTAATTTTCTCATTTGAATTAGTAAAGTATTTTAGAGATTATTTTGTGTGGAATGAAAAAGTAATCAAAAGGTATGTTGTAGTTCTCACCGGAATTTCTCATTTTTTGGAAAAGAAAGAGAGAATCCCAAAATTATTTGTGGGTATAATAGTATTGCGTATAGTTTGTGGAATATGACGTTCAATATTCAGAAGCCAAATCTCTGTAGTTCAGGTGTTACAAGGTGTCAAATATTGAATATCGAAAAATGTTGGTGTGTTTTGGATAATATTCTATTTTTTTCAATCAGAACGCTGCTAGCCCAAAATTATTTAAAGTGTGCATATTATTAGACAATGTATGGGCAATTGTTAGTAAATTTCTCATTTGAATTAGTAAAGTATTTTACAGATTATTTTGTGTGGAATGAAAAATTAATCGAAAGGTATGTTGTAGTTCTCACCGGAATTTCTCTTTTTTTGGAACAGAAAGAGAGAAGCCCAAAATTATTTGTAGGTATAATAGTATTGCATATAGTTTGTGGAATATGACGTTCAATATTCAGAAGCCAAATCTCTGTAGTTCAGGTGTTATAAGAAGTCAAATATTAAATATCGAAAAATGTTGGTGTGTTTTGGATAATATTCTATTTTTTTTAATCAGAACGCTGCTAGCCCAAAATTATTTAAAGTGTGCCTATTATTAGACAATGTATGGGCATTTGTTAGTAAATTTCTCATTTGAATTAGTAAAGTATTTCAGAGATTATTTTGTGAGGAATGAAAAATTAATCGAAAGGTATGTTGTAGTTCTCAGCGGAATTTCTCGTTTTTTGGAAAGGAAAGAGAGAAGCCCAAAATTAGTTGTGGGTATAAAAGCATTTCCCACAATGTGTGGAATGTGATTTTCAATATTCAGAAGCCAAATCTTAGTAGTTCAGGTATTATAAGAACTCAAGTATTGAATATCGAAAAAAAGTGGGTGTGTTTTGGATAATATTCTATTTTTTTTCAATCAGAAGGGTGCTAGCCCAAAATATTTTAAGTTAGCATATTAGTAGGCAATGTATGGGCAATAGTTAATAAATTTCTCATTTGAATTAGTGAAGTATTTCAGAGTTTGATTTGTGAAGAATGAAAAATTAATCGACTGGTATGTTTTAGTCCCCACGGGAATTTTCCATTTTTTGGAAAAGAAAGAGTAAAGCCCAAAATTAATTGTGAGTGTAACCGTATTGCTTATACTATGTTGTAGACGGCCTTTAATCTTCAGAAGCCAAATCCTTGTAGTTCAGGTGTTATAAGAGCTCAAATATTGAATATCTGTAAACAGTGGGTGTGTTTTGATTAATATTCAATTTTTTTTCAATCGGAACGGTGCTGGCCTAAAATTATTTGAGATTGGCATATTGATATGTAATGTATGATATGTATTGATATGTAATGTAATTTTTGAGGAATGAAAAATTAGTTAAAAGGTATATTGAATTATTATTTATGGGTATAACCGTAAAATTATTTGTGGGTATAACCGTATTCCTTATTATGTGTTGTTTGTCACACGGCACTGCCATGAGGCAAATCCTAGTACTTCTGTTTTTATAAGAACGGAAATGTTGAATATCGAAAAAAATATGGACTGGTTTTGACTAATATCCCGTTTTTAGTATGATCTAATATAGCCCGAAATTATTTGAGATTTGAATATTATTAGCTAATTTATGTGCAATAGTTAATAAATTCTTTACGTGAATTGGTACAGAATATTGGGGTTTACTTTTTCTGATGTGGAAACGTGGTCAAAAAGTATATTGTAGTTCTCACGCGAATTTTCCATTTCTTGGAAAAGTAACCGCGAAGTTCAAGATGATTCATGAGTATAGCCGTATTCCCTATCATGTGTTGTATATGGCCCTTTATTGCCAGGAACGAAATCCTTGTAGTTCAGGTTTTATAAGATCGCAAATATTGGATAGCAGAAACAAAAGTTATTCTATTGATTAATATTCCTTTATTTTTCAATATGAAAGAGTCTAGCCCGAAATTATTTGAGATTACCTAATTTGAGAAGCAATTTCCGTGCAAATGTGATTTTTTTTTTGACGAATGAAAGATTGAGAAAAAAAATGTAGTTTGCCTGTTACACTAGGCATTATTCTTTTCCCATTTTTGGATTTCTATATTTTTGATTGTGATTTTAGAATTGTAGATGTATAGTAAATAACTATTTTATCTTTTAATTCGTCGGTGGAGAGAATTTTTCTTGTATGAAATATTTAACAAGTCCATATTGGATGTTTACAGAGGAATGAATCAAAGTAATTATTTTAAGGCTTGATATTGATCCTGTCGGAATAAATGGTAAAACTCTCAACAAATACATTTTTTTTCTTTTTTAATGTTGGAAATACACGTGTACGGTATAATTCTCCCAGAATATGAGTGAAGTTTCTCCGGATTTCCTAGTTTTGAGATAGTGAGATTCTAGCTTCTCCTTCCTCGTTTTTTCTAAGTTGATTTCGGGCCGTTTTTTGATGACACTAAAGAACCCAAAATTATGGCGCAATATTTTCTGAGTTGAGTTGCAATTGGGATGATTTTAAATATTTTTTATCGTACTTAGGGGGAGTTTCAAAATTTTGATAAGCAACAAAAATTTCGCATGTTTACGACCACACAAATATTTTCGAATTTTCAGTACGGGTGGGTGTTAAATTAACAACCCACAATTTTTAACCTTAATTTCGGAGATTGTAGGGTACCAAAAATAATGTTTTTGGTGTCACTGAAGAGCCCAAAATTATCCCAAACTCATGGTGGAAGAATTTTTGAAATTTGAGAATTAGGGGTGGTTTTGATTTTTTGTTTTTGAATTTAGGGGTGTGTTTCGGAATTTTGAAAAGTGGACCCCAGGAGCCCAAAATTCACTTGTTTCGACCGTACAAAAAAATTTGAGTTTTGAGGAAGTGGGGGTGCTAGCTTTACCACCCCTATTTTTGAAACCTTAATTTCGGGGTGTTGTGGGGACACCAAAAATAATGTTCTTGGTGTCTCTGAAGAGCCCAAAATTATTCCAAACCCATGGCTGGAAGAATTTTTGAAATTTGAGAATTAGGGGTGGTTTTGATTTTTGGTTTTTGAGTTTAGGGGTGAGTTTTCGAAATTTTGAAAAGTGGACCCCAGGAGCCCAAAATTCACTTGTTTCGACCGTACAAAAAATTTGAGTTTTGAGGAAGTGGGGGTGCTAGCTTTACAACCCCTATTTTTGAAACCCTAATTTCGGGGTGTTGTGGGACACCAAAAATAATGTTCTTGGTGTCACTGAAGAGCCCAAAATTATTCCAAACCCATGGCGGAAGAATTTTTGAAATTTGAGAATTAGGGGTGGTTTTGAGTTTTTGTTTTGAGTTTAGGGGTGTGTTTCGAAATTTTGAAATGTGTCCCCCAGAAGCCCAAAATTCACTTGTTTTGACCGTGCAAAAAATTTGAATTTTAAGAAAGTGGGGGTGCTAGCTTTACCGGCCAAAATTTGAAATCGTAATTTCGGAGTGATGGGGGGTAGCCCAAAATTTTTGGAAGGGGGCTGAAATTAGCCCAAAATTAGCCCAAAATTATGGCGCACGAATTTTTGAGTTTGGAGAAAGTGGGGGTGCTAGCTTTACCGACGTCGATAGCCGGCGGGAGGCACCACACGGTGCCCACGTCTCCGGAGGACAGCGTTCCGTCCGTGTCTCACGTGCCCGACTCGATCGGGCACTCGTCTCCACGAACGGCAGCGTCAGTAGCGGCGTGTGACTAGCGTAACTAGACAGTGCTCCGCTGCCGGGCTCGGGGTTTTATCACCCGCCGCCTGGTGAGGGGGAGGGGGATAGCTATCTCCTCTCCCCCGAGAAAGATCCCCCCCCTTCGCCGAGCTTCGGCGCGAAGACCGAGAGTCTCGAGCGGTTGTTTTCGCGTGAACAACCACTCGAACCACCTGTACAGAGCTCTAATAATCATATTATGAAGCCATTTTAAACTCAAATTTACATTGATTTAAAATAATTATACTTTAGTATTAATAAACATAAAAATGGCCTAATATATAATTTTAAATATTTCATATACTTTACTTTAAAACAAACCGACAACTTGACATCCACGTTTATAATTGAAAATATGGTCATATTGATTTTAAAAGCTGAACCGGCTAAAACAAAAATTATGTATAAAATATAACAAAAATAAATTCCAGCGTTTTGTTCATTTTTTCGCGTTTAAAGGGTACCCCCCCCCGATAAGATGGTAAAAAGTTCCCCCAATTTTAGAAAATAAAAACTCATCGAGGATAGCATACATCTCCTCCCTCATGCCTTGCCATGCACCACCACGTCTGCTGTGGAGGAAGGGATTCTGGAAATTAAGAAAATGCGGAGATGATCTTCACCCTCATACGTCACAGTTTTTTTACTTTTCTTTTGGACAAAAATAAAAGATTGCGTCCAATCAAGAGATATTCTTCTCCAAACTCAATGCCAAGTCTTCTTAAGAATGGAGAGATAATTACATCTTAAGACGCCATTGTAGAGGAACTTGTCGCTCATTATTCACATATGTTGAGTTCGGTGAACTATGCTCCAGACTTTCTTTTCAAAGAAAGAATGGATAACAGCAAATTGAATTTTCGAGTAGAGCACTTGAGGATTACAATACCCCATTCTCCATGTCTGAAATGCGCTCTGCAGTCGTGTTTGCGAAAACAACCGCTCCAGGTCCGGACGAAGTCCACCACTTTAAGCTACATCTTCCCGAAAAGGCTAGGCAATTCCTCCTCCGGCTCTTCAATCGTATTTGGGAAGAGCCCGCCATCCCTGCTCTACGGCGAAAGCCATCATCGTTCCAGTTCCCAAAAAAGAGAAAGATCGATAATTGCAATCGAGCTATCGACTCATCTAACCAGCTGTGTACGCAAAGAGCTGGAACGTGTGGTAACTCAGCGTTTGGTCTGGAACTTGAAGTGTAAAAGTGCCATATTATTTGATATAGAAAAAGCCTACATCACTTGTATGTACGGCAGTGGTGGTGCGTGCTCTTAATCACAGGGGGTTCACAAGTATTAGAATCTTGAAACCTCAGGGACGGTAATCGTCTAAGATAATATAAGCAACAACAAAAATATTTCAAGAATAGGAACGGTATGGATTATAAAATATATACTAATAATTGAAATCAGTTATTTTTGGAAGACAAAATAATAGCTCTTATACATACCTTTCAATAAAACTCCTGTTGATGCAGATAAATCAACAACAGTGTTGCTTATACTGGAAGTCCATTCTTCTTTCTTTCTTGTCCGCGAATATATCAATTACTTTTTCATTAAAGTCTCTCATTTCATTCATTATGTCCTTTTCAACGGACAACATGGCAAGAACAGTCTTTTTTCACTCATTGTACTTCTGAGGAAAGTCTTGATTCGCTTCAGAGTTGAGAAACATCTTTCTCCTTTCGATGTTGTCATGGGAATTGTAGCAACTAATTTAAGTAATCGAATCACTTCACATGAATGACTCGCCGAGGTTATTTTCAATCAAGAATTCAAGAAGAGCAATCACGCTAGCGTGTTCCTCAAAATCATCCCTCGAGTAAATAACTTGTAATTCTGTTTTCAACTGATGTTTGTTGAAAAATGAATAGTTTCCATGAGTGCAGAAATATATTTCTCTGGTAAACTTTTTCTGAATGACGGAAATTGTACATTATCAAATAACATAGAATATATCAAGTGGTTGCAAAATTCAAATCTTTCTTTTGAATGTTTCACAATTACATCACAGACTTCCTTCTCTGCAATGGATCTGGATGAACTTTGGTCTTCTCGTCTTCTTTTTTCTCGACCACCTTCTGGACTTCCAGCTGTAGCAATTTGATCAACATCCTCTCTTATTTTTGTAATTTATTTTTCAAAAGATGTTATGCTTTGTTTTATAGAAAGAAGATCACTAGTACGGCGTTGTAATTGATTGTATAAAATGTCCACATGGGGCATAACTCGATAAAAAAATTTAACCAGAATTCAAACGTACGCTCCTCCAATTTAAGTCGTAACCCATGGGCCTGATTGATAGTAATTGTTTGCATGCTGCTTTCTTGGATTCTTTTGAGGCATTCTATTATAGATTCTCGGTGTTCGTAATCCGTCAGAAAGGATCTAGATTGAAAATTCCATCTTGTGGCAGATCCATGTGGTATTCGTTTACCTACTACTTCATTTAATACAGAAACTCTCTGGGGTGAATGAGCAAAGAATGATGATACTTCACCAATTGTAGAAAAAAACAATCTTACTTGTTTATTCTTACTTGTGGCCTGGGAAAGAATTAAATTAAGCTGATGTGCATAACAATGAACGAAGAAAGCAAATTGATATGCTTGTCTTATTAATGTTTGCACGCCAGAATGACGACCGTTCATTACATTGGCACCATCATAACTTTGAGAAATCAATTTATCTTTGTTCTCCAAGTATTTCTTTCAGGGAAGTGGCCAAAGAATTTGCATCTGTACTAGAGGGATTTAAAAATGTCCAAAATCTTCTTACACGTTTCCCAGTGGATAGCACATAACGAAATACAACAACTAGTTGTGAACTAGTTTGTCTGCTATTACAGACAAAAAATCAGCTTTCCTTTTTTCAGAAACAATTCTCTCCCTACACACGGCCAACATACATTGTAATAAATCATTTTGTACTTCTTTCGATGTACCTTTAAATACATAGCAGAATTGAGCTGCTCCTTGACAATTGAATCTAATTTTGATGTAAATTAATTAATCCTCTGAATATGCCTGGGTTATTCGACTCAGATGTTTCATCATGACCACGTAATGCAAGTTCGAACTCGCGACAGAACTTTATGCAGTCAATGATTTTTTTGAAAGTATGTAGCAATTTTTTCGAACGTTATCATTGTGTTTCTCAATGTTTTGTCGCAAGGCACTGCTGAGTTGCTGTCTGATGTCCGTCCTCCCTAGTACAGAAAAATCTAAGAAGTTTTATGGGCTGTATAATCTTCGTGCTTCTTGATGTTTTGTGACAAATGACTCAAATCATCCACTCCAATTTTTTGACCTCGCCACATCCGTATTTACAGCAAAAATGAAGCACTAGAAACAATATTGTTTATTTGTAACATCACACCCGCATAAGCAGGTGTTCCTCCTATAAATATCCCGCTTAAATGTTCTGCAAAAGTTCTTACTTCGACTAGTTTGTTTTTGTTCTAACTTTAGTTCAGGCAATGGTCTGCCCAATCCTTTCGTAATTCGTAACTTGTCTTCTGCACTAAGATTCGCAAAATTAATATTTAAAAGGGACTGGACACTATTCATCTTCAATCACAATTCATTCCACATGAGTGCCTCAAATTAACTTGTGTATTCGATCACACGACGTGGTAAGATTCTAATTTTATATTAAAAATGGAGCACTGTTATCGTTCTTGATAACTCGATTGGAATACGAAAATATACACACTCGTACACATTCGCTTTGCCGCAACAACGTTCATTACTCACATCCCGGTATAGTACGAATTCACGTCGTTCAGTCAGCCAGACAACGCCAGCACTGGCCGACAGTGCCTGCCGATCAGCAGAAGAGATTTCTAAACATTTGTCACAGCTAACAGAATAGCAAACCTTCGAATATAACTATGAAGTAAAGAATTAGAAACTCTAAAAGATAAAGCAGATATTTGTTCAATACATTAAACTCATGTGTCTTGAATTAATTAAATCTATTTTATATTTTTTTTTGAAGAAGATACAGCACAAAAAATGTTTTATAAAACACAGAAGTATTGTACTTAGTTGGCACGAACCCGAAGAAAGCTTGGGATTCCCCTGAGTCTCTGTCTCCCTTGCTCTTTCTTGACAAAGAAACCTTTGTGGCGGTCGTAGAGTTTCGGCACCTTTCTGTGGTCTTCGGATTATGCGCTGGCGCGGTGACCAGCGCACAGCCCATGTATTCGGCCCATATCCCCCTCTTGCCTCCCGCCGCTCCTCGCCCTCATTCCATACCGCTCGGGGGTTCACTAGCCCGCTGTGAACCTCCAAACCCGCCGCGCGGAAGCACGATGCGGCGCTGAAGCGGCGCATCAAACCTTCGCACTCTCAACTGAATATTTGATAGAAATCTTAGATGAAGAGCCCCCCAAAGACAATAAAATACATTTGTTAACTCTTCATTCAGCTGAAATAAAAAATTCTGATTTCGTGGAATTTTATGGGGGTTCACCGAACCACTGAACCCCCTGCACGGGCCGCCACTGATGTACGACATTCTGCGAACCCTGCACTTCTGGGGATTTACGGGGAAGCTCTCCCTGTTCTTCCAAAACTTCCTTCCGTGTTCGCATTGTTAACAGGCTTTCTATAAGTCACCCTCTAGAAAATGGCATACATCAAGGATCGGTTCTGATTGTCACTCTATTGTATAGCATCGACCGTGCGGGAGCCTGTAAAGGCATCGTTGTGGATTTTGCCATTTTTTGTTCATCCAGCAGCATCAGTGTGATCCAGAGGCAACTTCAACTGGTGCTCAATAAGCTCCACAAATGGTGCACCTCTCACGTGATATTCCATCGTGGCCATAGGGGCTTGAGGGGCAGAGTTAGAAAAATCGCACTATATTTAACCATCCTCGTCGAATAATTATCCATCCTGAATATGAGACCTTATAAATTCTTCAAATTTCTCTTCTCCCCATAGCTCGTCACAGTTTTTAACTGTTTTTGACGTAAATAAATAAAATAAATAACCCCATTCTCCCTTGGAATCTCCTCCGCCCCAGTATTGATCTCACACTCTCCAACCTTCCTAAATGCACTAGTCCTCTTGTTTACCAGACTAAATTTTAGGAAATGAAGGCCGCCTCTCCAGATAATATATTCTTATGCACAGATGGTTCATCGTACATTGACCCAGTGGCATGTAGTTTTCATTGTATCAGGATCACCGAATCACATCGGCATCATTGTCTTGGCAGTGTATTCACTGCTGAGATGTATGCAATTTGAAAATTTTGAAAATGTCTGGGCGGCTTCATGTAAGGTGCCTCCAAATTTTAAAAGTAGTTTTTCAAAATGTTGAAGCTTCGACTAGAGCCAGATGGATTTTTCAATTTGGACAAAATCCTACCAGTGGTTTAGGCTCTAGTGGTGTTCACAGACGGACGGACAGACAGACGGACAAACGGACGTTTTCCTTTCACTTGGTTTTTCAGTATCAAGGACTTACAAGACTTTCATTGCTACACCACCTGTTAGGGAATTTTTTCCTTAATTTAGCAACGGGTTTTATCCACTTTTTTCGTTCTCAGGGCCCGGCAATGAATTTTTTCTACCGAAACTTTGCCGTGTTTTCGCGCAGCATTACATAACTTTCCCTATACTATGTATATTATTCCGTATACACGTACATATACGGGAAAGTAAAAATCGCACTATGGTGTTGTTCACATACACCGGACGTACAGACGGACGGACGTTTTGCTTTCAATTGGTTTTTCGGTATTAAGGTCTCACAAAAGAGGGATTCTGGCTATAGTACGTGTTATACTTCGTTTTTTCTTTCTTGGCGCACGGGGGGGGTGTCAATAAAATGAAATATTTCACGGTATTTCGCGTCGTTCTCGGTTGTGTCGCTAGGAGTCGCATGATTGCGACTGTATGGAGCAGTGCTGGCGATCATGCGACTCTTGGCGGCACAATGGAGAACGACGCGAATTACCGTGCGATATTTCATTTTATTGACACACCCTCGTGCGCCAAGAAGGAAAAACCGAAGTATAGAGGATATTTTTCTTAATTTAGCAACTGGATTTATCCACTTTTTGGTTATCACGACTCGGCAATGAAAAATTTTGGCCGAAAATTTGCCTTTTTTTCGTGCAGCATTACATGACTTTCTCTATACTACGTTTATTGCTCCGTATATACGTATGTATACGGGAAAGTAAAAATTACAACAGTTTTTTCTCAAAAACTGGTTTAAAAAGGTAAAATTATCTATATTTCATGCAAAATTACGCGAAAACTATTCATATTTTCGAAAAATAGTTTATAGACGTTCACAGACTCAGAAACACGTTTTGCCGTCAATCGATTCTTTGGTATCAAGGACCTACCAAACATTGATTCTGGCTTCACATCGTTTTTGAGAAAGGAATATATTATATATTTATAGTGCGATTTTTCTAACTCTGCCCCTCAAGCCCCTACGGCCACGATGGAATATCAGACGGCATTTCGCGCCTTTCTACGTCGTGCCACTAGGAGTCCCTTGTTCGTAAGCACTGCTTGTAACGGTCGCGATCATTAGTAGTGTAAGGAAAGTAAACATGTAGCCTTTTTGAGATATTCTTGATTTTAATAATGTCCTAATTCACTCAAAATTACGCGAAATTTTAATATTTTCAAAGAAGTGTTCATGGCATTATTTTTGGAGGGTTTCAAAATATTTCAAACTTGCAACTTAAAAATCCTGAGTTAACAGTAAAAATCGTACCTATGTCATCTTTATGGGTGCATTTCACTTTATTCTTACAAGAACTTTATAACAAATTACTGTGTTTGTATATAGTATTGTAAGACTATTTAATTTTTTTAAAATTCAAGGGCTTCCTGCTTTACAGCAGGGCTGCTATGTATGTCATCATAACAAAAGGACAAATTGTGGAGAATACGGTTTTGGATATTAATTTGTATGAAATACACGTGAATTAATACGTGACTTATCAGGGTGTCTGATAAGTCTCTCCCTGTTTTTAGATAGCTACAATTTCTTCATTTATGAGCCAATGTTTTTACAACCAAATCAAAGAGAGCAGTCCTTGAGGTTTTGTTTAGCAAGTTTATTCATTTATTTCAGTGCAAAATGCCGCGTGTGTTGGGTGTCGAAGAGCGGGCCAGAATAGCAGCTCATTACGAGGTCTGGGGATTAATGATGGAAGTACAAAGGTGGTGGAGGGGCGAACGCGGTATCCATGAAACACTAACTGCAAAAACAGTTAAGAACCTACCATTCCAAATTTCTAACAACAGGGAGAATCGCCGATGCAAGATCAGGAAGGCCATGAACTTCGAGAAAAGAATAGTGTTAGCATAGTTCGCGAAATGTTCTTAAGAAGCCTTAAGAAATCACTGTATGGCCTGTAATTTGGCAGTGGAACAACCCACAGCCTCAATTCATGCAGGACGGAAAACCTACACACTATGCAAATGACGTCCGCGAATAGCTGCAAGATCATTTCCTAGGACGTTGGATTGGCGAACGTGGTGCACTGAGAACGGCTTGCCCGCAGCTGATTGAACGCCTTTCGATTTTTATCTCTGGGAGTGGGCTAAGGAGGAGGATTCCTAGAGGAAACCAAATAACGTAAATGAATTTGAAGCAACAGTATGTTATGTGTTGACGAATGTTCCACTAACCATGCTGCGGGAAGCAGCATCGAACGTATCAATTCGTTTAAAAAATGCATCCAAAAATAGGGAGTGACTTATCAGACACCCTGATAAGTCACGCATATTGGATAATGATTCAGTCTCTGCTGATAATTTTTTCTGTTACGATGATTCAATAATGTAAAACGTTCTTGTAAATATTTGTGTATATTTTCATAAATTAATTGTAGCAGACAACTTCTCTCTTTCAACAATCATTAGTTTGTACAAATGTATCTAGAGAAATACATAAAAAATATTCTTTCTGATGGCAGAAGATAAAGATGGATGTAAACACATATTTAATCTAAGAGATATTCTGAAACATTCCACATAGTGGAATACAATTACAGAATACATTTTTTTGCCAGATGGTGTTGCAAATAGATGATTAAATTATTTCTTTATTAAGTAAATAACTAAATTATGATTTCATTCAATTTTTAAAATATTATTTTAAAATATTTATTTTCACTATGACAAGAAATGAACATTACAGTGAAATAAAATATGAATTAATGTAGAGATCTGTAAACTACAAAAGCTTTCTTGATAATTTCTTTTTGGTTTTCTCAGACTATAAAGATATGTTATTGCATTGTTTTTCCTTCATAACCCTATATCACTGGACATGCAGTGTTCCATTTCTTCTGGTTCCATTTGTGTTCCAAGCATTCCTTTCAGTTTACTTATTATTGCCAGGATATGAGATATTATTGTTGTCATGTATAGATGAAATCAGATATTTCTCATGAGAGAAAAATACTATTTATACACAAAATTGCAATGTTCTTATCAATTTTTAAATTATTGGTATGGATTGTTTGCAGTGGCGGCCGGTGGGGCGAATTAGGAGAGGCGGGATGAACGTCCGAAACATCACATGCAATATTGTACCTCTTCGAAATATTTCTTGAACAGGAAAACTGTGGGATGTACAGCACAGCCGATTAGCACGTATCGGGGTTTCAATCCTTGTGTAAGACAACTTTTATGTTCATAACGGACGATACAAGTGTGCTCACGCGAAAATAGAGATTTTAAATAAATATTTCCAGTAAAACAAAACAGTAATTTATGTCAGATGAAAAGGTCGGTATTCTTAGCTTAGTTAATAGCCGCGGACTCTGCCGAACAAAACCCTAATACGAGCAAGCTGCCCCCACCCAACTTTCAGTACCCTCACTCTTCCTCAAGCTTCTATTGCTTCACATGCACCAGCTACTGACAGACTCCCGATAGTCCACAATGCTATCCATTCCAAAAACAGAAATTAAAACTCAATTCGGCTTCAAAATTTGCCCTGGTGGTTGGCACAAATTAAACGGGTCGATTTATTGCAAGTTTAAAACGTCCTGCAACTTTTCGTGAGGTAGTTTTTTGTGGGGAGGGCGCCATCCTAGAGCCCTTGAGGATCAGCCGCCACTGATTGATTGTCTGTATAACATTTCTTTTGTTATGATGATGTTTCAAAGTTATTTTTTCTAAAGGAATCTTGGGATTTATAACCCAGCTTTGCCTCTAATATTGACAAAATAGCGTATTCATTGTCTTTTTCATTTACTAACTTGAGTTTTTCTATGACCCAACAATAGCTTTGCATTTGAAAAGTACACCATTTAGATGATTCAAGGTGTCATTTGTATTGTCACTTATTAATATGAAACACCAAAAGAACTTCTAAATCACCAAACACTGCTTCTTCATTCTTATGGTATTGTTCCTTACGGTTGTGTCCATGGCACTATTCTACACATTGAATTTCTATCACTTCTGTAACCATTATGATGATGATGGACAATGAAATGAAGTCATATTTACATCTTCATGTTTTTAGGTGATGGCTGGAGGCTGCACTTCAGATTTGAGAGTCATTTGTCTGTTGCATGCTTCTGAAGACTTGTGGGAAGTCAGTTTCTAATGTGGGATTGTCTACACCAAGATTCGTTGGTGCAGAGTTACTGGACATGGTTGGCATATTGGGCACATTGTAGGTCCCTGCCACTTCATCTGGAGATTCTTCATCAGACATGTCTGGAATAAATAATATCATAATATAATACCATATCATTGTCATTTTGAGGTGTCTGAGATGAAAAAGTTTAACAATAATTCAAAAACTTATAAAAATGTAGTGGGCAGTAAACTAGCAAGTAGTAAACAAGATTAAGATTTGTTTTGATGTGTTGAAACACGTTCTAATAATATTACACATACACTATCCATTTGCATCTATTGTATTTCAATGAATACAGAGATTAGTAGAAACAAAATCAGATGGGATGGGTTATGCTATTGTTTTTAAATCTTGTAAACTGACCAACCTTACAGAACTGTTATTCCGATCAGCAAGATGTCCCAAGTTATTATCAGTTTGTTCATATTACACCTACCTCGAATATGAATTACTCTTGTTCTTCTGAGCAGGTAGATTACTATCCCCACTATGAGGATGATAAGGAGAACACCCATGGCAATCAGTCCTCTCATCAGATTTGTCTGTCAACAAAATAGTTCTTTTGTGTGGAAAAAAGCAAATGTGTAGGCTATGTCTCTAAAATTTTCTGAAAAATGTGCATGACCTTAATGAAAGAATTCACTTAGGATTTTATTTGGAGGAAAAATCTCTATCTGCAATTTTGTAGTTGGCGGAAGAGGCCGACAAAAATTCAAACTTTTGCAATTTTCGAGTTTTCAACAGACATGAAACCTACGCCATTGTCTTAAATGACCTTCAGACTATCCAACAAAAAAATTTAGTCCAAATTGTTGGCGCCATTTTTTTGAAACTTTTGAAAATATCCCAAGGGATTTATGTAATGTACCCTCCAAAATTAAAATATCCGTTTCAAATTCAAGGGACCGCGATGTCATTCAGATCGATCGGGAAGTATCAATTTTGGAGAAAATCGGCTGAACGGTTTAGTCGCTAGCGTTGTTCACAGACAGACGGACAAACAGACGTTTTGCTTTCAATTGTTTTTTTCTGTATCAGGGACCCACAAAATAGGGATACTGGCTGCACCACTGTCAGGAATTTTTTTTTCTTAATTTACCAACTAAATTTACCCACTTTTTCGTTACCAGGGCCCTGTAGTAAGAGTTTTTCTGCCGAAAATCTGCCGTTTTTTTCGCGCGGCATTACATAACTTTCCCTATACTATACGTACGTACATATAGTATACGGGAAAGTAAAATAGCACTTAGCTGGTTGATGCATAACACCGTCCAATTGCGGAATATCAATTTTGAATAAAATCGGCTGTACAGTTTAGTCGCTAGCGTTGTTCATAGATGGACGGACAGATGTTTTCCTGTCATTCGATTTTTTGGTATCAAGGACCCACAAAACGTGGATTCTGGCTACACCACGTGTTAGATGATTTTTTTGAATTTAGCAACTGGATTTATCCACTGTTTCGTTATTTTTCGTACTTAGAGGACCAGTTGGAAAAATTAACACTAGAACTTGTGCATTGCACAATGTACAACAGAGGCACTTTACTTTTTTGAAAATATTAGTATTTTTTGTCTAATTTGGCGTCAAACATAGGTGCCCACATCGAATTACCTCCACTTCGTGAACGTACTTGGGGAGGTGCTTGGAGGCAGTTGGAGGCTACGTAAAGTAGAATTTGTATATCGTCTCCTGTATTATTTCAGTAGTATACCTTTCCGTTGTGGCTCTCACACGCAACCCATCTTTATAAATGAGGTCTCTAAAGAAAGAGAATTTCATGAAGACGTGACGAAGTACACTTTGACTTTAAAAATATGAAGAATTTGTTTAAAAAAGGAATCTAAATATTCAAGTTAAATGCAACCCGCAACACTGGCCGAAGTTTTCATCAAATAACTCCTAAATAAATCATTATAGGGCCTCAAAATTAGTTTTTTTTAGTTTTTATGGTGTGAAATTTAGTTTTTATGGTGAGAAAACTGTAAATTTTAGTTGTTATGGTGTGAAAAAACAGTGCATATGGTGTGAAAAACGTTTCTTTGTGGCCAAAGGCCTCAAAGAAACGTTTTTCGCACCACAGTCTACAAGAGGAGATATTTCTCGACTTTCAATTAAATTTTCGGTTCCGCGCTTCAATACTATCCAGGCCACTTCAATATTTCAGCCCTTGCTTCTGGTAGCCATTTTTGTGATGACATGCTTAGAAGGTTAAATTTCTAAATCTTATATTTACGCTTTCTGTATACTCCGTGGTTTATGCTGTCTGACAAGATTTATTTGCATAATTATTAATAAGGAAAGTTGTTAATGAAACGTGTTTATTTGTTTAAAAAATTATAAATGTAACTTCTAATATACTTACAGAATATCAAACAAAAATGACAATTCAATTAATGTTGTAAACAAATTTTCAATAAAGGTTTATTCAGTATTATAGATAGATGTTCTTGGAACAATTCATACTTCTTTTAAAACAACGTTTGAAGTAATTATTCAATCTTCCTCGACTTAACTTATCTCTTTCTGTGATAGCACTAGTCTGTATGGCATCAAATGATTGAATTTAATATGTTTTTAACTCAATTTCTTATCCTGATTCCAGAACTGTTCTTAGTTTTCGTCTAACACTTACAGTTTTTCGCTACGAGAGCGGTTGCATTTTAGGCACTTAGAGAGGGAAATTTCACTCTAGAGTCTTGCAAGTCGTTGTGTTGGCCCAACTGGACGAACTGTTTGTTTTGTTGTTGTTTGCAAGTTAAATGAATGTACAAGTATTTCTTGCATAGCAGTGATTGGTGTGTGGAGAGGACCTCCCCCCCCCCCCAGTTGCTTTTGAGAACACGGGACCAGAAGGTTCTGAAAGTGTTGCTACCGGAGGTGACACTGGTAGTAATGATAATGGCTACAAACCTACACGCTACGTAACACCACAACAGTTCTCACAGAGTGAACTTAACGATCTAGTACGAGATCTGAATTTGCCCACGGAATCTGCCGAATTACTAGGGTCTTGGCTAAAAAGTAAGAATCTTCTGGCACCATAAACAAAGTTTTCATGGTACAGACACAGAGAAAAAGAACAAGTTCCTCAATTCTCACAAAAATGCTTTGGTGTACGGCAATAATGTTAACAAGTTAATGCAGTTCTATGGAATTGATCACGATTCTAATCAGTGGAGACTTTTTATAGACTCTCAAAGAGATGCCTCAAGGGTGTGTTGCTTCACAATGGGAATATTTATGAATCCCTTCATGTGTCTCATTCAGCTCAAATCAAAGAGACATTTGAGAATCTTGAGGTACTGTTAAGAAGTATTAAAAATGAGGAACATGAGTGATTATTCTGCGGCGATTTCAAAGTTATAGGAATGCTATTAGGACAATAGGCGAGATATGCAATATGTGTGTTAAGCTTCACTTTCTGCATTCCCATATAGACTATTTTTCGTATAATCTGGGACGTTACAGTGAAGAGCAAGGTGAACGCTTTCACCATAGACTAAGGATGTATACATCTTTACTCTATGCTTTCACCAGGGCATAAAAGAAATGGAGAAAAGATACCAGGGAATATAGAATGAAAATATGATGGCTGACTACTGTTGGATGTTAAAGAGGGACAGTAAAGGCGGAGAAGACGGCAGGTATCAAAGGAAGTCAAAAAAGAGACAATTTGAAAATTAATAGACATCTTCTCTTTATACTTTGTTAGAACAAATACAAATTTGTAAGAACTGTGCATTTGGAATGTTTCAATAATATTTCTTGGAGAAAATTGTTCATTTTGTAACACGTTCATTTGAATAAATTAATTCAATTCTTTGAAATGTAACTTCTTATTTTGTGGAAAAACCTGACGTGATAGAACAAAACGGAAGTCATTCTGGAATCAGCATTTACAAATGATTCAAAAACACCTAACAGTGGCAAATCTTCTGAAAAAAGTTTAAAAAATGCAGACTAGTGTAGTCATAAATATATTAGAACAGATTTTTGCTCTTGAGAAAGCCAAGTAAAGTTGTGCGAAAATACTGGATCAGGCAAGAACCGCCCTACTATTTGCGATAATATTTAACTTTCCTTGATTTGTTATAGAAACAGAAGGGGTGTTGGAGAATCAATGTGGCAGCTTGATGGGGTGCGGAAATTGAAAAATTATTTGTAAACTAAAAAGTATTGGATTACTTTTTGCGTTCTTACGTACCTCAAGAAAAGTAATTCCGAGCCAAAATGTTATAAAACTTATATTTTCAACTTTGCGTATTAAATAATTATAATTTGTTACCATAAGAAACAATTTAGAAGGCTTAGACTTCATTTCGGTACTTGGGAATGTTTTGTTCAAACGATGTTTGTGTACTGAATACCTTAACGAACCGACACCTGAAGTTTAAAATCAAACGGTGTATTATTTACAATTTGAGTTTTCAGCTGGGCGTTGATGTACATTCTTCCAGAGTCTCTTCTTCAATCTGTGTCTCTTTTTCCCCACTCTCTCCTATTCCCCTCTTTCTTTTCCCGTTCTCTGTTTCCCTCTCTTTCTCTATTTCCCCCTCTCAATTTTCCCCCTCTCTCAATTTTCACTTTCTCTATTTTCCCTCTCGCTCCATTTTCCCTGTCTGTCTCCATTTTCCCTGTCTGTCTCCATTTTCCCTGTCTGTCCATTTTCCCTGTCTGTCTCCATTTTCCCTGTCTGTCTCCATTTTCCCTGTCTGTCTCCATTTTCCCTGTCTGTCTCCATTTACCCTGTCTCTCTCCATTTTCCCTGTCTCTCTCCATTTTCCGTGTCTCTCTATTTTCCATGTCTCTCTCCATTTTCCCACTCTCTCTCCTTTTCCCTCTCTCCCTTTTCCCTCTCTTTGTCTCTATTTCCCCCTCTCTCTTTCCCTTTCTCATTCCCCCTCCCTTTTCCCTCTCTCATTCCCCCTTTCCTTTTCCCTCTTTGTCCCTCTTTCTCTTTTTCCCTTTCCTCTCAGTCAACTTGCGCCGCCTGATCCTCCTGTTCTCCTCGATCGTTCCCCACGACACACGGCAACGCCCAGAAAGAATGAAGCTCACGTGAATTGGGAATTTCATTTAACTGAAGCGCCATCTAGTGGAATTACAATAATTGTACTATGTTTTTGTTCTTCCCGCAAGTGCAAGCAATAAGTTGACAAAGTGTTATCGCAATCGGATGCACGGGACAGCAGCACATTAAGCACGAACATTGATTTTTATGAAATAGATTAATTTTCTGCATAATTTTTTTTGTGAATTTTTCCGATCACTCCGATTATTCTGCTATTCGGAGCAGAAATGAATCCAACAAATCGGAGATAATTGAAATTGATCCTGTAGATCTTGAGTTATAAATGGTTTAATTAACCCAACTTCGTTTTATTTACTTAGATTCTGCACGTCTTTGAGCAGGTGGGGTAATATTGAGAAGCGCCGGAGCAGCATAAATGTAATAGAATGGTTAGAAAGATCTCATTCTGTAGAATACGGTGTGTTAAATGTTTCGTTGAGGCCTTCGGCCTTAAACTTTTAGTTTTTAAGGCCCTAGAACGCTTCGTTATTTAACGATATAGATTCGAACTCTATAGCGGGCTCCGTTTGCATGAATATCTATTTTTTTTATTCTTCAGCGCCGTGTAATGCCATTTTTTCTATATTTCATTTGTTATTCTGTTATTCGGGACGGAGATGAATCCAACAAAACAGAATAATTAAATTTGGTTCAGTCGTTCTTGAGTTATAAGTGTTGTATAATGGAGAGGTTTCGTGGAACAATTCATAACACTTACTTAAAGACATTTAAAGTATTTATTCAATATTCTTTGACAATTAGCTTTTCGCTTTACGCGATAGTCGCAAAAAATTAGAAAACCTTTTCACTATTGAGAAAGCCACTCTTGAGAACCCGCTGACTAAAAATTTTATCGAATCACTACTGATAACGAAAGTACTGATACAGGTAAAACACAAACACAGTCTTCACTCTTCACTGTACGCCCGCATCCCTTGACAATTAGATACACAGCGCATGCAGACCACAGCAAAACGTTAAATGAATGTTTTCACTACACGCATAAGAAACACTCTTCATTGGCATCAAGCAACTATTGACAGTACTTCTAGTTGTTGCTGCAAGAGCGAATCTTCAATTAATGATTATGCAAATAAACCTCGTCAGACTGCACAAACCACGATGTATACAGAAAGCGTAAATATAAGATGGAGGAATCTAATCCTTATAAGCGTGTCGTCACTAAGATTGCTACCAGCAACAAAGGCTGAAATATAGAGGTGGTGTTGATAGTATCGCCGAACCGAAAACTTAATTGAATGTCCAAGAATATCTAATCCTGTAGAACATGTCGTGAAAAACGTTTCTTTGGCCTCAAAATTTTAGTTTTTAAGGCCCTAGAACACTTGGTTTAGGAGTTATTTAACGATATAGATTCAAGAATCCTGACGTGCGTTGCGGATTGCATTTTACATGAATATTTATATGCTTTTTTTAAAGAAATCCTACAATATTTTAAAAGTCAAAGTGCAATTCTTCACGTCTTCGTGAAGTTCCCTTTTATTCAGAGTCCTCACTTATAAAGATTGGTTGCGTGTGAGGACCGCAATGGAAAGGTATACTACTGAAATAATATAGGAGATGATGTGTGCTGTTGAAACTTTTTAGTTTACGCAGCTAATATTCTACGACTTGTAATGAGTTTTACAAAAAATGATGACACATGTGTTAATTCGTAAAGATATTGCAGTAGAAATAATATTACGTAACCATTACTAAGGACGAGAAAATATGTGCTGTTTGAGCACCACTATTTTAAACCTAGATTTTTCTTTTTAAATAATTGTGTGTTGTGGGTATGTTTGTATGGATGCATGCGTGTTTTATGTTAGTTACGTGTTATGGTACTTACTGCTGGATCTGTTTCATAAAGCTCTTCCCAATCCTTTCTCACTATCACTTCAACAGATTTGCTGTTAAAGGAAGAATCATTTTCTAAAGCTTTTGATACACATGTATACATCCCACTTTCTGTGGATGAAATAGCCTGGAAAGGAAAAATCATATATTTATATTGTAAAATTACTTCAACTATGTTCAATAATGTTTATATCTTCGTGAATGGTATTGTGTAAAATATATCAAGCCTGTAAAGAAAGAAATGCATTCAAATATTCAGTTTAAGTCCCTATTTGCTGTTGGAAGACAGCAGCACTGCAAATCGCTAAGTTTCCATATCTAACAAATTGACTTTATTTACATTCCTTATATATCAAGAATACAAACAAATTTATGTTCTATAACACGTAAGTAGCTAATATTTAATGGCGAGCATCCTCTTCCTTGGTTACTTGTTGTCCCAGGACGTGATCTGTGTTGTAAGCAGTGACGTACTATGAGAATTTGAGAATTCAGTCGGTACGATCAATATGGGAGTCGAAGGAATAACCAGTAAAATATTTGCATTTTTTCAGACAAAACCGAAACTATTTCACTGTTTTTGTGTTCTTCCGAAGTTTCTGATTATCCAATGAAACCATAAGTACCTGTCACGTGGTCGGAGGCTGCATACTTTTCTTTCAATTTCTGCGCGCATTGGAAATTGATAATATATAGACATACTGGTGCAGAAATATAAAGGTTTTGCACGATTATAAGATGCCATTGACACAAAACCCCAAATGCGCTATTGCGGGATAAAGAATTATCCCTTCCCTCCCGGGGAGCGGCAAACCGATGAGCATGAACAATGTAGATTACACTGCAATAAATCAGTGAAAATGTATTATCATTATGCACAACCTTGAATATTATTTGTGAATGTACGAATTGTGCATTCTAGACCTTTAGAACTTGATTTATGGTTTCTCACAAGATTCTGTAGGGGGTCAGAAGTTATATTACTTAGGCTGTAATTTAGAAGATTGATGTAGAAGAATTCTGCATCTATTCAACCCTTTTCAATATATTTATTTCAGACCTTCCACAATTAAACATTCAAAAATAGCGTTATTTGCAGATGACACCGTAATATTTACAACACATCAAAACTTAACATCAGGACGAAACAAACTTGAAGATGATTTAAACACACTTACAGAATGGTTTCAGCAATGAAAAATTAAAATCAACCCAACTAAATGTAAAGCAAAAATATTCTCATTAAAAAAAATCTATACTATAAATCCATTAATTATAAATAACTCATGTATTCAATGGCTCTCCCCTACAACTTCAGTAAAATATTTAGGACTTCACATTGACAAAAGGCTAACTTGGAAAGATCACTTAAAAATAACAGCTAACAAAACATTCAGAAAAATGTTAAAACTGTACCCACTAATTAATAAAATCTCAAAGATCAATATCGACACGTCAATATCCATTTTCAAATATATAATAAGGCCTTCACTAACCTACGCCTGTCAAATTTGGGGAGGTGCGGCAAATAGTAATTTAAACAAATTGCAAGTAATTCAAAATAAGTATCTACGCTGGACAGTAAATGCACCTTGGTATATCCGCAACGAGCAAGTTCAAAAAGAACTCGCTGTATGTCCAATAAAACAATGGATAGACAGACTCTCCAACCGATTTTACACAAACCTACCATCCTGCCCCGCAACCCAAAAATTTGGTTAGGTTCAACTTCAAAACCATATCCAAGAATCAAAAGTCGGCATTCCAAAGACCTACTTTGACCTCCGTAAAATAGCAGAAAAGAAAACAGTTATTAAAAACAACTTAGAAATAAATTATAGTAGTTAGAGGACCCTTCCCGGACACTCCTCGGTTATTAGTTAATATTTAATCGTAAGTTACAAAATATGTAAAATAAGCCGAATGTTATTAACTTTGTATAAACATTGTATATATGATTAAAAACCTTGAAAGGCCTAACAGGCCGAACAAGGATTAATAAATTATTTTTTTTAAAAAGAGAATTTTATGGCCAAGTCAAAATTCCCATTTCAAAGAGAGGGGATTTAACAGTTTGCAAACTTGCCCAGTTACAGCTTGGAAGACAAGGAAGTAGTACAGATCAAGTAAGTGACTGAAATAACGTACATGACCTAAACAGAACCAAAGCAAAGCAAGTTAAGGTAAAACAAAATACATAAATGAATAACATAAGAAAGTGGAAAAACACAACCAATATCAAGACCAAAAGTAATGTTTCAGGCTGTGAGAGGACGGAATTCAATACAAAAGCAGACAAAAATAGTAATTACATTATTTTGGATCCAGACTAGACATAATAAAAAGATAGCAAAACATCTAAAATTGTACAAAAGTAATCCATGTGTTAAGGCGGGGAAATAGCTCCTTTTTCAGATTTGGGTTATTGTTCAATTTTTTGGGAGAGCGATCATAATTTTGATTACGGCGAGACGAACTGTTCTGTTATACTCGTTCGCTCGCTCGCTGCCCCCTGTCGAAGACAGATGAAACTATTACGACTAGACTCTAGGACGAATGCAATTTCGACAGAAAACAAAGGAATTTTATGTACCCGCTCTTTTAGCGCCTAGGGCGCGGTTTTGGAGGGAATTTTTGGAGGGAAGTCCGACGCGGTACGTTCAAAATGCAAATTCTGAGCTAGCAATAAAGGGCCAAAGATGGTTATTAAAAACCTATCTCCCGCCACGGCGCCAAATATGAATGAATAAGAAATGTATGTGCCAACACCATGTGTTTTGAACATTTCAGTGGAAGAATTTATGATGCTGAACGCTGAAAACTGAAAGAGGAAGTACATTGAGCACTAAATAGAGTAAGATCAAAATCTGGATCAGACCATTTCAATTGAACTATGAAAATACAGGAAATAGTTTTAGGAAAGGTTTTAGAGCTTTGCAGTTTGATATGGAAAAAGAGAGAGGATGTACAATTTACATTCCGTTACCTAAGAATGGTAAAAGCTGGAAGTGTCTTAACGGTAGTACTGAACTGTTAGGTCAGCAAGATAATCCAGAAGACAAGAAATAAAAGACTTGATCTTTCCCTTGTAAGAGAATTATCAATAGAGCAACTTCTCTTCAGAAAGGGCAGTGGAACTTGAGATGGCCAATAGGCATACCTTATACATGGCATACCTTAGAAGAGTATTGCAAGAAAGCCGACAATTCCAAAATAACGTTTTCTTTTGTTCGTAGGATTATTCCAAAGCTTTTCACTGCGTGAATTGCAATCCATTATGGAATATCGTAACATATATGGGCATACAGTAATTCTATTAAGAGAACTCTAGGCAGCACAGGTGCGAAGTTCAATTAGCTTAAGGAAAAAAATAGTGATTGATTTACAGTTAACAAGGGAGTTAGGCAAGGATGTATCCTCTGCACAGGTTTATTCAAATAAATATTAGTTAAATGGAGGGTTCTAAGCTGATGACAGGAAAGACAGAAAGAAAATAATAGACATGGCCAGACAAAAACAAGAGAGGAGAACTTATATTTCTGAGCTCCTCTGTCCCTTACTGAGCCCCCTTTTCTATGAAACCTTTTCTTTTACAAATGACATAACTTTCTAGTAAATAAATAATCTTTAATATAAGTAGAATTAAATAATTTTAATGATGCAATTAACGAAATTAATTAATAAATACAATTGGTTTTATGTTGAACCGTATATAGAGTTGCCAGATAATTTGGAGACCCTTTTTCCCAAATGTCAATTTCTCACTTCCCCAAATTGTCATATTAAAAGGTCATGTGAAAAATCAGGAATTGATCATATTTATGGACGTAGAATTACGAGGCCCCCCTATAAATTTTCAGGAGGGCACGTCCTCCTGCCCTCCTATGCGCACGCCTATATTGAAAATCTATTACGGAGAGTGGTAGAAAAAAGTCAGAACTCACGCTGAACTTAGAAAATACCATTTTAATGAGAACGGAATGGGAAGAAATAATAGAGTTAAATGATCAAATAAAAACAAAGTAAAGTTTCTGGGAGCAACACTAACAAAAGGTGGCATTGCGCTGAAAAAATAAAAAAGGTGAATAATTTTCGGCAAGGCAGCCATCACAAAGTGTAGTAAATTCATTATAACTCAGAGTTATCAATTAAGACCAAAATTTAGTTAATACGATGATGTTTCCTATTCTATTATGTCTCTGAATGCTAGGCCCTTAGAACTATGGATAAAAGAAGGAAAGATACCTTTGAAATGTGTTGGGAGTACATTACTTAAAATGCATTGAGTTCTCAGAAAAATGTATCCATACTGGAAGAGACGAAGCCTGATTACTCTTTAGAAATCACCAGACAAATCAGCCACCAGGCAAAAATTATCAATTCTTAGGGCATATTGCAAGGAGAAGGGTCTCATTAGAGAAAGACATGATGATAGGATTAATGGTTTGGACTGAGATATAGGGAGGAAGGGGAATTTCTCCTTCTCCTCCTTTTCTCTCACCGTCTCTCACTCCCTCTCTCTCCGTCTTTCTTCGTCTCTCTCTGTCCCTGACTCAGTCTGACTCTGTCTCTGGTGTCTCTCTCTGTCAGTCTCTTACTCTCTCTGTCCTTCACATTCTCATACAGTTGCAGATTCTGCACGTCTGTGAGTAGATGGGATAATATTGAGCAGCGCCGGACCAGCAAAAATGTTCAAGAAGATCTCATCCTGTATATTACGGTGTGAGAAACGTTTCTTTGAGGCAGCCTCAAAATTTTAGTTTTTAATATCCTATAACGCTTCGTTTAGGAGTTATTTAACGATGTAGATTCAAAAATCCTACCGAGTGTAGCGGGTTACATTTGACATTAATATTTAGTTTTTTTATTCTACAGTGCCATCTAGTGCCTTTTTTAAAAAACTTTAATAGTTATTATACTTTTCGGGGCGGAGATGAATCTAACAAAACAGATAATTAAAATTGGTCCAGCCGTCCTTGAGTTATAAATGGTGTAACTAACCCGTTATATATGGTGTTATTATAAATGGTGTAAGAACTTTATACATGTAAAGTAAAAAATATTTACCTTAATATGTAGACGCCCAGTCAACACATCATATTTATATTTGGTCGGATCCATGTCATTGCCTGGCCCCAAAACTGCATTGTCCAGAAGTAACCAGAATTGAAAGCGGTGCCCATCGTCAGAACTGGGGCATGGAAGCTCTACTGTAGTGCCTACAGGAACTTCTTGCACAATAACATCGACAGCACCGGCAAGTGCTTGTGCCAGTAAAGGCAAAAGTAGCACAGCTATTGCTTCCATTTCACAGCAGCACTGTCTGCCCTCCAAAGATCTGAAATTACAATCAAAATAATGGTCATTTTGAAGACGAACGATTGCTTTCATTTTAAATGTGTCTTACACTTAGATACTAGTTGCCTTTCTTATCATATTAACCCGCTGATACACATGTAGGACCATGGAGGACCATGGTTTTTTTATTATTCTGTTCACCGGTTTTTGTGAAGATGACCGATCCGGGGTATTTAGTCTATTCATGTATTGCCTTCAGTTACGCGTACTTAGTAGTACAGCAATGATTGAGAGGGCGATAATAGGATTTCCCTGCTTTTCATGGATCTTATTTCAAACCGGCCCCACTAGCCCTGACCGACTTAATGCTCTTCAAAATCTTTTTATACGTTACCGTATTTTTATATGTGGTTTTCCTTTCATTGTTGCTTCCTTGTCTTATAATAAAAAAATTGTTGCTGGCGAGGCTCGGGTTGTGAGAACTGTTCCCCCTAACTACTTTAATGAAATACATCCACTTTATGAAATTATATTCAGTTTTATAATGAAGTACTTTACCGCACGAAAAGTGCGGTAAAGTACTTCTTTTCGATACTAATGAGGTAAAGTACTGGCGAGTACAAATAAAAATTTATGAATTTCTTCTGGAAATTGTCTAGTCTTCTTGGCCTTGTAACCCTCACCTTTTCTCTTTAAAAACGCCAACAACTGCGTAAACGTACTTGCATCAGTATTTTCATTCAGTGAAATTGTACTCCTTAACATAGATTAATAAGTCCAAAAATTACTGGTTCTTTCTTTCTCAGTCTTACCAGAGAAGTAAGACATTAATTTTTGCAAAATGGAATTAATGTGTTTTACAGCAATCTTTAAATTACCATACTCTCGTTCAATAAGTTTTCTTGATTTTTCTGGAATTAATGTTGGTTCCGACTATAACTACAAAACATCGATGTTCAAAATACGACAGCCCAAAACATCGATGTTTTTAAACATTGAAGTTTGAAAATTATTTAGTAATGTAACGTCAGTGTTCACATGCTGGGGGGGGGGGGAGGCGATTCCATGTCACGGTGGTCGTGTATATTCAGATTTAGCTGACAAAACAAAGTCAAGGAAATTGCAGAATATTTACAAACGTTTATTCTTTTATAGGATAATAGAAAATTATACAGTATAATTGTTAACACGTACACGCCTAACGTACTTTCACCCATGGACATCCCTTTGGTCTGAAGATGAGCAAATTATTGTAGTTTTTACTATTATATTTTTTCAATTCAAAAATAAAATGTCAACCAAGTATAAACATCGAACTTCAAACATCGATGTTTTGAAACCATCGCATAGATGTCGCAGCTCTATTTGTAATGTAACATTTGCTGCTATTTCGAATTTTTAATCACAGCTGTCACTCATTTTGAAAAGTGTATGCTAATTTCCTTGTTGAGGAAAGTGTCGCCACATGAAAAAATAGCAAAGACTAAATGAACACATACTAAGAAATTTCAGATTATATCTAAATCATTTTTAAAAGGTGTTCTGAACATTTTACTATATACGTTTGGTAACATCTTATCATTCGAGATTGGAACCGATAGATGTGGTTCAGGACATCGACTGATGCAACTGCAGTGCATCTAACCGGCATATCCTAGATTTGAAACCCGGCGCGGCGGTGGCAGGATTTTCGACAGTAGCTAGATAGCTGGGTCGAATTAAGTCCCTGTCTGGAGAGGAATTCTGGCGGCCGACTGCTCTGATCGGCTGTGTTCCGTAGTTTCTCTGATCAATAGCAGGCGAATAAGGAGCAGTACCCTAACAAATGGGCCACGGACCGCGCGCGATTTTTTCCTTCCTCTTCCTATCCTCACCCCTTATATACACACCGTTACATATACTGCACCACCTCACATGCCAGAAGACTGGTCGGGAGCTAAGAGCTTGTCCCGGCTGAGGTGGTGCCCCGCTGCTGGGTGATATCTAGGTGGGGCAACCTCTCTAGCCTACAGTTACGTTGGCCCCGGATCTCACCATCCAGCGATTGGGGGTATCACCGCCACCTCCCGAGGGTAAATATGCACTACACTTACGGGACTACAACAAAAACTTAGCAGTTGACACCCGGACTCAATCAATCAATCGAGATTGCAAAATTGCCAAACTAGGCCGTTTGGTAGCCAGTGCTCGATTGGCAAACAAATGCTCAGTTGGTTACCTTGTCTCGTTTGGCAATTTTCCAATCTCGAATTCTACTGTGATTCATTGGGACACATTAAATGTCGCCAATAACGTGTCGTAAATAACTATTATTATTATTATTATTATTATTATTATAAACGTTACGAAATTGAAATAATTATATCTTATCTACTCAAGGAAAGGCCTCTGGGATGTACATGGAATTAGTAAACCACGAAATTTTACGCGAGAATTGAAACCACGAGATTGTACTACTGTTTAAGCATTCTTCTCGAATTAGTACACTCCTGTGAAACCGTATTAGTGTTTAGCGTATGTATTAGGAAAGGAAAATATTATTTTCTGCTACGACATTTTGTCTTTGTAGGATTGTTGCGAAAAGCAAAGTTGGTGGAAATGATCGCTTCTTGACAGCTTTTGCTCTCCAGAGGCGAGATATTTTTCTATTTTACATCTTAGTAGAGACATTGATTAGTTATCCCGTGTGCGCAAGGTGCTAAGGTCATTAATCCCTTAAGTGTAGTGCATTTTTATCGCGATAGGTGGCGTATTCCCCCAGTGGATAGCGAGATCCGGCGCCGACCTACCCGTCGGCTTGCGCGGTTTCCCTCAACCATGTATCTCCCACCAGCGGGGCAGCGTCTGAGAATCCATTACCCAGTGGTAGTTTTATGCTGAGAAAGAGTGATTTTCAAAAGGCCAAAATTCATCCACTCTTAAGTGGGACTAAAGTGCGGAGTATTCTGAAATTTGTTCCTGAATTATCCCTTAACGTCTTGGAATAGAGAAGGAAGTTGGATATCATCATTTGTGAAACATGGAATAGTTAGCACAAATTGGGAAACTTTGCACAATGCAAGAAAGAAAGAACACGTTTTCTATGTTTATCTTACTTTGGTGGTATATGACACTTTTACTGAAGTTATTTCTTGTTCAGTGCAAAAATCATGTGATGTTCCTGCTTGCAAACTTTTCCTCAACGGGAGGTATGAGCAGTTTCATAGGACAAGATATTCGTAGTTTTGTGAGGTGCGATGATAAATGTGCGCAGGGTTCCATATTTTGTTATCTTTAATTTTATAATATTTGTAAACTAGTGGTGCTACAACAGCACTTTCTTTCCCGTATTAGAGGAAACAGCTACGTAGTACTGAAATATTGCACTTTATGCGCTATTAACATCTTAGCTTACAACTCACTGTTTCCATCGCAGTGTTGTCAGAATTATGTGAATTCTACAACTGCACAAAAATAGAATACAAAAGTTTTGTAAACCTGTGTTGGAAAAAGAAGCCTGATACCCTGGACAATATAGTAATGCATTCCATTGGGCCATGATTAGAGAAGAGTATTTTAAAACAATGTAACAAATTCTCTACTCACTACAAATGGTACAGCATTTCGTGCGAAAACTAAATATTTTTATGCAAATATTTAGACAATTATAATTCCTTTTCATACAGCTCCATCAGGTCACAACAATGACACGTAATTCACACATATTCGCTAGCGCAAAGTGAATTCCATTGTTGCAGACCCTGCATTGTTGCTATTCTGAGAGCTGTTAATTCTGTTTTACTTATTTCAAATATTTCAAAATAAACAATTTTTAAAATATTAATGTGTAAGTGTATAACAAAAGTTCGAATGTAAGAAACGAAGGAAGAAATAATATACAAAATTGCACATTGCTTCAAATAACTTCAAATAAAGTATTTTGAAAACTCAAAATTTTCTGAGAAAATGAGCTTAAAATTTTGCATTTTTAGCAGAGCTAAAACGCAATTTTCTTTAAAACGGCACATAATTTTTAAAAGAAAATTGCTATTTAGAACTAGTTTTTTGTGTTCTTTAATATTCTAAAATTTATATTTCCGTTCTACCAATAGGAAACCGAAAAATTACGAATATGACAATAGTATATTATGCAATTAGTTTATAATGTTCTTATGAGTGCAAAAAAGTAATATTATAAACGAGTTGCATACACTATTTTTTGTATAACAGTATTATAAGGATTTAGGGAAGCGAAATTAATTTGGATGTTATGTTGTAATTCGTAGTTGTAGTAGTTCTCGAATTCATGTTTTGACGTCATGAATGCTACCTAAGCAAATAATTTGTTTACAAATGGCAATTAGTGTGAAAGTCGCGATTCAAACATAATGGATTGAAAAGGGTTGTTTATAATGCTGATATACAAAAAAATGTACTTTTGGCGGTGATAGATGGCAGTTAGCAAGAAAGAGTATGTGGCAATTCGATATAGCTAGCGAAGACCCAAGGAAATAGAAAACTAATACGGGAAAGTCAGTGCCATTCTGTAGCATTACTAGCTCGTTATCACGGCCCGGCAATGAATTTTTTTCCGCCGAAAATTCGCCATTTTGTCGCGCAGCATTACATAACTTTCCCTATACTACGTATATCACTCCGTGTATACGTACGTATATGGGAAAGTAAAAACAATTAACAACAATATAATTTAAATATATAATTTAAAATCACGCGAAAATAATTCATTCTCTGGCTTGAATGCGTAGTACAGGTCCGAAAATAAATTGTACTTTATCCATACAAGACTCAAATTATGCGAAAAATAACAATAATTTTAAAAGGTTAATGAAATGATTTATAAGTGAATAATGAATAAATTGTATTCAGAAAATTCTCAATATTGAAAGTGTAGTTTTGAAACAAATGTGAACTTTTGCAATTTTGAAAATTCCAGAGGTATTAATGAAATTTACGTCATTTTTACCAGTAAACTTAGCCCCATTCGAAAGATTATATTCCAAGAATTTAACGAAAAAACATGGAGCAGTTTTGAAGAAAACCACTATTGTATATTTCAATAATTAAGATTCGAGTTCATTAGCATATGATAACAGTAAAATAACATACATAACAATCATATTTATGTTTTAACATCACGATTTCAATCAAAATTACGCAAAAACTACCCAAAATTGAAAAATTGTATGTGGCGTTATTTGAAGATGAGAAAGCGGGATCAATTCGATAAAACACTGGCATTACCTGAAGAAAATTTGTTATAAAAAATTTCAATCATCAATAACATATTTTTAAAAAATTTTAGAAATGACAGTTTTACAGGAAATGTGGCGTACGCCATTTTCATAAGAACTTTTTGCTCCATTCGCCTACTAAATTTTAAGAAACAAATTATGTCCTCTTTTGAGAAATTTTCCGAAGAGATTTATGTAAAGTACCCATCAAAAAATCAGAAGATTTGTTTCAAATTCGCGGGACTTGATCAATCGATGAATATTTATTTTAGTGTAAGTAAGAATGATTTAGAAGATAGTGTTTAACAAGTTTTTTTAGGGTGGAGGAAATACACGTTTTCAGCTTCATTGACTTCCGAAATAGTAAAAAAAAACTCGACATCACTTTTTCTGCGATATTTACATAACTTTCTGGTGGCTATATAAAATAAAACAGTATCACCATGTGCCATTTTGGACCTTAGCACTTGGCAATTTATTTACGTCGGCGACTTGCGCCTGCGCCTAAAATATGATAGGCAGCCGTTGTAGCATCCGAGTACGAAGAGTTGCGTCATCTCTTGCTGGGTCGAAAGGACGAATACCCCTGACCGCTTACGTAAAGGAAATTACACGGACGTTTCTTCAAAATTCGTCCTATTGGCTCTTTGGTCAGTGATTGTCACCTTTCTGTGTGTATTGATCGTTTTGGCTCAAAGTTTGCTATTCAAAAAGCACCTTTGCTGCTGTGCACGGTTTCTGAAAAAGTTTTTCAATATTTGCAAAAACAGCTTATTCAATACCCTAAAAATAGTCGTTAAACTTTGGTAATTTCATTTGTATTTTTGGTGTGAATGTCCGAAAGATGTTCAACGATGCCTGTTTCGGGTCATTTTGCGCTCAGCACATACTGTTTTATCCTGAGCAGCTGATTCTGCCCTGCGGGCCTGATTGCAAGCGGATGAGCGGATGGATACTGGTAGCTCAGAAATAGATTGAAATATTTTCACTAGTTTAATGGATCGAAATGCAAAACAATACTATAATAAAACTTACATGTAACTAAAAGTTAGATGATTAATGAAGAGCAGCAATTGATAATATATAATGAATCAATAACAAATAAATATAACTGAAATTTGGTTATTTTATTTGCACCAATGAAGTTGTTTGTTGATAGAGTTCTGTTTGGTTATGGTGCGATTATTACTTAGCCAATACTAGGTATTTGAAATTTGCAGTCCAATATTGCTGTGAGAAATTCAGTTATTGAACGTTCTGTAGATGTTCAGTTAAAGAAAGTTGTTTTTTGTTACTCATCTATGCAATCAGGATAGCAGCAGTCGTTTTTTATGAACAAAGAATATTCTGAAGAAAGAATTCAACATGCTTCCGAAAAATGCAATTTGAATGTATATTTACCTAGATTTGAACGTGAATGTAGTAAGTAAACAATGATCTCGCTATCCACGTTAACTTAAAAACGTGATACATTACTAATAATTATAATAACTGAAGAGTTTTTGTAAAGGGTCACATGTGTCAGACAATTGTCAGTCGATCTTCGAACTTAAAAACCCTTGTTACCTTCCCTTCACCACTTCTTGATGCTTATATTGTACTGTAATTGGACATTATTTGGTCTTCAAAATATAATGAACAAATGACAGACATTCATTCTATTGATTTAAATATATTAATAAAACTTGGTGTTTTAACTGTAAAACCACTTAATAAAAGCAAGTTTTAAAACTCTACAAATATCATTCCCTTTTATTTTAAAACAAAAATAACGAAATTTGGTTTCTTTCTAAACGATGAACCTTAGTGTTTTAATTGACAAAAATTTCGGTTCATTGAGGCTTTCATTTGACGAGACTATTCAACTTTGTTAGTCTCTCTTCAGAACAACTCGTTGACGAATGGGGAGGGGGTGACAAGACCATTACAACCACTGACAAACTTCACGAATTAAAGCAGCCACCTTTTTTACTTTCTCACATAATACATACGTAGTAAAGAAGTTGTGTAATGCTGCAGTTGAAAACGCGATTCTTTGGCAGAAATATTTGTATCGTAAGTCTTGGATACCGAAAACGTGGATAATTCTTGTTCCTGCATGTAGCAAATTACTTCCTCTAACATGTTCCGTAGTCAGAATCAACGAATATGAGCATTCATATTCATGGTTTTCATGAAAACGCCAAAATACCAAGGCGGGTCAAGAGCCTGGAGATCACGTGTTCTTCCCCTTTGTGACCTATGCCTGTACTTCTTTAAAAATCTGTTAACTTATAAAATGTTTTTACATTAAAAGATATAATTTATTAATAATTATCATATTTGGTGGAATTATATTAAAAATTATTCACAGTTTCGCGTTCGGGCTCTCAGAAATTAGAATTTGTGATTTATTTTGTTATTTTTATATATATTATTAATGAATACCTGTTTCAAGTAAATGTTTCAAGAAGAACGTCACCTTTTAAATATAATTTACTTTGAAACAGCGGGCTAATAAAATTGACAATACCTGCCAATAAACCTGTTCCTGAAAAAGATTTGCCCTTTCATTGGGCGGCCCCTGGTCCTGTGCCTATTTTAATAGGACCATTGAAGCAGCTTCTGAATACTGGCTCCCATTCGCAAGGTCACTTCCTGGTCTCATGGTGGTGGGCATGGATCCGGGGGTCGGTAGCGACGGCGGCACGGCGGAATTCGCGCGTGCATTGGCTGTTGACACCTAGCGACAGCGGCCCCGGGAGTGGCGGTCTCGCCGCGCAGCAGAGCGTAGAAAAGTCGGCAGAGCGGTGCCGGCCCTGCCGTCCGAGCTCTCTTGCTAGTTGGCTTGCTAGATCTTACCCCTATTCCAGTAACTCGGAGTGTGCTAATTCGCTATGAAGAACCATGTTAAGGATTACGAGAGTTCTACGACCTGTGGGAAATAAGTCCCTGATTTTGTAGAAATCGACAAGAACTGTGTTTTTGTATAAATATTTTAGTTGTTAATTCTATTGGCTATGCGTTCAAATTACTTTAATGATTAACATTTCTCCAGACGATGAATGGTAAGTGTCCAATAAACATTCAATTATGTTAACGTTCATTTAACGATATAAAGCTTTCATGGATTGTCAATAAAAAAAATAATTTCACGTTCCTCAAATGCCTAAAGAACCATCCCACTTAAATTATTACTTGTTTGTAATTTTTCACTTTGTTAAAGTAATGGAATAGCTCCTTTCGACCGCTGATGGTCTATGGAACTTTGATGATATTACATTAATATCGAATAATGGTTTCTTAATTGACTTTATAATATTTCTATAAAGGTTTACAGATATAAGTGACCAATTTTAGGTGAGCAATTTTGTCTTACAAAGCACAGTAAAGCGAACGCGCCATTACTGAATGCGCTGGCGGACATCAACGTCAGTCCGATGTCTCCATTTCTGCCAATAGTAGGATTCGGGAACGTTGCTATAAAAATAAAATGGTAGTCTGTGATTTCAAAATACCTGCCTTTTATATTCTCATGTGCTTATTTAGATGTTTTGAAAACCAATCAGTTGTTTTTAGATTTTTGTCTTTTTGTCCTGGGGAATATCTGGAACGAATGAACCGGTTTCGATATGTTTTCACTGAAATATGTGTCGGGCAAAACTCATGCTACTTTGTTTTTAATTTTTATCTTTTACTCTATACAAATGAACGTTTGTTGTTTTTTTCATAGAAATCTCCAGTTTTATTCCCATCTTAATGAAATTGTATACACGTGACTTTCAAAACTAGAGGAAAGCTAATTCCTTCATGATATTTTGTAAAACTACCCTGGCTTCTTTTCCTACACTTCTAAAAGTAAATTTAGGTGAGCAATTTTGTCAGTTTTTGAGAAAATCCCGAAACCTTTGAGAAAATTCACCAAAGTGAATTCATTAAGCTTAAAGCTTAGAAAATCCTTCTGAATACTTTTTGATTCATTTCGATAAGGTAATTATGCGCTGAAATTAAATGTCAAAATTGTTATTCAAAGTTGGCTGGGAGTACGCAATAATGCATCTGTTTACAGCTACTCATAGCGACGATGGTGTTGGTAACGATAGTAGTCGCAAACGCGGCAGTGCGGTGTGGGGCGTGCCAGATGACGCAAAGCGGGGCGGGGCTGGGTAGGTGGGATGGGGCAGCATGAGGTCGGGCGAGACGGGAAAAAGACGCAGCAGGATAGGCATGGGCGGATCAGAACAGGGCAAGTCGGGAGTACTCAGTACATATAATCCATTCCTTTTCCTCTCTAGTTGAGGAATGTGATTAATAAACACGCAGGCAACGCGGGGTACTTTAGCTACTAGTTCATAATAATGAAAGCACGATTTATTGGTTTCACGTGTTAAAACGAAACATGTCACCCTACTTTGTACATTAGGAGGGACGACACTACTCTCACGTCAGTCCCGTTCTCTGAACTTGTGGAGGGCCACGAATGTAAGCTACCTCGTACGCGTCGCGGCCCTGGTATTCTGTGCTTTCAGGCGCCGCGCCAGCTGTTTTGCTCCTTTGCGGCGCGGCGGCGGCGGCGGCGGCGGCGGCGGCGAGGAGAATGGCAAGAGCGATGGTGGCGGCGACCGGAGGCTTTAGTGGTTATGAAACTCGCTGTGCGTGCCGGCTAAATATTTGCTGGGAAATGTTTTCCAGCTGCTCTCTGCCTACAGACCTCGAAGATTTCTGGGCTTACAGCCGCTCTTGGAATGATTAGATCCAAATGGATTTGGGACCTCCGACAACGTGGTAACGAAATCCAATTTTGTCACAATGCCAGAATGAAAAATATTTGTTCAATGAAGATATGAAATGTGAACATTCGAAATCGTGATGGCATTCTAGGTAATTGCAAAAAGGTGTCAGAGATCAATGCGCTAATTTTGTTGACACGACCCGGTATTGGCATCGAAGGCAAACCACAATTTAATAGAATATAACAAATACTTTCAATACTAGTTTTTCTTCTAAAACGGTTGTGAATCCCAGTTTCGTTAGTTTCCCATAACTTAAAATTGAAAATATTAAAATGTTTGTCAAAACTATTCTAAAGTGCTGTAACAGTATTTGTATATTTATGTTTGAGATGTTCCCATTGACAGAATAAATTTATTCATACTTATATCTTGAATTTGTATACATTTTTATTTTCTTTAAAATATAATTATGTTCCATTATTTCAATATGAATCTGTTATACTTAAGAAATATCCGAACAAAACTAAAATATTCATGAATAATTATATGAACAAAAACAAAAATGTACATTTATTCTGCAGACAATTAGTCTCATGTGTTTCAACCTTCAGTGACATAGTTGAGAGACAGCAAAATCGGACATAATTTGCTAGAATAATTGTGCTAATTAAAATAAGAGTGCATGTGCTTCTTTGACTCCGTATGTGTGTGTGTTTGTTTGTGTACAAATTTTGTACTCCTCAGCATGTGAATAAGTAGTGCCTTTTGCAGGCGCCCGTTATTTTCAACCACCGCCCACCTCGTCCAATTTCAATCACTGCCCACCTCGCCCGATTTCATCATGCCGCACCCCGCTGATAGGGACTGTGCGGAGACCGGGGCGCAGGCAAGAGCAGGGTGCGACCCTGGAGGAATAATGGAGGGCGCTCGATCTGAGATGGCTCGCAAGCAGTCTGAAAGGGCGGTGCCGTTTAATCGTTAGTCTCGTACCAGAACGCCCCGTTCATATTGAACAAGTAGAAAATTATACGATTTGTTGAGGTAAAACGAGATTCAGTAGATATTCTGGAAACAAATCGTAGGTTTTATACCTGTAGATGTAAAAACTGATGAAGGAATCACACAAGTACTAATTCCAAAAAAAGATGGATTAAAAATTGGTGATTATGAGAGGTCAGTTATACGACAATACAGAAACAAAGGCTGATTTTCATTCAAGAGTTTAACAAGGAATCTTGTAATTGAATCCATTGTCTTTGTACATTGTGCCAACAATTTAATTTGATACCGAGTTCATTCTGGTCATGTCCGCGGTTCAGTGGTAAATATTCAGCGTTGTACTGTAATTACTTGTAGAACGTGTTTACTTTCTTCTTCTTCACGTAGATGGAGTGTTCTAAAAGAGTTTGTTAATATATCTGTAAAAAGACTTTCAGACAGTATATAGAGTTAAAGAGTAGAAGATGTAAAAGCAATTTCCACCCAACAAGAATACTTTATTTCTGCTTTTGAGTATCAGAGAGAAAAGCTCTCCGAAAAGTTACACACAAAGGAAGAATTAGGGACGGATCCAGCCGATCTTTTTGTTGTGGACGGGCATCATAGATTGGCCCCGATGCCCCCCCTGGATCCGCCACTGGGGAGAATTAGCAATAAGGATCAAGCCAGTAAAAAACTTCAACTTTTTTCTTCACTTTTCTTTTGTGGAGAAATTGCTTCGTCTTCCGACACAGTCCAAAACACTTTGTAATCAAAAGAAATGTTTTAATGAAGCATTGACACGTTTAGAAATGTTGACATACAATTTAAGTTATTGGCGAAATGACATGTGGGACATTCTCATTATCAACGCGGAGAAAATATGGGGAGAAGAGGTGTTAATATCGCACAGAGAGAGGGAAAAAGAAGCATGCCAGGAGAAACTGAACGCAACAAGAAGGAAATGAAGATCTTTCCTAGAGAAATTATAGACAAAATGTCAGTTGAGATATGGAAATCTTCATTAGTGCACAGGAAAGGCAGGTTTATATCATCACTAGGAGTAATCCGTCAAAAATGAGGGGCAAAATTAAACTCTCTTATGAACGGTGAAAAAAAATTCATATTTCTGAAAAACAAATATCCATGCGAATTGTTTTCATTCATTTTAAAATTTCATTATTATTTTTACCAAACAAATAGCTCTGAGAAACATTCTCAGTAACAAACTTTTTTTAATCCTGAGAGTGTTACGTAAAGTTGACCATAGTCAAAGCAGTGTTCTTACTAAAACACATACATTGTCGAAAGGTTGGCCTTGTGACTTGACGGTGAGAACGAAGGCGTTTATTGCACCTTTGAATACATTTTTTCCACACTGTAACAACACTTCTTACAGGTTTTGTTGAGATTTCCCTCTCGAAATTCAATGAATTTGACTCTAAACATTGATTGGCGAAAAGTCATGACTTAATCTCATTATTATTAAATACGTCGTTAGTTGGAATTAATGAACCCTTCTGTAGATTTTCGGCGACGTTTACATAAACTAATTGCTCGTAACTGGCTTACATTTATTGCTAATTTAAAGGAATATTATTGGAATTTCTGATTCTAAAGAGATAATTAATCATTTAACAAATAATTTTGACAGAATTGATGTATAGGCAAAAATATTTTGATTAATTTAATTCATGTTCTTTCTTGCACCTATTGTCAAGCAACGTGTTCTATACTTATTGCGACAATGTTTTTCATTTCCAGCTGTTATTTTATACATTGTATTTAACTGGATCTTGCATCATTATGCCCAACAATACACATTTACATCCACGTAACTTCCAAACCTCGTTCTCATATTTTCGAGAAGCCAACCTGATGATGCTGTAATTCGCAAGTTCAATTCTTCTGATGCGGTTTCCATTACTAACTCTTCGTGCGTTCATGACTTTAAACAGCTCAAACTGCACCAAACGGCGCGACGCTCGCGTACAGAAAATACGGGGTATGCTCATGTTAGAAAGATCTTTCCATCATGAATATGCTTGTGTACGAGAAATCTCGAAATTTTACTGCCAGATATCCTTCCATTATCACAAAATAGTGCTATCAACTGTGATTGCAATGCGACCAAGTCAATTCTTGATTTTTTTATTGCTGAAGGAAATACGAAAAATATTTTTGGAAACATATTTTTAAATCATAAGTAATAACCAACATCGAAAAAGTTTCTATTTCATTGCAGTCCTGACGTCCTCCTGGAAGGACGCTGCCACTCGTTGTTGAAATAATGTATTTCCGTGAGTAATGTATTGTTGCAACGGAGAGTGACACTTTATATACAGTACATTAAGTCATAAACGCAGTGCCACAGTTATTTTGACGCTATCGTTTACAGTTATTGAGAAATTGTATTTTAAAAATAAGTGTAATTTTACAATGGGCAATTTGACTGCTGCTGTTTTTGATAATTGTGTATATTTTCTTCCGTATGGTGTCAGTAACGCTGAAACAGTTAATATAACACCTTAAAACAATGAACTTCATTATATATGGGGTTATTATACAATTGAAGGTATTTGTCAATTGTTATTAAATGTTTTGAATCGTCCTTCCAGAACGACGTTAGGATAATATGTGGTCATTTTATATTCAGAGGAAACTACGTACAATGTTGGAACCTTTGGATATTTTAGAAACAAACGATGACAAAATACCTAAATTTTTTTTGAATGAAACATTACACTCTCCGCTAAGGTCAATTGAAGACGTAACAGATTGTGATTCGGGTGCAGAAGAAAATCCAAATGTATATTATTTACCAGCAAGCAGAGGCGTATCTAGGTATTCAAGCGCCCATGGCAAGCATACAATTTGCGCCCCTGTCGGGATACTTCAAATTAGGGGTGTTGTTATTTGTTTTAACGGTTATACTCTAAATAGCGCCCCCTGTGTGTGGCGCCCATGGCACGTGCCATGTCTGCCGTACCGTAGATACGCCACTGCCAGCAAGTCGACTAAATGCTATTGCGATTTGTGATTTGGACTTTTCTGCGACATATTCAAACGATTCGCGCCTCATGTGCAGTACCATTCTGCCAATGAATCAATGATGCTTAACTTTAGAAGAGACGGCTGCAAATAATTTACAAAAGGAAAACCAATTACGGATTCAAAGTTTGGTATTGAAATGCCGATGGTGGATTTACTTTCGGTTCGAACGCTACCAAGGAGCTGGCGCATGTAAAGATTATGAAATCAAGGTATGGACTACATGGAAGGTATGGACGTGGTAGTCACCTTTGTGAACTAGTCACTTTCGTATATTCCATATTGAATTTTCTTTGGTAACCTGTTTATCAGTGTTGAACTACTACATGAGCGAAAGAGGGGCGTGGAATCAACTGGAATAATAAGAGGAAAGAAAGTTAACAATTGTATTCTAACATCTCTAGATAAAATTATAAAAGAAAATAGCGGATCATATGAAGTTTGTTCTGACTCAGAATTAGTTTGTTGCAAGTGTTGTTACTATATTGACCAACTTTGTCAAAATTCAACCATTGTCAGACGAGAAAGTAACAAGAGAGTGACTACTAATAGAGAACACAACAATATTCCCGATTTGATGGAAGGGAACATCGAGTTGCTGAATTACCAACGGACGAGAAAACACAAAGAACTGAAATATCAGAAGTGCCCCATAACTTCAATGTGTCTAAAATGTAATGAACCCCTTCGTTTTTGTTGCTTGTACGTACAGTGGCTGATCTTACAGTAGCATAAAACAAGTTTGTAATATACTTTTCTTTATTTATTGCAACCAACTAATTGTTATTTGTGGTTGTAACAGCAAAACTCACTTTTCTTCACGTTTATTTGAAAATACCGATTCCCAAATAAGTTACTTGTTCCAAGTCTTTACCTTCACAAAAAGTTGCCCTATTGTCCCGACGTCCTTCTGGAAGGACGCTCGTTTATATCAATAATGACAACAATACAAACTCAAAATTGTTTTTACTTTCTTCCTGACAACCTCATTACAGATTTCTAATATCATATAACTCAATTTCCAACAAAAAAATAATTCAGGACTATCTGAGTTAAACTTAAATGGTATGAAGCCACGGGGAACTAGATGTGAATTGTGTTATGTTGAATGACGCTGAAACGAGCAAAAAAGAAGAATCAGCTACCGGATTTCATCTCCAAGTGTAGATTGCTGTATGTGTGTTGGGATTGGAAGTTTACAAAATTTGATTCATTGGTTTACACATTCTTCTGGCTTTACTAGTCGTTATTGCATGTTGTGAAAGATTGTTTAGAACGTTCAAGTTGATTAAATCTTTTCTGCAATCAATTATGACTCAAGAAAGATCATCAAATCTAGCAACTCTTTCAGCTGATTTGATGAATTTGCATCTAGGACCAGGCTTAAGTATTCTATAATACTCTTAAAATCATATTTTAATTCCAGTATTATGGGATCGAGGAATTGAGAAAGTGGGAAAAATATATACCCTCGATTTTTGTGTGAAATGGAGCTCTGTCTGAATATACTGTTTCTCCTTCATAATGCTCACGTGAGATATTCCAAAACTTGCTTAAATGTTTCGTTTGCGATGTCATTTCCGGTAAAAAAATTCGTAATATACTTTATTTGAGGTTAAAAAAAAGTTGAAGTTGACTGTTCCATTTTTAATTTTGATTCCATTTTTGGAATAGTGAGCATAAAAGTTTTGTGTTCTACTGGATTTCAAATGCATAAATGTACGACGCGTCTCAAAACTGCTGAATGTACATAAATTTGTTTGAATCAGAGTTGGAAGTGCACTTCTATTCCTCGCCTCACACCATGCCAATGAGAACTAGTCTTTCAGAGGTTTCCCAATGTTTCACATTTGCAGTAAAATTGTATCACGAACTGCTGATTTGAAGCCTTGCCCCCCTCTCTGCCTCCCGTGCCCACCTCGCCAGTGACCTTCTTCTTCTCCCTCCCCCGTCTCCGCCCCGCCTCCACCCGAGCCTCCTCCCCCGCTTCGGTCCCGACTTCGCTCCCGTCCCCGCCATCGCCTTTGCCACCGCCACCGTTTCTGCCTCCACCACCATCGCCTTCGCCGCGGCCCCCCCCACCACCGCCGCCACCGTCTCTGCCTCCACCTCCTTCTCCGCCGCCGCCACCGCCACCGCCATCGCCACCGCCATCGCCATCTCCACCGCCTCCTCCGCCACCGCCTCCTTCTCCGTCACCGCCTCTGCCTCCTACTCCTTCTCCTCCTCCGCCGCCGCCTCCGTCTCCGCCTCCGCCTCCACCTCCACCTCCTTCTCCGCTGCCGCCATCGCCATCGCCGCCGCCACCGCCACCGCCATCGCCATCACCACCGCCGCCGCCTCCTTCTCCGTCACCGCCTCCGCCTCCTACTCCTCCTCCTCCGCCGCCGCCGCCGCCGCCTCCGCTTTCGCCTCCGCTTCCGTCTCTGTCTCCGCCTCGTTCTCCGCCGCCGCCACCACCGCCTCCTTCTCCGTCTCCGCCTCCGTCTCCGCCTTTTTCTCCGCCCCCGCCACCGCCACCGCCTCCGTCTCCGATTCCTTCTCCGCCACCGCCTGCGCCTCCTTCTCCTCCTCCTCCACATCCGCCACCACCTCGGGCCCCGCCTACGTCAACGCCGCCGGAGGCACTTCGTGAAGCCTGCGGAGGATGTGAGCGGCGTCGGAGGAGGACATTGCGCCTGATTGCCTTTGCGAAACCCCTCGCGTCCATTCACTGCCGGGCGCGGGGCAACGAGCGTTCCCGCAAGTTCCTTTCCGCTCCGGCAGAGCCTTTCCGAAACAGGTTTCCTCGCAACGGCGACCTTGCACTTTACCGTTTACATGCGCGATCCGCTAACGACTGTAACCTAGATAAGAAGTCGCTCACCGCGACGGGAAGATGACAGTTGGCCTCCCAAAGGAAGTTATGTACGTCTTGCTCGTAATGGCGGGCTAATGAGTTTAACTAGTGAATTTATATTGTGAAACCAAACACGGGATCGGGATCGGCGTGTTAGGGTTCTTCCTCTTCACTTCGTGTTCATTGGCCTCATCGTGACTTGACTCTCGTTAGGTACTTGTCAGACTATTGACTCTCGTTGAGTTTAAAAGATCATATACGGAATATTTTCCCACAAGCAGTTAAGATACAGTTCTGAGCTTTCGTATAAAAATCGGAGCACGTTCGTCTCGGAAGGAGAATGACAGTTTTGGGCGTTTGTAATGAGCGAAATATTTCCTTCACAGCACAACTAAAGAACATGAGATGACAAGTTAAGTTGACAGACGACTGGATTTCATTTTAGACTTGTACCATTGCAGTTCTCAGAAATAATGGAGGAATAATTATCCCTTGTGCGTATGGGCTGCAGAGCCATTATCTCGCAGAAAGCTGTCTAGCTATTTTGAAAGACGTGTTTTCAAATGCTCTTCTTGAATATGTTTATCGGAATTGATCAAAAAATAATGAAAACCTCTTTCTTAAACAAGGTATCTATATTACTAGTTCACGAATCGATGGAAAACTAAGCAGCCTGTGATCATGTGAGAGGTGTTAACAGGTTTCGTTCGATATCCAAGAGAACCAAAAATTTAAAAATAGTTTCGAATTTGACTGAAAAATGCAAATATTTGATTAAGCTAATCAGCAATTTCTCCTGCCTGATCTTACGACAATATTCTCGTAATAAGCGCAGCTCTGCTTAGGACTCCTCTCAAAAGGCGACGAGGAAGAAAGAATACTTAGTAATCAAGTGTACGGTTTCAGGACAGCTAAATTTTGCTGTTCCATAACTCAATTATACATACACTCGACAGCAACATTTTTGCTCCCGCAAGGTCACTAGTTCTGTATAAAATCAAATATTAGAAGAGAAGAGGAGTGGATTATCCGAGAATCTATGGCGGGCACCCTGCAGTTTTATTGCTCTTCTCTGATGACATGAATATTGCAACTAATTCACCTCGCCTTCGTGGGTGTGAGACGAATGTTGCACCACGTCCTCGCCCAAGGCCACTGGCGTGGACTTCCGACTTTTACTTTTACCAGGTTCCTCATTCTTTGTGAGGCGTGACTGAGGGCAGCGTATATTTTTGTAGTTTCATGAATGACACTAAATTGTTACTTCTTTTGTAGTTTCATGAATGACACTAAATTTGTTACTTTTCATTTAATATGTCGTCAATGTTCAAGATAAGCGACGCGCGTTACAAATTCTGTTTTTGTAGAACGGTGTTCAGCTCGGCGGTCCTGTGAACGTTGCTAACATAAAGTGGTTTACTCTGTTTTCTACTTTGTGAGCCATCCTCATGAAAAAAATTCAAGTAAAAATATTATTTTCTATATATTTCTTATTTTAATTGAAAAAGGAAAAGTTTTAGATAGGTCATTTTTCTTCTGCACCGACGTCAGCAACTCTTTTGATACAGAACTAAAGCAGCATTCGGATATCAGAAGAATAAAGGAACAATGTGAGTAGGTGTTGTACATACTAGATCTGCAAACAATGAACGAGTTAAATAAGGAGTGTTACGTAATGTCCTCCAACACACTCGCCTGTCAGGGGAAGTATGAACGTATTGACTACAATTCTAAATGACTTGCTTCAATTTGAACTAGTGGTTCCACAACAGCACATTCTTCCATGCATTATTTATAGCTTTTGAAATGTTCCGTAAATTCCGGGAGTTAAACGAGACGGGCGTCATTTTTAAGCTCTCTCTTCGAAAAAAAACCGCAGGCGTTTTGAGGGAAAAATATAAATTGATTCTCTAGCAAAAATTAATTAAAAACTACATTTTTCTTTCAAAAACTTGAACATGACCTTAATTCAAGATCTAATATTTTATAAAAGATTTCATTAAGGAAATATACGTATATAAGAATTTTACAATGTTGATTTTTTGCAATTTTCCAGATATACAGCAATACAGAATTAGCCGGAAATGAGATCTGACCCATTTTTAAGTGTACTTTACTCCATTTGAGACAAAAAATAAAGAAAAAATGGAGCAATATTTGAGAAAATAATTGTTTAAACATGTCTACATTCACGCAAAATTATGCGAAAACTTTCGATATTTTCGAAAAATTGTATACGGCCTTATTTAAAGAGCTATCTTTGAAAAACAGATTTTTATGGAAGAAAATCTTTATCTTTATTATTGTAGCTGTAGGAAGATACCGAAAATATTGCAATTTGTAAAACTTCCGTTTCAAATTCACAGGGCCTCGAATTCGGCCACATCGATAGAGGAATATCCATTTTGGAGGAAATCGTCTGAACTGTTTAGGCGCTACCACAGACTAACTGGCAAACGTTTGCCGCCAATCAGCTTTTAATTTCTCGCACTTACTAACGTAAGAAGAGAAAGTATTGTAATCGTGCGCCGGAAAATGGCAAATTTTCGGCACAAAAACTCTTATGGCGGGCCCTGGTAAAGAAAAAGTGGATAAATCCAGTTGCAAAATATAGAAAAAAAATCCTGTAGCACGTGGTGTATCCAGAATCCATATTTTATGCGTCCTTCATACTGAAATATCTATTCACGGCAAAACGTGTCTCTGTCCGCCCGTCTGTGTGCACAACGCTAGCGCATAAAGCATTCAGCCGATTTTCTCCAAAATTGATATTACCCAATCGTTCTGGCTTATGTTGCGGTTCCTGGAATTTGAAACCGATATTTTAATTTTGAGAGGTACTTAACATGAAACCCCTCGGACATTTTCAAAATTTTCAAAAATTTACTCAAAATTTTTTGATCAATTTTTTTGTTGAATAGTTCAAAGGACGTTTAAGAGAATGGTGCAGGTCTCATTTTCGTTGAAATCCACGATTTTTCGAAAATTGTAAGAAAAAACTTAAAACTACAAAATTGAAGAGATTTTTGCCTTAGACAAAGTCTCCTGTACAAAATTAGCTCTTTAAAAAAGGTCATGTACGATATTTTTTAAACGTTTGTAGCTTTTACATAATTTCTGCTTGAAATTGATGAAAAATACATGGACGTCCCGTCGTGCATAGCAATAACATTGTAATATTGCGAGAATTGTTGTAGCACCACTAGATCGGTATCAAGGACCCCCAAAACGTGGTTTTTGAGACCACAGTATATCAGAGGAAGGACCTTTCTTCATATGAGAAGATTAATCCACTTCTTCGATATCATTCCCCACAATGAGTTTTTCTGTCGAAGAATTGTCACTTTCCGTTGTAACAGTAAAATAGTATTTTACTACGTAAGTACGAAGTGAAGAGTAAATAAATAGTTTTCTGTTATCTTGCCTGTAATCGATTATGCTTAGCTGCCTGACATTACAGAAACCAATCGATTACTATTGCCGCCAAGGAAGAAATGTACGTACGTACATTTCGATGTGAGGTACACGAAATTATCTATATAATTTTAAAGTAATGCATTAATTTAAGAGTTGCACTTTCCTAGCCTGTCGTTTTTTATTATTTTAATAACATGTTATTTAGAATCATTAAGTTTCAGTATTTTTACCGTCTAAGTTTTTGTTATTCATTTCAAACTCACATTCTAATTTGTCTCAACTCTTGTATTATTATTTCTTTCGTAAAAGCACCACAGATAGAATATTTTTAAATTTGATATTTTATTCCACGATTGTTGATTCATTTTCTTCGTGCCAAATGACTACCAAATTCACGTAGCACAATTCTGCATTGTGGTTTTCGAGCGCGGCGAAGAAAGTTCGACTTATGTTTTGTGCAGACTTCCAAGGACCAGCTGCTCCGTTTATAAACGAAATACTTTTTTGTATCTTTTTCTGTATCGAGGACGCATTTCACACTTCACTCACTTTGATTTCCGACTGTAGTAGGTTGCTCATTTAAAAGTATATCCGTTTCAGTGTGTCTCAAAAGTAAACAGGTATCACTATACAAAACACTGTACCTTTTGAATAAATTATGAGTGGAAAGTATAGGCTTGTATAATGGGAGGTTTTAAACTTATTATTATGAATTTTAACCTATGGTTTATTAACAGTTCAAAAGTCATTAGTCAAAAAACATTACGATAGTTATGTTCCTCTGCTCTTTTGTAAGTGTTAAATGATTCATTTTCATAATAAAAAATTAATTTTTCAGGTACAGATATTTGAAACAACACTAGTTACTCTTACGCATAAATATTTGAGTGAAATTCAAGAGTTATGGCTGGCTGAGACAGCTCATGGCATCTATTGTAGCCCCCGTAGCGTCTCGTGATCGGGAAGTTCTAGTGTACGAGTCCCGCCGGTGGAGAATTTTAGACATCGAATTTTCTTCATGGCAACGTCGAATTTAGCCTCTCTCTCGAGGAGAATTTTAGCGGCAATCGATGATTGGCAGAAACATGGAAACCTCGTCTAAAGAGGCAAATAATATGAAATTACAGGTCACATCGGTGAATCAAATTTGGGGATTTTTTTATTAGTCCGTGAGCCCTAGATGTGTTTCCTGTGGTGGGATATTTTATAATATATCATCTTTAATATACTTCATATATTTGAATCACTTAATAATTTCTTGAGCGATTTTTATATTACCGAATAAAATGGCATGATTGCTTGCTTAATTATGTTGTCAGACGAAAATCACATTAACTAAGATTGTAAAGGAACAAAATAACGATATTATTGACCATCATCGTCGACATAATTATCTTATGAAACATTGGATTGAAAAACTTTTTTCTCTCTATCCACGTGTTAAGCCTTTTTGTTCATTGTATGTTTTGTAACACCTTGTTTTTTAGCCTGATGATGAGGGGTAAAATGTTTTCATGAAACTGTTGCAAGACCTGAGTATTAAATTACATTATTAAAATGATCCTGTTTCATTTATGAACATAATATACCTCCCACAGGAAAGATTGGTCTGTTCCGAATCCATTAGCCAAAAATAAAGGCATATGTAGAAAAAAAACTGGTGCTGCTAAAACTGCACGTACTTTCTCAGCCGTATTTTCATGCAAAATTACGCGAAAAGTACTCAAACGTTCGAAAAATTATACATGACCTTATTTCAAAATTTATCTTTAAGGAAAAGATCTCATTAAGAAAACTAGTGGTGCTACAACTGCATATACTTTTCCGTGTTATTGGAAACAGCTTCGTAGGATTGAAATATTGCACATACTTCGTTACTAACATATTAGCTATTATTTGAAAACGTCCAAGAAGCGAACAACTCACTGTTTCCATCGCAGTGTTGTCAAAACTATGTGAATTCTACAACGTCATAAAAATATAATACAAAAGATTTGTAAACTTGAATTGGAAAAAGAAGCCTGATACCATACAGCTATATGAAATCACAACAATGACACGTAATTCGCGTCAGTGAAACGAAATTCCATTGTTGCATTCCCTGCATTGTCGATACTCCCTTAAAGAGCTAGTATTTTTATTTAAAATATTTCAAAATAAATAATTTCTAAAACATTTATGTGTAAATAGATCACAATGGGTCGAATGTAAGACACGAAAAAGAAGTAATATACAAAATTGCAAATGTAAATAATAATGTTTACAAATTGCTGGTAATGTGCATATTAAAGATGTGAGATATCTTTCAAAAAATTACATTTGTGTAATTTTTGAAAAAAACTTAAAAATAAACTTTACGTCATATTAAAGAGTGCAATTAGCTCTATCTGTTCCAAAAAATTGCAGAAACAATTTGAGTCATTCACACAAAACGGTTGAGTTTTTGAGAAACTTTACTTGACATTATTTAAAGCACATGAACTCATAAATATAATAATATCAACAAATCGCCGCTAATGTAAATAATAACGACGTAAGAGACAAGTCAAAAAAATTTACATCTTTGCAATTTTTGATAAAACGAAAGAATGGAGGAATATGGAGTTTATGTCATCTAATAGAGTACATTTGGCATTATCCCTACCAAAAGTTTGAAGAGAAAATTTGGAGCCAATTTTGAGAAAATGTTGTTTTTGTATTTTTTAAATTGCACATATTGCACACAATATTGCGCGAAAACTACTAAAATTGTCAAAAAAATGTACATGACCTTAAAGAAAGAACTCACTATGAAGAACAAATTTTATTTGAAGGAAAAATCTCTATCTTCAATTTTGTAGTTGGAGGAAGACGCCGAATAAAATTCAAACTTTTGAAATTTTCGAAAATTCAGAGTTAACCGTGAAAATCGGACCTATGCGACCTTGATGAGTGTATTTTACTCTATTCTTACAATAAATCTAAAGAAAGAAATTGGAGCATTTTTTTTGAAATTTTGAAAATGTCTGGGGTGAATGTAAAGTAGCCTCCAAATTTAAAATATCGGTTTCAAATTCAAGGGGCCCAGAGATCAGCCAGATCGATCGGGGAGTATGAATTTTGGAGAAAATCGGCTGAGCGGTTTAGTCACTAACGTTGTTCACAGGCGGACGCACGGATGGACAGATGTTTTGTTTTGAATTATTTTTTCGGTATCAAGGACCCACAAAAAAGGGATTCTAGCTGCCCCACGTGTCAGGAGATTTTTTCGTAATTTAGCAACTGGATTTATTCACTTTTTCGTCGTCAGGGCCCTGTAATATGAGTTTTTCTGCTGAAAATCCACCGTTTTTTCGCGCAGCATAACATAACTTTCCCTACACTATACGTACGTATAGAATACGGCAATCTACTAATTTCTATCTTAATAATGTAGTTATAGAAAGACGCCGAAAAAATTTGGAACTTTTGAAATTTTCGAAAAATTAGGATTTTTAAGTAATGAGACCAGCACCATTCTCTTAAACGTCCTTTACACTATCCAACTACAAAATTTAATAAAAAATTGTGGATGTCTTTTTTTGAAAATTTGGAAAGTATACCACGGACTTCATGTAAAGTGTGCCCCAAAATTAAAATATCGCTTTAAATTGAAGGGGGACGCGACATCAGTTTTATCGATTTAGGAATATAAATTTTGGAGAAAATCGGCTGAACGGTTTAGCCGCTAGCGTTGTTCAACGGACAGAAGATTTGCTGTAAATAGATTTCACGCTATTGAGGTCCCACAAAACATGGATTCTTTCTACAACACGTGTTACGGGATTTTGTTTTCTAAATTTAGTAACAGGATTTATCCACTTTTTCTTTCCCAGAGCCCGGGATTTGAGTTTTTCTGTTTAAAAAATACGGCTTTTTTTCGCGCAGCATTTCATAACTTTTTCTCTACTTCATAGCGAGAAAGGAAGTTTATGTAGATTTTGACAATACTTCTATAATAGGTCGTGAATATTGAAAGTACCCGAAATTAGTTTCTGAAATGTTAAAGATCGCATTGAGAATATAAGGATTGAAAGCAATAAATTTACTAACATATCAAATAATTTAATTTACAAAATAAAACTTGTGTTGCTGCAACAACACATACTTTCACACATTTTTGTATCTTTTGTAATTTTCGAAAATCAAAGAGTTCAACGAAAATTGGACCTGCGATATTTTTAAAAGCTTAATTCACACTGTCACAAAAAATCTGGAGCTGTTTTTATAAAATATCGTTTTTAAAATTGCACTTATCTAATATACGAAAATCAATTTTGTTTGTTCGTTCTTGCTTAAGGCGCTGCCGTACCATTCATCCAAATGAGATAAAACTTTGTCAACATATTGCTTGCACTTGCGGGAAGAACATACACATAGTAGAATTATTGTCACTCCACTTTGGCGCTGCAGCACAAGGTGCCGATTCAGTTAAATGTAATTCCCAATCCCCTGGGCTTCATTGTTGATGGGCGTTGCCGTGTAACGTGGGGAGAGATCGAGGAGGACAGGAGGAGCAGACGGCGCAAGTTGATGAAGGAAGAGGGAAAAAGGAAAAGAGAGAAAAATAAAGAGGGGAAAAAGAGAGAGGTGAAAAGAGAGAGAGAATGGGGGAGAGGGAGACACGGGGGAAAGAGAGACGGGGCAAAGAGAGAGAGAGAGAGTGACGGGGGAAAGAGAGGGGGAAAAGAGAGTTGGGGTGAGAAATATTTCAATTAATTCTTCTGCGGCAGCAACACGCCAGCTAGATACCTGCTAGTCTAATGTATAAAAATCAATGTTTGTTGGTTCGTGCTTAATGCGCTGCCGTACAGTTCATCCGATTGCGATAAAACTTTGTCAACTTATTGCTTGCACTAGCGGGCCAAATATAGGCATAGTAAAAATATTGTAACTCCACTAGATGGCGCTGCAACACAAGATAGCACTTCAGTTAAATGCAATTCCCAATCCACCTAGGCTCATTGTTGCTGGGCGTTGCCGTGTGACGTGGGGCGAGGTCGGGGAGGACAAGAGGAGCGGCCGGCGCAAGTTAATGAGAGGAGAAGGGAAAAGAGAAGGAGAAAAGGGAGAGAGGGAGTAAGAGAGGGAAAATAGGGAGGGAAAATAAAAAGAGGGGGAAAGAGAGAGAAAGGAAACAAGAGACAGAAGGAACCAGAGAGACAGGAAACAAGAGAGACAGAAGGAAAAAGAGAAACAGATGGGAAAATACGGATTGTGGGAAAGACAGAGAGGGGGAAAAAGAGACAGGGAGGGAGAAAAAGAGACAGAGAGGGAGAAAGAGAGACAGAGAAAGGGAAAAAGAGAGACAGAGAGGGGGAAGAGAGATGGAGAGAGGGGAAAAGAGGGACAGTGGGGGAAAAGAGAATGGGGGAAAATACTCAGAATAGGAAGAAAAGAGTGACAGAGTGGGGAAAATGAGAGGGGGAAAGAGAGAGAGAGGGGGGAAAGAAATAGGGAGGAAATAGAGAGAGGGGGGAAAGGAATATTTCCACAATTATTTCTTCTGCGGCAGCAACGCGCCGGGTACCAGCTAGTTTCACAAAAAAATTACGCGAAAACACATTTTTTTAAAAATGAGTTGTGCTACAACAACACCTACTTTCGCGTAATAGTAAAGGTTAAATAATACCTAATTTTCTGTTCATATATGTCAGCTATCACTTGTAAAACTCATTACCCGTCGTGGCACATTAGACGCGAATACTAATTCTTTTGAAGCCAATATATCAGTACAATTTCAAGAACCCATAACTGCCTTCCATACTGTCAGAAACATTGCCAAACCACTTGCAATGAGAAATAATTCTGAAGTTTTCCAATTGCCATGTCGCGGCATTGCCATTGCTGTATTGCGACCTAATATCTTGAGTCTCTGCACCAAATAATGTGGGAAATACGAATTTGCAATTTGTTCGAAGATCGCAAAAATTACGTGAAACTCCTCAGTTTTTCAAAAAATGATTTATGACCTTTTTTAATGATCTAATTTTGAAGAACATATTTCATGAAGTAAAGAAAGGATCATTCATATTGTAATTTTTGCTATGTTAATTTTGTGCAATTTTCGAAAAAAATAGTTTTGAGAAAATTCTTTTCTTGAATTTTCGATTTTTTCCTGAACCTGGAGAAATTGTTTTCCGGAGGGGGAACCAACTGATTTTCTGTTTGGGGTGTTACCGAAAAACGCTGATTTCTCATGTCGGCCTGGTTGTCTGGAAGAGCGCAGCGACTCGTCTCAATTTTAACTTTAAAATATGAGCGGTTGCTGAGAAATTACTCATCAGGCGTCGACTGAATATCGATACTGTTTCTAAAGAACTCTTATTAAATAATGGAAACTCTAAAGTTCAAATTAATGAAACTTATAATTTCAACCAAGATAAAATACCATCACTATGTTTTTCGAGAGAAGTCCATATCTGAGTTTTACGGATTTGAAGATTTTACACCTTGATAATACGAAAGAATTGTAATTTTAATTACCAGTACTTTCCTTGATATTTCGTCAACCTTCTTAACACTTTAAGGCTGCTGCAGCACAACTTTTATAAATAATTTGTGAAATTATTCATGCCGACATATCAATTTCATGCTCAAAAACCAACACTCACTAACAACCTTTTGTGCCCATTCTAACATGTTCTTCTTTCAACTTGTCGTCACTTTGCTGTTCAACCGCATTTCCTTTACGTGGATGTCGTAACGTAGCAGGAGGCCCCGCAATACCTCATTCCGACCCTGGGATGGGCAGAGCGGTGCCAGTGCCTCCTCTGGCGCAACGAGCTCCATTTGATCAATGCGAAGTGAATGGGTCAAACGAATTACACCGCCCAACGGCGACGCTCGACGTGACGACGTTTGCTCTAGGTCTGAGCTACTCGATCAGTACTAGCTCGCGTAGCGGCCGCGAATCCGCCTGCTTCTCGAGAGTCCGGAAATTCGCCCGCGAGTTACGTTCTCTTGGGGAGGAGATGGATGTCACTCAGCAGAAAGGGAAATGGTTTTGGGAGAGGACTGTAGGGCGGTTGAACGCGTACAACCATCGGTTGCGGAGTGCATGGCACAGGAGCTAGGCGAATTATCTTTAGCGTTCCGTCCTTCATATGAGACAGTGGGCGCAAACAAGCAAGCTGGCCCGAATATCCTTAGAAAGCAATGTAATAGACTTGGTGATTTTTAAGACTATTGGTAGTGATATTGAGCTTCTTGAAAATCATTTTTCTGAGGATATGAAATTCATATATTAGTTACAGAGTGAAGGTGAGACGGTAGGCCCTATCCCATCAATGTTAAAACGAGCAACTTTGTGATCCATTTTCTCAGAAACTACTGAATAAATTTTAGTGGATTTTGCACTACTTATTAAGAGATATATGAAGAAATTACTGATTTTCAGTTAAGTTGTTATCTCTTTTCTGAAGCGATTTATTAATTTTTTTCCAAGAAACGAATTTTTTCCTCAAGAAAATGTGCAAAAAAATCCTAACAAATGGACTAGAGAAGTAATAATCACGATTGAGGATCCACATTCTTAGTATAACGTGGTTTATCATCAGTAAAAATTTCATGCAGATAGCTTTTATCGTTTCGGAGATAATGGGGCAAACGTTTCAAAATTTTAACTTCTGAGAAAATGGCTCTCAAAGTTTTCAGAGAAGCATATGTTAGGAAAACCTAGAATATTTTTCACTAGAGAGTAACTACAGGCAGCCTACATCATAATAACAGGTTTCACTATCTTTTAGATCAGCCTGAGTTTTTCTTTTCTTCTTTCTTGCCTCCTTTGGCATTTGTTGGTCATCATATTTTGCCTTCGCAATGCGTAATCTGTCAAGTTCTCTACAAATATCAGCATGGGTTTTTCCACGTGACACACGTAAGTTTTTCATAACTTCTCATATGGCACAATTTCTATCATTATTTATTACAACAGATTCAGACACTCCCTAATTGTAAAGTTCTGATACCAACAAAAATATATTTTGGTATTCTTATACAAATGGTGTTCTTGAATGCCTCACATTCTGTATTTTGCCATGTAGCCATCTTCTGAAAAGTTATGTCTTCACTTGTATTATTTTCAACTTCGGTATTTACACTACGTTTTTTTCCTTTTAGACTCACTAGGAAGAGTTTCACATGCATTCGGAATCATGTTATCATTATTTTCGTGCTACAAAGGATTTGATCTGATATGCTGATTTCCTTTGAAAATGCGTTGTTTAAAGATTCCTTTACATTTCGCCATTGTAGAACATATGAGACATTTATTTTAATTTTGTAGACTATAACACATCATAATTGTTAATAAATTGAACTTTACTCTACAACAAAAACATCAAGTCGAGCTTCTATACGTGCGGAAAAATTGTTAACTAAATAATGCATTTACAAAAATTGGACTATCGCACAGACTGTTCTATCAGCACCTGCAGACAAAATTCCTTTACAAAAGTAAACAAAAACTAGCTTTCTGACAAAATTATAACAAGAGATATAAGACGTTGTATGCGCGGAAGTACAGTAATATTGCAGTCTGACAGTTGTCAGTGGAATCTTTAAAAATAAATTTCCTACACTTACAGACGGAATACATCAATGAATTGGTCTAGAAATGTTCATAAAAGAACATATTATTTAATTATTCAAAAAAAGAAAATTCCATTTTTTTTAAAAAATTGGCCTACCGTCTCACCTTAAGTTGAATATTTGCAGACTTACACGCACCTAAAAACAATGTGCAAAAACTTGTTTGGTTTTAGTAGAAATTTCGAAAACTTTTGTTTGATGAAAATGTTATTTGAATTTATCCTTGACATTTTTTCAAAAATATTATAAAGGGCTTTTATTTTTTTAAGTATGAATCGTAAGTAATACATTAAAATCAAAGATTAAACCACGTTTTATGGTGGAGTGTTATAGGAACCAATTGTAAATTCATTTCGGAACAAAATCATTATTCAAATTTTTATTTTATTTCGCTTTTTATTGCCTTAGCCGGTTAGACCATTTTCTAACGGCGAATAACTTTTACAATATATAATTTGCACCTTTTTAACTCGTGTATTGATATTAAAAATTGTGTAATTTAATAAATGATACTTTTAAATACCAACGCGTTTGTTGATCCCAATTCATAAGTACCTCTCACTGGGAAGTTGTCAACAGTTCCGCGACACACGGGGCGTGAACCAAAACAGTTCTAAAATTCACTGGACTGCGCTCTTTTCCCTCCCCTCTGCAAACCACCGCAATCATTCCCATCTCAGCTCGGAGCCCAAGGGCGAGCTTTCGCTAGCGCACACGCGCAGCGCGTGAGGGGTGACAAGGGAGACACTGTTTACACAAGGAAAAGATTGATACGTAGAGTGTAATATGAATATTTCAATGGCAGATATTCTTCAATTCTAAGTCAGGGGAAGGCAACAGCCCGCACGAAGAGTCAGCGCCCTGGCAGCTACGTCCGTGAAACTCTAGTACCTCATGTCAGCGCCGCAGATATACAGTTTGTGTTGTGTTTCGTTGGCTTAATTTTTCTAATTATTTGCCAGGAAAATCTGCGCATTTATCGCTATCGCCAATCGAGAGGAACCCAAGAAGGCTCCTCCTTACTGGCAAAAGCAAAAGCTACATGCATGTTGAAGCCATTGGACGAGAAACATATGTAGGCGCTTTCTTACGGGCGTAAAGGAAAGGCTAAGTGCTTGTTGAAGCCATTGGACGAGAAACCAAGAAGGCTCCTCCTTATGCGCATAAAGGAAAATCTACGTGCATGTCGAAACCAGCGGACGAGAAACTCAAGTAGGCGCCTCCTTACTGGTGAAAGGAAATGCTACGTGCATGTCGAAGCTATCTAACGAGAAACCTAAGTAGGCGGCCCCATATGGGCGCTAAGGTCGTCGCTTCAATGATGGCTTAGACATGTGAGTTCTCGCTCGGGGACATTTCACCACGTAGTTGTGTTGTTGTTTTTTTGATTCGTGCGTAATTCAAGCGTGTTTCAAGTGGGCGAGGCGTTATCAAGATAAGGTGCTTGGAGATTTTACCACTTCGAAATATTTCTGTCCTTGGAGTCTACTCAGTTGGTTTTGTCAAGCTACGCCAATTAGCGCAAAGTGATGTCGTTCCACATCTGTTCAACATTACGAAAGTTAGTTGTAACTTATTAAGTGGTTGAGAATCCTTGTAAGTCAGTATATTATAATTATAAAAAATGTTTACTTTGATAGTTTGAAAACGTCTGTAAGCTTTCTGCAGATTATCTGATTATTTTCCTTCGTAAAGTATTGAATTTATTTTTAAACAACTGATGTGAACCATAGCATAGCATTCATGGGAAATATTGGAATTGAATTTTGAAACAGTCTTCATCTTCATTACTGATGACTTTCAAATATGTTGAAGTCATTAACTTCAAACATACTACATTTTTAGTACTTATTTTCTAAAGAAATTTTTAGATACAATATTTTTCCTTTTTTAATATCTTTATTAATTTCTTACGTCTTTGTTGCGTCCCTGAAGATAGCCCAGACCCATTGTGTCCATGTATAAATCGGTCACTAGCTCAAGGGTCTATGCTTCTCTATTTAGACGGTGTCTCTGCCTCCTTGGAATTGAAACATTACGTCAAAAGGTATTTTGTTCGCCTCTTTCGTGGATTAATACTTTGAGTGTCGGAAGAATAATTCAAACAGTAACAAAATTATTTTGATAGTTTCTTTCGTGGATTAAACACTGAGTGTCAGGAGAACTTTTCGTTGTTTAGCGCAGGCTTTGAAAATGAGAAACCTAAATCCAGAATAAGGGACCAGTCGAAATGTATGGAAATGTGACAAGAAAGCAAAATACATAATGGAGTTAAGGTTGACAAAAAAAACTTTCAAATTTTATAGTTATTACTCGTCAGGGCTTCATTATTCAAACCAAATATTGTATGAAGCCATAAATGTCAGAGATCTCTAAAAGGCAAATCGCAATTTTCATTTGAAAATTTGACATGTTCTCATTGCGTGTAATCGGGGCTCATTGTAGGCCGAAATAAAAAATTAAAATGAAATCAAGGTTTCAACATCTAAGATGTAATGAGATGAATTAATTTGCATTGTTCATATACATGATTAGAGTAGGGATTCGTATGAAATTACATTTTTGTCTTTCTACGTCCAGTTCTCTAAATTGTGATATTGGGGAATCATAGGAATTATAATACAATTTCCGATTTTTCCTTACGTTTTTACGATTTTGTACTACATTGCACATTTCCTTACAAATTACATAGTATTTTGCAAAAAAATATTATTCTACCAATTTTCTTAAAATTAATTTTGCAAACACGATTTAATGAATTTTGAAATATAGTTTGCATTTAAAAAATCGACTTATTTTTTCTTAAACAAATTCAGAATTGCTGAATATATTTATCGTTTCATACTACGTATTCTTCTGGACTCTAGTCATCACACTCATACTCATTCATCTATGTGTGAGTAACAGTCCGAGAATAAAATTGTCATTCATTTTAAATACTAGTATTAAGTGTATATGTGTTTATTTTTAAATTCATAGCTGCTCCAAGTGATGACGGAGGGGGAGGTCGGACACACGTGGAACCTAACTAAAAGGCTGTACTTGTGAAACTGCCAAAGCACATGAAGATCCTTATGATCGAGATTCGCTTAGCAATTGCAACACATTCATTCATATCATCTGATATCAAATCATCCATTCATGAACACCCATCGTTTATAAACTATGAACAGTCCATCAATTAATTCAGGAGGAGATGATAAACCTCTTGTTAGAATCAAAACTTAAAACCGTCTACTAATTGTCGGACAAATCCTTAGATTCCATAATTGATTAAATAATTTTAGATAAATTTATTTTTATGCGCACATTTTACAATTCATCAGTTTATACATAAATCAATATATTTAAAAATAATATATTTTGAGACGATGATGATGGATATTACTACACGAGAGTGAAGTGATATTACGATACAATGAGAATCGCAAACTTCACACAGATGTATTAATAACTATTACATTGATTTTCATACAGTCCTTTTTCTATGACTAATAGTTAGAGTTTTACATTGAACGGTTACGTGGCAGCTGGCATGCAGTATTCAATTAACGCCACCTAGTGGAAACAAGTACAGTTCGTCTTCAAACGAGCAGAACACAAGTCAAGTTACAATTGAATTTATTAAAGAAATGGCACCAAAGCTCAGTATCTGTTCTTGTTTATTATCAGCTTAATGAATGAGGGAACTTCAGTATTCTGAGTGTCTTCAGAGTTTTTGAAAAAGGGAGTGCATTTGCGGTTTATCGTCACCACGGCTGGACTATCTCGGCTCATTGTCAGTAATACTCAAAATCCAAGGAACCATTTAGTAGAACAATGGCCAATGATTGATTACTGTCAACTGTAAGCTACTCTGTGATTGGTCTATCGCCTGTACTATAATGAACCTCTATCAAGTTGATTTTCATTATGCAACGAGCTGGCGCCATCTAATCCGAGAATTTTAGAATGGGAATAGAAAAAATATATTTTGGTCGATTGTGGGGAGAGCACCTTAAGCAAATGCCCCGACTAATTTGATGGGGTCTGTTTCCAACAATGCTTTATATATGAAGATCGAAAATGATATGAGAGGACAAAACGAAATAATGGTAACGAAAATGTGGTAGAATCGGTGTTTAAAGGAAATTTTAACTAGAGTATGGTCAGAACATTTAGGAGTGTGTTAAATTTCGAAGTCGTTATGAACTTGACGAAGGACATACCAAATAAATCGTGCCATATTTTTATTAAAGTTTATTACATTTATGAAATGTATATAAACATATTTATGATACTGGTATGCATATGTTATATTTTAGATACAGACAAAAATTGTGTGAAAACTTAATATTTCCCCATTTGTATTGAAATTATCCAAGTTAAGACATATGATGTCTCTTCCGTGTTTCACTTTGTCTTATCTGTTACTTTTAAATGTCATAAGTAAACAAAACAACTGTGTTTGGTTTCAGACCTTTAAAGAACGTCCGACAAACTATAGACTGTTTCATTTGGTGTTTATACTTATTTTCATTCTCATTTCTAAGTCTGCGCATTTTTTTTATCGTCTAACTTCACCCCGAGGGGACGGAGCTCTTATGCTTTTCTGGAGAAATAGCTAAAACGTTGAGGTGAGATTCCACCCTGAGTGGCTAGCAAAACGGGAGAAGTGGGATAGTAAAACCGAGTGGTTAGCAAAGGAGTAATAGGACAGAAAAAAAGCCGCATACTCGTTTTGACCACTAGAAATTACACATGAATTGACCACTTTTTTCAACCCTAGTCCCCCGGAGGCGGAAGGTCGCCCATCAGCGTAATTAATCTCCTAAATATAGGTGCTCTCGCGCGCGCTCCCGAGCGACGCGACGACGCGACGCGAGCGCCGCGAACGAGAGGAAACTTCCCCTCCCGCGCGCGCCACGCCCCCAGACAGGTGCTTCCAAGAGAGCGAAAATACTCCGCGGCGTAACCTGCCCCAGGCGCGAGCGCGCTCGGGCGTCGCATCACGCGATGCGCACTGCGCTGCGCGGCGCGGCGCGCAGGCCCAGCGCAGGCCGTTCGCCGGAAAGTACTAAATCTCGCGGCGCATCTGTTGGCCCATCGGAAGACGCGGCAGCTGGCCAGCCGTGACGTCACGCGGGCCCCGCAAATGTCACGAGACGCGCGCCACGTGAGACGGGGAGGGGAGGGGAGGGGCGTAGCGCGAACAGCCGCTTGCGCCACGGCCGGCGCATCCGGAGAACCGCGGCGAAGGCGGGCGATGCGGGGGCGGGGGCGAAGGCGGGCGATGCCGCGACGGCGGGCGATGCTAGGGCGGCGGCGAGGGCGGTGGAGCCGTGCGTGGGCGGTGGAGGGGATGGGGCAGCGGCGGCGGCGGCGGCGGCGGACCCGCCAAAGACGCCATCTGTTCGCAATACCGATCCGCACGTCCGTTCGCGCTTTTCAATCGATGACAAGTGTGGACGCCGCCGTCGGGTCGGGTGGGTTGTTATGGTTTCTCGTGACGTGGGTTTGTGTTCGGACTGTCCGCTTGTGCGGAGTTGACGCGTTAATCGACTGCGTAATCCGGGTTCCCGGTAGTTACCCAGCTGAGATCGGGTAACTTCAGGGAACCGGAGAGTTGGTCGATTGCTTGACACACACTATACAGGTAGATCACAGAACATGCAGAAAACAGGGAAATGGTAAAGGCATGCTATTTTAATGGAATATAATGTTTCTTCTTGCTCTTCCTTTCCTCCTTCTTCTCCCGTTTACCGTCTTCCTTTTATTTCCTTAAAGGCAAACTAGGGCCCACGTGATTATTTAAATTCTCCCTCGTGTGATGTTTTCTCTTTGTAGATGGCCTTGATCCTTTCATAGAGTTTCTCCTGGGACCACATTGCTCCGTTTTTTGTGACGTGACATTCTTCCATTTTGACATCTTTCGAATTATTATTATTATTATTATTATTATTATTATTATTATTATTATTATTATTATTCATTAACTCGTATTTCTGTTTTGATGCTAAGAAGCTTAAATCATTCCAAGGAATCGGTGACATTTCAGATATTTTGAGCGCTTGTAAACCAACTTACAAGTTGGATGACCTTGCATTTACTCCTTACCATTCACTTAGGAAAGGAAGTGCGCTTGTCGTGACGCACAACATCATTTCGCCTCGTTCTCCTGCCTGACGAGACCAATGTCAAAAAGGAGACTTTGACTTGACACTGGGGAGTCAATCGGTTTGAGGCTTCAGTATAATCACGTTCGTGAGTTTCACCAAAAAGAAACAAACGTGTGTTCGTTAAAAATATGTAAATGTAACTTCATTGTCATTGATCAAGATGTTAAATGCAACCGATGGAAGTCAAAAGTAATGTGTGCGTAAATGTGCCCTTTTAATCCACGTCGTTGACATTTATCGGTGTTAGAATGATTCAAAGTAATTAATTTAATAAACAATAGCGATTAGAACCAATCGTTCATTAGACTCCCTTCACTGCAGAATGTATGGGGCTTAGAATGCAAGAGAACTGGCACTTCAGAAGAGGACCATGAAATACAGCGCTTCTTTACAGAGAGTACCTCTTGCGGTGAAGTTGAAATTATTGACGAAAGGAACAAAATAGGTACTGTTGTAACGTGTCGAATTGGTCTGGGGTGCCTTATACAAGTTGAGTCATTTTATGTCTACAAAAAATCACACCACTGGCTTCTCAATTAGACGAACAAGTATATTCTTGGAAATATGCACAAAGTTCGGATGATGTACAGGCTGAAAAGAATCGGAAAATTACAAAAAAATAAAATAAAATGAGTGCTTCTGAGGCCAAAATGGTAAAGGAATTGTTTATTGCTCATATTATGAGGGACACGATGTTTTTCAATCTGAAATGAATCACCTTGAATAGCAAAATAAAGTCCAAGGACCAAAGTGTCCTGTATTATTTGCACACGTTTGCTTGAGCCTCGGGATACCTACAATAACAATTATTGTGGCAGCCATGTTAAGTTTAGAAACGACCATCCCTCACTCGACCCATTTTTTTGCGAAGGAGATTATAGTAAATCTAATGTAATGCCCAATTTTCCAAATGGACAAGTTTTTGAAGGTAAACTAGTGGTGCTGCAACAGCACGTACTTTCTCGCCTCACCAACTGTTCCATAATAATTATTTACGTCACTAGTCCTTAAAGATTAATAGAAGACGAGTCACATACAATGTTTTTTGTTATTTCTAGTTTATCGCTTATTCAAAATAAACTTTTATCACTTTCATGAGTTAAGGAAAAATTGTTATTACTCTCGGTTTTCTGTAGCAAGGGTTGAGTGTACTGGATACTTTGTGATTAAACAGTTGAATGCTTTTTCTGCTAATGCAAGCTGATTGTGAAAAAATGTCATGGAATTTCGAAGTATCAGCATATATTTTCGTGCCAGTGGTATTCTGGAGGAAGCAAACGATACAAGATACAGTTTGATGCCTTCTAAATCTGTAACCACTTATGAAAAAGCGTATGGTTTATTTTGTGATTGACGATTGTTATTCATTCCTTCTAATTTGAAATAATAGTAAATACTGAAGGCTGATTATTTAAAATTTATTTGAATATACTATTATAAAGTTATTGAATTTTTGAAGAAAAAATCTAAGCTAATTACAAGCCTAAATAACCGGAAGAGCAAGTAACTAAGTTCTCACAAGAGGCTGACGATCACATATACCTGCTTTTGAAGGTTTTGTGTCAAAGTCATATTTATCTCAAGATTTACGAGCACTGACAAAATCTAAACCCGAAAGGCCTCTAAAATATTTTTAATGGACTCCGAGCATTTTAATGGCCTTTGCTATAGACGCGTTCTTAAAGCGGTGTTTAGATGGTTCGTTGCTAAGGGGTTAAGTGCGTGTTTACTAACGTAAATAACAAAAAAATATAATCTCGTAATTTCTGCCCATATTTGCACATTTTAGCCATCACTTGTAAAACGCTTTTCCAATAGTAGCGCATTTGGCGCGAAAACTTAAGCTAATACACAAATCCAAAACACCCTTCCATTCACCAAAAGAGAAGTTATTTTGAGAATTTCGAACTGTTGTTTCACACACACACACACACAGACACACACACACACACACACACACACACACACACACACACACACACCAAGAGCCATTTTTGAGAAAAGATTGCAAATGTTGAGGCTTCTTGCAAAGTACGCCCAAAAATCAAAATATTCATTCCAAATTCAGAGGATGTGGAGCTGCTTTAAATTGATGCAGGAATATCAATTTTGGTGCGAATCATGCTTACGTTTGAGCCCCTTGCGTTGTTCACAGACAGGCGGATTCAGACGTTTTGCGTCAATAAATTTGGAACTACTAAACATGGATTCTGACTAAACATGTTAGAGGAAGTAATTTACTACACATAGAATCACACAAAACAATATGTTCGTTTCCAGGATCAGGCAATAAGATTTTTCAAACAAATCGCCGTTTTCACCCGCAGCATTGCAATATTTTCTCTACAAGTTATAGCAGGCGAGAAAGTAATAACTATTAATCCATTAATCCCTCTTCTTCATGGAGAAGATTAAAGACATCGAATAAGTCAAATTCGACAGTGAAGAGGCAGTATTTTGTGACACTATTGTGTATTGTCCAGCACAACGTGACTCGTAGTAGTTTGTCACCCAAAAGTAAATATAAGAACCATGAAGATGGGGTAAACAGAAGCAATCTTCCGTAATGACTAGTGGTGCTACAGCATGTCACAGACTTTCTCGTATTAGTCTTCTATTTCCCTTGGTCTCGGCTAGCTATTCGGACTTGCCACATACACTTGCCAGCTGCCATCTATCGCCACCCAAAGTACATTTTTTGACATTTTCTTAATTTTTAGGTTTCCTAATCGTAGAACGGAAATTATATTTTAAGAATGATGAAGGAAGCAAAACCTTGACCGAAATGGCAAATTTCTTTCAAAAATTTGGAGCCGCTTTTGAGAAAATGGCGTTCGCGCATGAGCGCTACAGTAAATTCGAAATTTGGAGCTCTTTTTCATAGACAATTTTTGAGTTTTTCGAAAAACTTCATTGGAAGTCATTTAAAGCACTTTAACTCACAAATACAATAGTGTTTACAATTTGCTGGAAATGTGCATATTAACGGAGTGAGAGATCTTTCAAAAGAATTACATTGGTATAATTTTTAAAAGAAAAAAAGTGCCTCAAAATCAACTTAACGTCGTATTGAAAGTGCAATTAGCACTATCCGTTCGAAAAGTTTGAAGAAAAATATTGGAGCCATTTATGAGAAAACGGCTTTTGAGCGTTTCTGAAAATGTGAAATTTTGAACTAGTTTTCACAGAAAACGGTTGAGTTTTCCAGGAATTTTATACGTTATTTAAAGCACATGTGCCCATAAATATAATAATGTGAACAAATCGCCGCTTGTGTAAATATTAACGCCGTGAGAGACAGATCAAAGAAATTTCATTTTTGTAATTTTTGAAAAAACAAAATAATAGAGCAATATGGCGTTTATGTCATCTCATTGAGTACATTATGAACTATACTTGCTAAAAGATAGTTTAAAGAAAAAAATAGAGCCGTTTTTGAGAAAATCTTGTTTTAGTAATTTTTTAATTGGCACATATTGCACCCAATTTTGGGCAAAAACTACTAAAATCTTCAAAAAATAAACATGATCGTAATTAAAGAACTCACTTTGGGAAAAAAATGTATTTGAAGAAAATATCTCTAATTCGAATTTTGTAGTTGTGGGAAAACGAAAAAATTCAAACTTTTGTAATTTTCGAAAATTCAGACTTAAATATTGAAATCGGACCTATGCCACCATAATAAATGTGTTTTACTCTATTCTTACAAGAAATTTAAAGAATAAATTTTGGGCGGTTTTTGAGAAAATTTTGAAAATGACCTGGGAGCATCATGTAAAGTACCCCTAAATTTTGAAGAAAGTTTTTTCAAAATAGCGGCACCTCGAGTGGAACCAGATCGATCGGGGAATATCCATTTTGAAAGAAATCGTACGTATGATTTAGGCATGACGGATTGACGGACGGACTGACGGACGGGCTGACGGACGGACGGACGGAGGGCCGGCCGGCCGGCCGTTTTGCTTTCAATTGGTTTTTCGGTATCAAGGAGCCACAAAATTGGGATTGTAGCTGCACCAAGTTTTAGGTGATTTTTTTCTTAATTTAGCAACTGGTTTTATTCACTTTTTCGTTATCAGGGCCCGGTAATTAATTTTTTATGCCGAAAATTCGCCATTTTTTGCGCAGCACTACTTAACTTTCCCTGCACTACGTATATTACTTCATATATACGTATGTATAAGGGAAAGTAAAAATGTATTTACACTAAATACATATCTTAATATAAATACATTTAGTTTATTTCTGTTTTTCTATCCATGTGGATTTCCATAAGATTTCTGTGTCACCACCGAGTTTATGAGCCATATTTATTTGTATACACTACATCTAAGCAGTACTTATTAATGTATCCACTGTTTGAACTCTCATGTTTTCTATGTTTAGATAGGAAAGGGATCATAACAAAGAGAGTAGTGGTGCAACAACAACTGAACGCGTACTTCCTCGAGTTATATCTAACGATTACATAGTATTATAATACTACTTGAACCCACCAAAATATACGACCCTTCTTGGATTCAACTCGGGGAATAACCTTTAGCAAACAGCATAACCACTACTACAATAATCTGCGTTGGCATAACAACTTTCTCGACGCTTTAAAAAGGAAGATGAACATTTGCAATTTTCGAAAATTTAGAGGTTTTAATGAAAATATAACGATATTCATTAAAAATATGAAAAAGATTGCAGATTTGATAATATCTAGTCTAAAAGTTGTTAATATCGTATTTTTAAAAGTTGTCACTTTTTCAATCAAAATATAAAACAATTACTTATACTTTCAAAAACAAAATACATGATTTTATTTAACGGTATGCTTTAAAAGAACAGTTTTAAAGAACAGAAGAAAAATCTTATTCTTGAACATTGAAGCTGTAGAATTTGCCGATGTTTTAATATTGTTTACTTTTACAATTTTGGAAATTCAGAAAATTCAACTGCAATGGGACTTAAACTATTTTTATAAGCGTAGTTTGCTCTATCTCGTGAAAAAGCGTGATGAATAAATGGAGCCGTTTTTAAAAAAATCTTGTATTTAAACTTCCCTTCACTTCAATGACAACTACTCACAGTTTGAAAGCAATTATACATGTCATTATTTATAGATCTGTTTTTGAAAATCGGACGTACGTCATTTTTAAAAGCGTACTTTGCTCTATCTGACAAGACTACTGGTGCTACAACAGCACATTACTTTCTCGTGCTACTGGAAAAATGGCTGCGTAGTATTGAAAAATTACATTTCCTGCGCTACTAACATCTTAGCTATTATTTGAAAACGTCTAATTCAACCAAGAAGCGAACAACTCACTATTTCTATCGCATTGTTGTCAAAACTATGTGAATTCTACAACTGCATAATAATACAAAAGGTTTGTAAACTTGCATTGGAAAAAGAAGCCTGATACCATACAGCTAAATATAATCACAACAATGACACGCAATTCGCGACAGTGAAACGTAATTCCATTATTGCATTCTTTGCCATTGTCGATACTCCCTTAAAGAGCTAGCAATTTTTATTTAAAATATTTCAAAATAAATAATTTCTAAAAGATTAATGTGTAAATGTATATAACAAAAGGTCGTATGTAAGAAACGAACAGAGAAATAATATACAAAATTGCAAATTCTCAGTTACGAAGCGTCCGTCTGTCTGAAGCGCAGTAAACATGCAGCGGGCTATTATGTTTATGATGAAATTGTAGAAAAACTACTCCTATTTTCAAAAAATTAAGCATGACGTAATTTGAACACGTAGTTTTGATAAATACATTTCATTGAGAAAACCAGTTGCCATCTATCGCCGCCCAAAGTACATTTTTTTGACATTTTCGCAAGGTTCCGATTTCCTAATGGTAGAACGCAAAGATTAATTTTAGAACATTAAAGAACACTGAAACCTCGCCCTAAATGGCAATTTTCTTTTTAAAATTTGTAGCCTTTTTAGAAAAATGGCGTTTAAGCGCTACTAAAAATGCGAAATTTGAATATCTTTTTCACAGACAATTTTTGAGTTTTCAAAAAACTTCATTTGAAGCACTTACACTCACAAATATAATAATGTTTACAAATAGCTGGTAATGTGCATATTAAAGATGTGAGAGCTTTCAAAAAAATGAGATTTGTGTAATTTTTTAAAAAACAAAAGAATTGAGCGATATGGCGTTTATGTCATCTAATTAAGTACATTCATCGCTATAACTACAAAACGTTTGAAGAAAAAATATGAAGCCGTTTTTGAGGAAATCTTGTTTTTGTATTTTTTCAAAATTGCACATATTACACGCAATATTGCGCGAAAACTACTAAAATTTTCAAAACAATGTACATGGTCTTAAAGAAAGTACTCACTATGAAGAACAAATTTTGTTTGAAGGAAAAATCTCTATCTGCAATTTTGTAGTTTGAGGAAGACGCCGAATAAAATTCAAACTTTCGCAATTTTCGAAAATTCAAAGTTAACCGTGAAAATCGGACCTATGCCACCTTAATAAGTGTATTTTACTCTATTCTTACAAATAATTTAAAGAAAAAAATGGAGCGGTTTTTGAGAAAATTTTGAAAACTTTGAAAATGGGAGCTTCATGTAAAGTACCCTCAAAAATTAAAATATTGGGTTTTAAATTCAAGGGACCACGAGATCAGCCAGATCGATCGGAGAGTATCAATTTTGGAGAAAATCGGCTGAGTGGTTTAGTCGCTAGCGTTGTTCAGAGACGGATGGAGAGATTCAATTGGTTTTTCGGTACCACAAAACAGGGATTCTGGCCGCACCACGTGTTAGGAGATTTTTTCTTAATTTAGCAACTGGATTTATCCACTTTTTTCGTTATCAGGGCTCTGTAATAAATAGTTTTGCTGCCGAAAATCCGCCGTTTGTTCGCGCAACATTACATAACTTTCCCTATACCCTGCTTCTGCCAGATTGATCGAATATTAATTAAAGTGAAAACTAGCGTGCCCGTGCGAAAACTCTCGCATGCTATGCCCCACACTCTTCCTTATTTTTCCATTTCCTGATTAAGGCATTAATGTATATTTTTCTTCAAGACCATCTTATCATGTGTCACCTTGTAATTGATAGTATAATACACCCTTGCCAGTGCAAACTTTTCTCTTGTAAATTTATTATCGAGCAAATAGTTACACCCGTGTAATTCAGCCGCATAGAATATCAAGCAATTAGTAACTTCACATACAGTTGCACATTCTGCAGGGTCTGAACAGGTGAGGTAGAATCAAGGAGCGTGGAACCAGCAAAAATGTAATAGAATGGTCAAGAAGATCTCATTCTGTAGGTTACGGTGTGAGGAACGTTTCTTTGGCCTCAAACTTTTAGTTTTTAAGGCCCTAGAACGTGTCGTTTAGGAGTTATTTAACAAAATATTCAAAAATTCGCACGTTCGTTGCGGGTTGCACTTCACATGAATATGAATATACAGGGTGGGCCATTTTAATCTATCGGAGCAAATATCTCCAAAACCACACATGGAATCAAAAAGAAAGGGTAATAAAAGTTGCTTGTTTTGGCAGGGGACATCCAAGGATACCAAACTCCACCTCCTACTCACTCTCCCTGGGGATGGGGGAGGGGGAAGAAAAAATCTTAAATAAGAACACCCTTTTTTTATTGCAGATTTGGATTTTACAAAAAAACAACTACATATCATATTATATTTTTTCTAATTTAATTTTTTTTGTACATTTTAGAAAATGTTTCTTGTGCTCAGATGATTCAGTTTGAATGGAAAGTTCCCACTCTTGTTGAAATCCATTAGGTTCATGAATTCACAAACTTCAGGGACTCTTCTGAGATTGAATTAGCGAGAGAATAATCAAAACAAGGCTATCTTCAGTTCCTGCAAAACCAACGCTTACGTCATGGGAGCATCTCGCAGCCGTTGCGCACACTCTGCACGAATTTAAATATAAATAACGCCTGAATTTAAATATAACTAGGTCGCCATTTTCACATTGTTTCTCCAGACCACGAATGCCTTTATATTTATATTCTTAAATGATCCTTAATTTGTTTGAATTCGCGTAACTCATTATACCATATATCAGGAGGACCACATGGAAGTTTCTAGGCAAACTTCAGCGGTTGTGTTCCTAAGCATGACATACCTTGAGTTTTAGAAATTATTGATTCTCCCCCACGTCCATCTTTTTCGAATGATTAGTAATTTGAACAAGCACATTTTTTTACGAGACTTTCAATATGTCCCCTTTCCGACGAGTCAACACGTAAGATATAAATTTGGACAACGAAACCAAGGAACCCCACAAGGGAATCAAAGGGCCATGTTCTGTGTGGTTTCCAATGTACATTTTAAAAATTGAATAGAGACGCTTTTTTCAGTGTGCATATGCACTTTAGTATGTATCCTTGTCAGGTCGATTGACAAGTAAAACGAGAATCCTTATGGTGAAACACCAATCGTGCGTTCATGACATGAGAAAACAATACGTGACTTGATATATCGATAGGGTTTGTATTTCATGTCGACCTTAACTTTTCAAATTCCTCCATGGCCACGTTACCCAAACTAGTGATGCTAGAGAATGGCACAGATTTCGCGTACTAGTTAGCTTCGTTAACCCTTCATTCTGGGATATCTTTACAGTTTTCCACACTCTCTTCTCAGCTGCCATATATTGACGCCTAAATCACATTTTTCGTGTTTATTCAATTCTTCGGATACCTAATAGTAGAGTGGAATATAACTTTATGAATATTATAGACGGGTAAAACTGGTCTTGTACGCAAAGTTTCATTGACAAATTGGAAGCTGGTTTTTTATAAAATATCGAACAATTTCTAACACTTTTGGTAAAAATCTCTTTAATCAATATTGTAATGTAATTTTTTCCAATTTTCGAAAATTCAAAGAGTTCACCGAACATAGGTGCCGTAAGTCTCCCAAAACGCATTTTAATTGTATAAAACTGCCCCAAAACAGTTTTTAGAGAAATTTCTTAGGATCGACTTGCTTGATCGGCAAAAAGTTCCTCACCGGGAAACAGAGACGCATCCCATGAAACTTAATTCTCTCGAATGGTCGGACCTGCTCGGATGAGCATCGCTGTTGTCTCTGAAGTGATTCTGACCGGCAGGCCCGCCTGCAGGAGAATTCTAGAAGCCGGTGGCACGCCCGAAAATACGAAATACAGGTAATAAGTCAGCCAATCGGGGGCTTCGAAGCCACGCATCGGTTGCAAGTCTAGCTGTGCCCGTGTAATTATTTGAAATGGAAAACTACATTACAAAATAGTTTTCCCTTGTTTTACGATGTTTATGTTCCTTAGTTATTAGGAAACCAGTTTACAATTTGATATCGTAGAGCTAATTGTTTCTCTTTTGCAATTTTTAATACATATTAAGCAAGATATCAATTTTACTTTCTACTGATGAATTTAGTGGTAATAACGGGCGAACGACATATTTTTAGTACCTTCGATACCAGTTCTGCAATTTTAGCGGAATTCGTTTTTTTGTTGTTTTTATTGCATTTCAATGGATTTCTGATCGTAAAAACATTTTGTTTTCTTATCTGCACGGAAGCATCTCAAATATGTTCAGTGTTAGACTAGTGAATTTAACATGACATTGATGTTTATGTCAGTACAGTATTTATTCATTAATAAATTGATGAGTAATATTTTTCTACTGACCAACACGATGTATTCTAACGGACAGCTGAGGTGTTTTCGCCAGTTTTCATGTCTGGTGATGAAATGCCATACACTAAAGTTTGATGATAGAATTCGAGTATATTTGATCGAACGAATTAATCTAAAAGGATTGGGAGAAATTTTCCTTTTACGTATGTTTTCTTCTGTTTACTGACTTCGATCGAGTCAGAAATCGAATCTTATCGATACGCTTTACACGTTATTAAAAACTTGGGAGTGTCTGACAAGAAAATATTGAGTGGATGCACTCCCTTAATATTTTATTTCTTAATTCAGAATTGTCAAATAAAATAAAGTAGCAAAATGAAGTAGCGCAGGTTGTAATAGAATAAAAGTGTTGTGACGGTTTTCGTTTAGAAAGAAATTTGTGGTTTCAGCTAAACCAAATTTAGTGATTTTTTCTTTAAATGAAATGTAGAGGCCCTAGAAGTGTTATCAAATGCTCTTATTAAATGCTATTATAGTAAATATTCTAATTTTTTGTACATTAAAATTAATATAATGGACGCTTATCTACCAGTCATTCATTTACTACGTGGCTTTGAAAACCAATTACAACACAATTTGAAGTTAGTCTTGGTAGTTGCGTTTTGCAAGTTGCAATCCATCTGTCGACATTTCCCTGCTTCATGCGATTATAGATGAAAATCGAAGTTAGAGAGAATTTTTAAGTTCGAACATTGTTTTTAAATGCAGAGGATATTAGAGTTTATTCCAGAATATACAGCAATAGTCTGACACGTGTCCCACCCGAAACAAAATTCAGTGATTTTAATATTATTTGTGATGAATTACGTTTGTAAATTAAGACTGATAGAACGATACATGTACATGTCTTGGTAAATTGATAATATTTCAATTACATCTTCGGAAACATTTTAACTCTATGTTCACAATAGTGATTGTATTGTTCCAGTATTCCCTCATTTTATCAGTTTGGGGCAATGACTACTGAAAGTCATGGAGCGATGATTTGGGATTTGTGATTTTTCATTTAGTTCTTTTATATTACGTTCTATTGTAACTTTTCTTTTGTCTCTTAACTTTTGTTGCATCTTAGCTTTTCTTCGTTCAGTGCAAATTAATCGAAAGGGTTCAGTTAGCATTTAATGAAATATTTTCATGGAACGACAACATTATTGAATGGATGAGTGAGTTTATCTTGAACAGTAAAAATACTTCGCGGAGGTTTCTTAGAACTAACCAGAACTTCACGAGATTTCTATAATGGCTTTACCGAATTATATTATTGTTAACCAGGCTCGAATTTCTTCAAAAGTGTGACTTATTCTCTTCCCACTATTATACATAAACGATAGCCCTAGACGTTTCGAAACGGAAGAATTGTTATTATTGCTGAAGATACGAATATTCATTGCAATAAAAAAACTAAAAATAGTACAGTATCAGATGTTTCAAATTCGTTCCTTGAAATAATATAAGGAAGGGAAATTGGTTTCACTGCAGATTTTTATTTCAATTCTACCATTGCCTTGATTCTTGATTAACGAATCAGTATTTTTTTACTAAAATGACTTACTCAAGGAGGGAACGAATTTTAACCAATGCAAATATGTATGACTGTTACACTCGATCTAGTGATCATATTTGTCAGGTCTCAGTACCAACTGGTACATATGATTGCTACAGAAGTTTAATTGTCAAGTCAATTTTTTTCTGCTCCGTAACTGTTTCTGTACATTTAGAGACTATAATGAGCATCAAAAAGGAAAATAATGTATGTAACATGTATTGTACCTATATCAACTACACCCGCCTGGATCAGATTTTTCCTCCGGTTTTCCCTGATCCCTGATTATGCTGATATAGGCACTTGGTTTGGTTCTAAACACAACTATAGCTTCATTATCTGTGTTAGTTTTCTTGATCTCAATGGGGAATGTATTTATTCAAATAATCGTTATCTATGTTCTCGCGACAGTGAGTCGATTCCGGCACGAAGGGCATGATAAGGGATTATAACCAAAATCTGTAGCTGGGAGTAGTTTTTATTACACGGGAGCGAATATTTCCATACCAATTCTTGCCGTAAATACTCGTTTCTGTCTGTATTCATAATCCAGCTTAAAATGTATATGATTTTGGGTAGATATCCCAGAGTTCAAGAAACCTTGTGCAGATGCACTTCACCACTAAGTACATCTTACATACTTTTATTATTGTTTTCTAACGTGAAATGAGAAAAAAAATCTACATTTGCAGTGTTATGGCGCAAGGCGCACTCAGGTAGGTGGCAATTACAGCGTCGGTTAACTGCTGTTCGCACTAGAACTGACCAGCCACTAGTGCTTTATAGTGGACTGTTTCTATTGAGAGTACTAAGCCTCGCTCAACTCATTGATAACTACGAATGGTGATGATTCATTCTTCTTGGAAAGTAAATTAGAGCAGCACAACAAAATTATATTAATTTATATCGCCTACTTTTGCAGCAAACGCAGAGTATCTCAACATTTAAAGGTAATCATGATCGTCAATAAACTAGTGATGTTGCAACAGCACATACTTCCTCCCCCCCATTTATAATTTGCAGTTTCCGAAAATTTAAAGAGTTCAACATAATACAGAATAGCCCTCTTTTTTTAAGCGAACTTCCGAGAAAAAATTAATGAAAATTTTCGGTTCTGTACTTGACATAAACTTGTTTTTACTTTCTTGTATACGTACGTATATACGGAGTACGTCTATACGAGTATATAGTTATGTTATGCTGCAGAAAATGGATTTCGAAATTTTCACGGAAATACACGTTTTGGGACCCCAAAAATCGAAAAAGTGGTGTTTTTCTTTTTCAAAATGTCCGTCCATCTTTTGTTCGCCCATCCGCCCATCTGTCCGTCTGTTAACGGCTAATCTCTTTGTAGAATTTTTTCCAAAACTAATGTTTCCGGATCTATTTTGGCCTACTCGAAGCTCTGCGATTTTGAATAACATTGTTTAAATTTTGGGGTACTTTACGTGAGACATTTTCAAAATTTTAAAAAATGGTTCCAAATATTTTCTTTAAATTTCTTGTGACAATAGTGTGAAATAGATTTATAATGGTACCATAGGTTTGATTTTCACCGTTAAGTCTGAAATGTGAGAAAATACAAAAGTACGATTTTATAATTATAATATTAAAGTATGATTTCGACGTATTTCTACAATTGAAGATAGATATTATTAGTTTTATGTTTTTGAGAAATTTCATAAGAAGTAAATTGAAGTACTTGTACTCACAAGCGCAATAATATAACTCCCGTAGCAATAATATAAATTAACGACGTAAGAGAAATTTTAAGGAAGAATATACCAAAATGGCATTTATGTCAGTGCAAAATATCCGTAGCAAAAGTGTGAAAAAAAGAGATCCTTTTTATGAGAAAATCTTGTTTTTAACACGGTTTCACGGTATAACAAGCGAATTGTATCTAAATTATCCCCTGATTGTTATGCAACTTCTCATACACGGGAGTTCGGCAGATCACTTTCTGAGGAGACAATCGGAATATTTTTCATTTATCTGCAAAACACTACAGTGCATTAAGAGTTGCCTGAAAATCAGGGGCAAATGTTCTAGTCGTAATGCTATGTGATAATTCCCACATTTCGTTGGTAAAAAGTGATCCATTTTCACTCCTCTACAAGTCCTAGGAGTTTGTACCATTTATTCTGAGACATTCTGCATGTTAACTTGAAACCAAATCTAACATTTATTTTCACTTCATTTCAGTGTTTTTCATAAAATGTTGTTCAAAGTGCCTTAAAGAGAAATGAAGAGTTAATGTTTTGCAATATAGTTTTCTTGTTTTGAATGTTGCTTACAGGGTACTAAATTCACTGACACGATGCTGAAGAAGAATTAACAATAAGATTTAAGTATAAACATTAAGTGAATGCTTTCGAAGTCAACAGTTTAAGTTTTTATTGAAAATTAAATAATGGAGTACGAAGAAAGTTACATATTTCCGACTTTGTATTAAACATTTAATTAAGCGATCGTAGCAATTAAGCGATGTTGTGTGAACACATGCAATGTTTTTAACTTCTAACCAGTCGCAGGTAATTATTCGTTCGTTTGTAGACATCAACGTCGTGTTTCTTGCTTGTAGGTTCTAACCTTCCATTCTACAGGATGATATTTAGTGCTTGCGGAAACCCTGAAAATGGCAGCTCATGCTTTACGGCCATGGCTACGCAATGTGAAGTGCACTTTGCAAAATATATTTGAAAATATTATGGAATTCCTAAAGGATTTGATTAGTTACCTGAGAATCATTCAAAAGTACTTAAACATTTATTATTAAAATATCAACGTAAAATACGTAAATGTAATAATTAAATATAAAATAATTAAAATGAAATTATTTGTATCAGCTGTGTTTAAATTCCATTTATACGTTTTTGCAACACCTGTTGACTACGTGGCAGGTATGCACGTGAGAGTAGTAGACTATTTTTGGTGGTTCACACTGCCCTCTCCTAATTTTTCAACAATACATACTTTGTTGCAAATAGTATTATTGAATTAATTCATCAAATTGGCATTACTCATCGAAATTTCCGTTTCATAATAAAAACGGGAATTCTACATTCGCTCGTGAATTTGCTGGATAAAACAAATTTTCGTATCAAATATTGCCAACAATCAATAATTACAATGATGTGAAAGCTAAAATATCGTATTAAATTCTGTCAACAACTAATAGTTCAAAAAATTCCAATGAACTAATGAACAATTTACACACTATCAATTCTACACCGTCCAACTATACATTGTCATTATCTCTCGTTTGTACTGTTTCTGTTTCTGAGCCAAACTTTTGAGTTTTTAGTACCTCTTTAAATACGAGTAACTGTCCTCTAACTCATGTAAATGTCTGTTTCTTCGTCTATTTGCTTTTCATGCAAAAAAATGGAATCATTTATTCTTATTGCTGTGCTTTCTACATGTAAATTAATTCTTATAATAGATTTAGTCAAATGATTAAGTTGAGATCTTGACTAAGACTCTGGCCGCGGAAGCCTACGACTTCACTTAAATTATTAAATTGTTTGATCTGTTTGAAGTAAAATAAGTGAAATCAGATTCTACATGTTCTGAATTAAGAAAATTTAAGTATTTGTCAGTGATTTTCAAAATACAGAACTATTTTATAACCCCATAAGGGTTTTTACATCGTGTAAAACACATAAAATTGTTTTTGTAGGTTTTTGTTTATCTGTCCGTGCTTATATGTGGAACAGTTGAACAGATTTCATTAGGACAATTCATACTGCGATTTTCGAAGTCGACCTTTGGTGGCCAACTAAAAGTTCGAATTCAGCACCCCGTAAAATAATTAGAACCGTTGACAGAAACACTACCTAAATTTTGACTTGGGTCAGAAGCCGAGTGACTGGACTAAATAGCCTTTTTTTGTTAATAAATGCTTAGCTTATTACAATGATTAGCCGCGTATGGTACCGAGCCTTTATGATGGAACGCACAGTTCAGGACAGGGTCGTTTGAAGATGGTTTCTAGTACAAAGAAATGTTCAAACAATGATATAGAAAGTGGGAAATGTTCTCACGAGTGCACCTTGTAATTCATTTAATTATCGAGGTATAATAGCATAATACAGACGTAATTGTGATAATGTATTATTGACACCACGTGCATCATGCTCCACGTGCGCAGACGATTCACTCATGACGTACAGAGAACGTTGCTCCACTTTGAAAGGTTAAGGCGGAAGTAAACTAAAACGTCTTGTTTTTTATTTACTAAATGAATAACGTCGAGCTATACAAATGTCATAAAACTTGAATTCTCAGGTTTCTTCACTAGAAGCCTTCACAAACCATCCGGTTTGTGCTTAGTGCAATGTGTTATAGCAATGCAAAGTGTTATAGCTGTAAAATGGAGAACAGTATCGACTTTATTGATCATTGTCAGCGGTATAGTGTTTATGTTGCTAAGGATGTTACCGAAGGGATCATACATATGCAGTACTTTTAACCAACGCGTCAGCAGTAATTAATTGAATGTGGTGAGATTCGCATTTCCTGGATACGGGGATCCCTAAGCTCAATACTGACAAACATTTTCGCCGTCTTGAAAGTGTTTCTATACAAAGTTTGTATAAAAAGTGAAAAGTGCGAATAGTAAATACAGTTCTAATGAAAATCTAAATATTTAAAACATCACGGGTTTTCGTTTAGAAAATAAATTGAGCTTTCTACTGTAATTACGAAAGATCTCTAGCGTAATGTTTCTCTTGTAATTGCATTTCTATTTTAATTGTATCGAGTGCAATTTAACTATTTTTACCATTTTGAGTACAACTGTTTTAATTATTATTAGAATAATAGTTATTAACATTCTTCCAAAACCACTCATTAATTTCTGTTCTCTATTTTAACATAATCTCAGTGAATGTTTAGAAATGTCCTCTTTTAGTCAGTGTTGTATATGGGCAATTTCAATTTAATTTAAAGTTAGTTTGTATGAAAAGATGGCGAAAAATTCTGCATTAACTATGCGCATAAATTGTTACGCTACGACCAGTTCATCCAGTTTTCCGCGCTATTTCTCACGAGCGTACGAGCAGTCTGAATCAGTCACCTGCTGGGCGAGTCGCCCACGAGGTAAGCACGTGCTTCGGAAGCCGTCCTTCACCTTGCGGCACTCACTATTAGCGCTCGTGAAGTCCAGTTTTTAAGATCATAACTTTCAAGCGAATTTTAACATTGCATGTGTATTTTCCGCAGTAATAACAGAGGTTACAAAAACTATCAATTAACTCTCGCCAAGTAAATAGCAAGTTATTTACACTTTTACAAAGAAAAAACTTCGACTCTCTAATCCAAGACTTGCGTTTATGAACTTCGTGTGTACTCGTAGTAGTGCAAGTCAAGTTTTTATGCTGAACAGACATACGTTCGACTGAAATGAAAGTTCTTCGACAATTTTGTTTTATGTGCCCAATCAAATATGACATTCACGGTGGCAGTAATTAATACGGAATGTCAACGCTGTCAATACTGTGAACATATCAATCTGTAGTTGAGATAAACGTAACGACGTCCCGCAAAAAATCATGATTGTATTGTTATACTCAGACCTATCTTCATAGTTTAGTAATTTTGCTTTTTTCGGTGCAGATGAGGCGTATATTATGCCCGTGTGGAAGAGTGGTAGGTAACAGAAATGAATTCGTCACGTTTTATCTTCTCGTAGATGTATGCACTAGAATGTACGTAAGAAAAAGAAAATCATTTTGTTTTTCAGTCATTGCGTTTGCGCGAGAACAATTACCATGCTGTCAATTTAAAGAAAATACAGATACCAAGATTCTGTTTATCCATAATACATAAAGAAAATAGGTTCAGAAGTAAAAAACCTATTAATTGAAAATAGGAAAATATAGTTATCAGTGAACATTTGCAGGTAATAATCAATTTGGTTTGATCTCTAGTTAATCTCTGAACTAAGACTCAAGTGATTTTCTTTCAAGTAAAATTAATCAAGTCAATTCGTGTATTTTGGAAGTCCTTCAATGACAGACTAAAGGGAGTGTATTAAAATTATTCTTATGCTAAAGATTCTCATCTTCACAAATTAATAAAAATGCTTAATATCTGTAAATCAAGGGCATGATGTCGCTAATGACATGTTGAAAAGCGACCTAAATAATTAAATAAAAATAGAGGGGATAAAAAACATCGGTGAACATGTGTAGTGCACTTCATATCCCAACGAAATGTCGAAGTGTCAAGGGTACGAGGTACACCGTACTTTCCGGAAACCGTACATTTGCACGCCGTGTGCGGGGGCCAGAGCGCGCCCGGGTGCTCACCCAGCGTCGGCTGGCAGCGGGCGCGGCGCCCGGGCCCTCGCGTCGCTCCTCGGCCGCTGGCGCTGGGTGCAACGCGCGCCGCCGCTCCGCTCGACTCTCGCTCGCTCGCTCGCGACTTCACTCCACTCCACTCGAATCGCCTCGCGCGGCGCGGGTGGCGGGCGGCGGCGGGCGGCGGCGGGCGGCGCGAGACTGAGGCGGGTCGGGTCTCGCGCCGGCCGCCGCACCGGGCTGCGCTCCTCCTCCTCCGCCGCCACCGCCGCCACCGCCGCCGCCGCCGCCGCCGCCACGGCCGCCGCACCCGCTTATAGACGCTGGCGCCGGCGCGCGGCGCGCAACACACGCGCTTGCGCGCGCGGGGAGGCCGCGCGTGTATTTTTACGCGCGCGCGCGTGTGAGTGACGCGGCCGCGTGGTGTCCGGCGTGAGTCGGTGCGCCGCGCCGCCGTTCCTTCCGCCGGCCAAGTCGCGTCGACCGCCCCCGCGCGTCGCCGGGCCCGCTCCGTCTCCGCCGCGCCCTCAAGGCCCGCCTCGCGCGCGCAGGTGGGCGGGCGCGGGGGCGGCGGGCGGAGGCAGAGAAGGGGGTCGGGCGGCGCTGCGCACAATGGGCGATGCCCGCGGAGATCTCCCAGCGCCGTTGCGCAGCCCTGCCGGCTGCCTGGCTGGCGGAACCCCGCGCTCTCTCACCTGCCTGTCGGCGGGCGCTGGCCGCGGGCCGAGGCCGCGTCAACGGGCCCCACCCACCCACCCGGTGGGGGCCCGCCCGAGGCGCTGAACCACGCCACGCCCCACCGCGGAGGCGCCGTGCCCCTGTTTCTTCACCTCAGTCGTTTGCTTTCCTTTTCGTTTTTTCTTGTCTCTTGCTCTTATTTCTTCCTCGCTCGCCTTTTCTTTACTTTCGCTTTCTTTGACCTTTGCTGTACCGTTCTTCGTCATCCAGCTCAATTTCTTCTGTTTTTTTTCTTAATAGGTCGTACATTCTTCATTTGCTTGGTATTTTGTTTAAATCTTCATGTTTCGTCTTTTTTCTCACTGTCATGCTCATGTCAACGTTTCTGTTGTATTTCTGATTCTTTTACCTTTTAGCCGTCTCTCTCTCTCTCTCTGTCTCTCTCTCTCTTTCTCTTCTTATTTATGCATATTTAATTTAAATATCAAAGTTGATGTCGCCATTTCCTAAAATGCCTGAAATGAATTTAGATATCTTCCGTAAGATTGTTCCATACATTCTTTATGTTGACAGGAATAATCAGTATTCCGTGGTTTATTTGACTTATTGCTAATTATGGCAATAATTTTTTTAGAAATCTTTATATGGGGAGCTCAGATCAAAAAACAGGATGGTGACATTTGAAATGTGAGATAATTATCGTTTCATAGAGTTGAGTACATTATTTTTCATGAGAAAATTACTCATTACTTTTGTCAAGTTTGTGTTGCACATCTGGGCGATCAAACTTTGGACTCTCAAAAGTTTCTCGATATTGGTGAAAACAAAAACCACGTGAGCTAGATTATCTTTGTTATGGACACGAGTGTTTCATGTGTAATGATGAATGATTTTGATTTTCAGAGAATGGGTCACCAAATATATGATGCTATTTTTTTTATTTAGTCAGTATTTATGAAAACTTACGACTTAAAATGGAAAATCAGCAATGTTTGTTTGGAAGGGATAAAAGATTAGGGGGTCTCAAGAGAGTAGATATTGTATAAAAATATTCTTCTAAAGTCTTAGCAGAACATCAGTGCGTACAGTGCAATCACGAGACATGAGTGGTAGTGCATGTGGGAGTGGCATTGCATGTGGGAGTCAATTTTTTTTAATGTTACACTTTGGATGGTCATTTCACGAAATTGCATCATAGAAACTATTGATCATAAATCTCTAGATCGGTGCAAATGTGTATCGAGTCTTATCAAAAGTCTGGTTTAATAGAGGTGTAGATAAATGATCCAGAACATGGATGTTTCATCTTAATGCGTGGAAGTGATAAAACAGACTTGAAAAAAATCTCTCTAGACAAGACAAACCGATTGGCGCAATTCGTAGCCTGTCTGCTCTAGGACATTCTGGAAGAATTCCATAACGTTTATGATGGTTTCAATGCACCTCCGAATACATTGGCGAAACGCTGTGAATTCCTTCCCTCTCTTTCCGTCATTTACACGACTTGATTCATTACATTTATGATACGAATAATTAAACCTAATTTTGTAAATAAACCAAAATGTAAACAAGTATTTTATTGATACTTGTTCATGTAACTTTCTTTGCGCAAAAGTGTACGAGCAAGGCAACTGTAATATGATTAAATTTAATTTTTATTTTGAACATGGTGTCATGGACATGGAGATATTAGAAATTTCCGTTACTAACGCCAAGTGAAACTTGAAATAAAACTTTTTAACGCGAAAATATCCTCCAGCTCCACGCTAAGCTTGTAGTTATTTTTCATTGAGAAATATTTTAGGAGCGTAATGAACTTGGCGCAAAGTTTTTCTCTCTTTTTTCTATTTAATGTTATTATCCTTAAAAGCTCTTGCATATCATGATTCTAACTTGTATGAATTACACATTCTGAAGAAGAGTTACAAATTCAAAGCATATTGTAAGTTAAAAGAAAACTCTTTTATTTATTTTTTATGGTCGTTTATCATTGGGCATAGTGTAATTCTGACTCAGGGTTTGCGCACCTGTCACATTTTTCCTTGAAGATTGTATACGGTGTTGCTCAAGTAGTTGGCAGGTGCAACTATGTGCTATAAGTAGAGGTATGCAACGAAACATTTCGAAATGCATACTCTCTTCTTATGAGGATCCAGTTTACTCAATCGGAGCTTTTAGCATTACATTCCCAGTTTCTTTAAAAAAAAATTAAAATGATAATAAAAGGATAGTTCTTGACTAGTGCAAAAAGGACATTAGGAGTTTAAAAATAGTAGTTATTCTCACTAAGTCGCCACTTACCTGAATTAAATTTGATGGGTAGATTTGGCGTTGATAAATATAGTATATTTACGTTTTACGATCAGCCTCGTAAATAAGGGAAGCAAGGCCGGTGAACTCTACTACTCACCGACCTTTACTAAAAAATCTTACCAGTGTGGATATTTTCTACTCTGGCTCGCGCTTTTGTCAGGTAGCATTCCTCGAAAGGGTGGAATTTCTCGAAAATGAGTTCGAGAGAAATTATAGAAGTTTGGGAAACCGTATGGTGGTAAGAAGCGATGTAGTCATTTCGCTGAGATGAACGCCTTGCCAGTCGATCGGGATTTATCAAATCACGCTATTTAAGCAGTGAGTAGAGGTGGGTCCTTACACTTATAATTGATCAAGTTTATTGCCACGAGTTTCAAGAAGACCAACAAACCAATTGTTTGACATTGATGGATTTTCAGCCACGATCGAGTTCAACAGCGAGCAGTGATGCCTCTGCTCCTACATCTCGTGGGTTCTCAAATCTTGGGCTGACGTCTACACATCACAGAACGCTTAACCTCTATGCCAAGTAATCTTAACTCCTTAGCAATATTGCTGCGGAAGTGAAATGTCATAAGGCAATTTCCTGCGATTCAACAAAGGAAAATTTAGAGTTCCTTAATACGATTCCGAAGGAGAATGATAAGTTATAATAATAGGTGACACGTAGAAAATATGTACAGATTATGTATCTACAGATGTACAGATGATTATGTATTATGTATCGTGTCTTGCGATGGGATAAGAGAATCTATTGGTTCGATTTGTCCGTTCACATCGGCGTCTCGATATGAGTTGATCTAGTTAAAGGGGCGCCTGTTGATGACAGTACAAGAGAGGAATTGCAATTTGTAGTTCATTAATAAACGTTTCTTCTTCGAGTCGTAGGTGTTCTGTGAGATGACCCATTTACACATTTTGACGAAATTTTATCATTGCTTTCATAGAGTTCTAAATGGTCCCTACCAAATTTGTTCGCCTCAGTGTTGAATATGGTCACTTCCTTCGGGGGGGCATCATATCTTTCGAGGAATGTCCCAAATAATTCTATCACTTTCATAGCCTCGCCATTAAATATTTGTTCAGTACCCTTATCCATACTTTTCATAGATTTACTTAGGCTTTCCATAATTTCCCTTTTATCTTCCTTTCAGGTCACACATGTAACTTCTGCTGCGTCCAGTTCCAGTTTTTCAATCTTATTGGATATTCCATTTCCCGCAAAATTGTGATCACAGCACGCAGTCGATCTTTCTTAAATGTTGCAAAGTTCCAGAAATAAGTCAGGAAGGTTTCAATTTTTTAGTGATTGTTTCTGCGTAACTTTACATAATAAAATATAATAATTCTGTTTCTAAACGTAAACTATTATGTTAATTCAGAGTCACAACCAGATTTTTTCTCACAAGGAGGGGGGTTACTTTAGGGTCAAACAGATTTCATGTTTTCGTATAAAGATTTTTCATTTATCCCGTATTTAAAATGCATTTTTATTTGTTGACTTATAGATAACATTTATAACGTTAACTATTAAGATATTGAATGACCTTCGTTAGAATGGTAAATTAGTAAAAGCTACATTATTTAATATGTATCATTGACTCCGGCCCATTATCCCCACACCTCCGCCGTCTTGGATACGCCAATGAGTTAATTGAAATCTACAAATATTGTTTTGTAATATTTTGTGAGAAGGTTGCAGATTCCTAAGGAAAAAGTTTATTTAGAGGTTTGCGGGCTAATGTATTCAATGGTAAAGAAAGCTGTGATAGCATGGGCGACATCGCCAGGATGACGCGGGGAATGAAACACCATAATATTTTTAATTTCTCTCATACTACTTGCGTAGTATAAAGTATTGTGATGCTGCGGCAAAAGACAGCGGTTATTCGACAGAAAAAAACTCTAATTTTTTATTTATTTATTTTAGGTCGCTTTAAAAAATCTATGGTCAGTAGCGGCCACTATTGATTTGTACTAGATACATTTTTTTTAAAATTAGAGTAAATAGAAGTAGTAACAATAAACAAAAATATGAAGTACAATAATTTTTACAATTATTCAGATCATATTATCTAATCCAGCATTATTAAGATAAATTGAAATTGATTTGCAACCTTCAAATGAATTAAATATTTCATAAATTTCATTTTTGATGCCAAGAGAGTTTCGTAAATTTTGGAGGCTTCAACACTCGAGGATAATATGTGACGTTCATAATATTACTCCACATTTTGGACAGGTGGCTGGGTCGGTAAAAGAAACTCTTATTGTATGCCTTTAATACCGAAAATATGGATAAATCTTGGTCCTATTTGTAGTAAGTTACTACAATAAACCTTACTCAGAATCCACGCCTTGATGTGTCCTTGATACAGATATACTGGCTGACGGCTAAACGTCTGTTTGCCCGTCTGTAACGTAGGCATAAAGGTGACGCAGGTCCATTTTCATTGAATGGACTGAATTTTCGAAAATCGCAAGAGCTCAAATTTTTCAGGTGTGTTTTTACAACTACAACATTGAAGATGGAGATTTTTTTCGGAATAAAATGTGTTCTTCAAAGACAGATCTTTAAATAATGTCCTGTACAATTTTAGAAATTATGAGTAGCTTTCGCGCAATTTTGCTTGAAATATAAGCAATTTTTAAACAGTTATTTTCTCAAAACCTACTCTGATGTTGTTGTGTTATTTTATCATATACAGCAATTGACACTAAAATGTATACGTCTCGTTTTTGTCGATCTTTATTTTTGTCAAAAAATTAATTAACACAGGGAACTTACATATTCATGATAGGGATTTTTTTCTTTAATGAACTGTGTTCTAAAAAATTGATCTTCATACAATGCCATGTATGTATTTTTAATCAATAGTTTTCTCGTAATTTATTCTTGGAGTAAAGACAATTTAAAAATATATTTTTGAAAACGGCTCCAAATTTTGCCTTTAATTTTTTCTCGAATAGTTCAAAGTAAACTTATAAATATGGTGCAGGACCCGTCTTCTTTGAAGTCTCTGCATTGCAAAAAAATAACATTGCAAAACTACACACTACATTGCAAATTTTGATTATCGGGATATGTTGCGTAATAAAATCTGTTCTTTAAAATTTGATCTTTAACATCTTCATGTATAATTTTTTTAAATATAGTATTTTCTCGTAATTTTTGTAAATCTTGGAAACTTTGAATATCCCTCATTTGTTTTGCTGAAATCTTTTTAGAGATCAAATGAGGAGGCTGAAAATGGAGGTTCTTGAATTTAGATTAGAAATGATATAAAGAATATCTCCTTCGTGGAATGAAATGTGCAAGTTTGAAAATGTTTTACTTTCTCCCTACCGCTTACGCAGTAGAGAGAAAGTTATGTAAGGCTGCGCGAAAAAATGCGAATTTCAGCAGAAAAACTCTTATTATAGGGCCCTCGTAACGAAAAAGTAAATAAATCCAATGACTAAGTTTAGAAAAAATCCTCTAACACGTGGTGTATCCAAAATTCATATTTTGTGGATCCTTGATACCGAAAAATCGATGGACGACAGAACATATGTCCATCTGTGAACAACGCTAGCGGCTAAACCGTTCGGCCGATTTTCTCCAAAATTGATGTTCCTCAATAAATTTGGCTGAAGTCGTGACGCCTTGAATTTGAAACCGATATTTTAATTTTGGATGTTCTTTACATAAAGGTCCTGGGACACTTCCCAAATTTTCAAAAAATGACTCCAACGTTTTTTATTAAATTTTGTTGTTGGATAGTGTGAAGTACGTATAAGAGAATGGTGTAGGTCTCATATCCGATAAAATCCATGATTTTCCAAAAATAAATTCGCATATATATTGGCATGTTGTTTATGCGTGGTTTACCTGATGGTTTGCGATTGCAATACAATTTTGATGCAGTGAGTTGAATCGATTAATTATTATTATTTGTTCTTAGCTCACTTGCCATTGTTAAATTATGACTGATCACATTTGCGTCCTGCATACACTGATGCACGGCATTTCCTATCTATTTATGCTGTAAATTGTTGAAAAAATGAAAAGAATTCGCCAAATGTGTCCTTCCTTAGGTTTCCTCTTTAGGAAAGGAAAGCGTTTACAAAATTGTTGGTGAATATTATTTAAAGGGCATTTGCAATAAGCTGATTTCAACGCTTGATTTGACGCATTGACGCACTGATTTCAAAAATGAAAAGAATTCGCCAAATTTGTCCTTCCTTAGGTTTCCTCTTTAGGAAAGGAAAGCGTTTACAAAATTGTTGGTGAATATTATTTTAAAGGGCATTTGCAATAAGCTGATTTCAACGCTTTCTTTTTTCTTTCTATGTGGCTTCTTGTAATTTCTGTAATTTCGGCAGTTCGATAATTTTGGATGTTAAGAAAGATTCTGTATGGTCTAATAAATATCATGTAAACCTTCATTTATGCTATTTTATCATTTTAAAATTATTATCATATTAAATTTATAATTATTTTTTAAATATCATTGTAACTTCTAGGTGGTGGTTGGACCCCCATCTCAATAAGGTTTTTCGTGCTGTTTTCCTTCATTCATAGAGCAAATGCTGAGATGGTTCCTTATTTTGCTTTGCACAATGAATGTAGATTTTATCCTCTCCCATTGACAGTAATAAATTTGTATTTTTTTGTAAACTTGGAATGAGCCTTTTATTATGCAGACACCACAAACTTTCAGATGTTGTGCACATGCGTTCGCGCTGTTTTAAAAGTGTTCTAAAATTTTAAGCATTAAAACTTATGAATTACTACGCAGTCCCCTGTACTTATAGCCTCTTGCTGACCACCAGGAGCGCTAGTGTCAAACGGATGAATTCTCCTCCTATTAGAGCTTCGTAACTGTTATACTAAACTGTGATTATACTGTATACTTCGGTTTTTTTTCTTGGCGCGTGGGGATATGTCATCAAAATGGCATATCTCATGGTATTTCGCGTCGATCTCGGTTGTGCCGCTAGTGGTCGCATGATCGCCAGCACTGCTCGATGCAGTCGCAATCATGCGCTTCCTGGACGAAGTTTTACTCTTCTTTAATATTATTTAAGTCATAGATCATTTCTACCATTAGGAAGCTGAAAATTTGAGAAAATTTCAAAAATAAAATGTTCTTTGGTCGGCGATAGATGGCAGCTGGCAAGAGGATGGGGCAAGACCGAAGAGCCCAGACCAAAGAAATTAGAAAACTAATACGAGAATCTGTGCCATTCTTTAGCACCAGTGGTTTAATCTCGCAGAGGCGGCTCATGCTTAGGTTTCGCGGTTGCACAACCCCCCAAATAATTGAAAAAAATCTTATAAGTTAGGAGTGCCCTTTCAGCGTTCTCTTCGGCATCTCGTGCACTCCGAGGCGATGCATCATGCTCGACCATGTAATGCTCTTATGCTCTTTTACTGCGTGTGCTTACTGCGGATGCTTTGGTCGCGCATCCCTATGATTTACCCAAAGAGTCCCATGTAAAGTACTAGGAAGAGTGGTGGTGGCCCGGCGCGGCGTCCGAAGAGAATACCAATTTCCTGGTTTCGTTTGAAACTAACTGCAACTTAATTCGATCGATTTCGCGTGATATTGAAAAAGTTCCGTCAATTCTTGGCGTTATTGAATGTATATTTATGATGTATGGGGAATTTATTTTCATTTTATATTATAAATTTGTTCATTCCAAATGTATATTTGATGAGACCTTTGTGTAAAGTTGGCGTTTCTAGAAGAAAGTCCCTCTTTCTGTCCCTTTTCTGCACTTAGCGTGCAATTTGCGAGGTCGTTGTGAATTCGAGTAAGTGTGGATCTCGAGAGATAAAACAGGTCTAGAAGTAAAAAAAACTGCATAGGATTTTTATACATTTTCTTATAGATTTCAACTCTGTAAAAGCGAAAAAAATAACAAAAATTTTCCGTCTCGTCAGTTTTTTGGCTACTTTCAATTTTGTCTTTGTATTGAGCGAAAATTCCTAATTAACTTACAATATAGCGTTCCGTTTTTTTTTTTGTTTAAAAATGGATTTACAACTGAGAATTCTTACATTAATGGTATCAAATGGCAAATTCACCTTGGCAATAAATGAAAAAATGTTAATAGTTGAAGAGAGTAGTGGTAGGGGATGGTGGATAAAGTAGTTTCAGCTTTAACAGGAAGGTCGCATGATAGTGTGAAACGGGTTAAAAGTTGATAGTAAGTAATATGAAAAGATTTAGATTTGTTAACTAGGATTCTAGGAATAAATGTCAACCATGTTGTTGGGTTAGATCTTGTTTCAATAAGCAAATTAAGTTCAATCTTATACCACACTTAGTTTATAGTATTCAAACGATACTGTGATTGTTATTTTATTTCTGAAATATAGCTTGCAGAGGTGTAATTTCTGCTGACAGCTTCTGTTAAATGTGATGAATACATAGTATAAAGTCAACAAAGAAACATAGGTGAGTTTGTGAAGAAAGTTTATTTTGCGGATTTCAAACTGGAACTTGGGGATCAAGACAGAACATGGGCTCCAAATAAGGTGTGCAGAAGATTCGAGGAAGATTTGTGGTTTAAGGCTAAAAATAAAATATCTTACCCTAACCTCCTCTCAGTTTTTCGTCTAGTGTCCTATGGTTCTGAAATACCAAATCCACAGCCACCTTCAAATTTAGACAACATCCTGAGTGAGTGAGAGAACTCAGATGCATTAGCTTCCCCGAACGAATCCAATTCAAGTTTTTATGTTGACGAAGGACCTCGATTTTTTTCTCAGAGTGAGCAAGTTCGAAATGATCGGCCAGGGCTTCAGCTTTTTTCAAATGGTGCGGATTTTTTCCTGTTATCGTATTTAGAGGTGGAATGCTATTTTTCTTTTTTAGAATTTGTTTTGTGAACTGCCAGAGAGAATTATTGGTTGTACTTAATGATTTTATAATTTTGTTGTAGAATGAGCAGTGAAAATCCTTAATTGCTTTCTTTGTAATTGAATTAAGTAGGTTCAATTCTTTCTTTAGCTGTGGGTTTCTGGTTTTGGTGCATAATCTTCTGGTTCTGTTCCTAGTTTTGATTACTGTTAATATTTTTTCTGGCAGTATCTTATTAGTTGTTTTGTGGGTGATGAGGGGTATATTGGATTGTAGTTGTTTAATGGTGTTGGTGATTATATCATGTAAGCCAAAGTATTTTTTGTATTGCTCTTTCTATTTCGAGTGGGGTGTTTAAATGTTTAAACTTTGTTGTTTATTTGTTATTATTTTCCTGAATTCCTTCCAGTTTATGTTGTTGGTGTTCAATATGTGGGTGGGTGGATGTGGGGGCGGTGGAGGGGTGTGTGTTGAGATGATTGTTGGTAAATGATCAGAAACCAGTTCGAATAGAGGAGTTGAATAGAATGTATTTTATGTATTAGTTATTGCGATGTCCAAGATATCTCGATGTTTGTTCGTGTCGTATGGATAATGTGTTGGTTCTGGCGGTATTAAAGGTCTTAAATTTAGATTAGTAATTAGTTTTAGTAAGTGTCGACCGGCATTATTTGTAGTTCTACATCCCCAGTTAGTGTTTTTTGCGTTTAGATCTCTAATGAGTAAGACGGAGGGTGTTCAGTTGAAATAATGATTCAATATTTGTGTCTTGTATTTTCATTTGTGGTGATTTGTAAGCTGCGATCAGGGTTAGGGGTCTATTGTTTAAAGGAAATTTAATTGCTGCTGTTTCTAATCCAGGTGTATTTGGGAGCTTTACTTGTACGCATGGAGCTGATCTTTCTATAAGAATCATGACTCCTCCTCCGTTACTGTTTAGTCTTTCGGTTATGAGTCTATTGTAACCCGGTATGTTAAAAACAGTATTGCTTTTAAGATGGGATTCCCTTATGCAGACTATTTTTATTTGTTTGGCTTTCAGGAAATAATTAAGTTCGTTTTTTTATTGGTTGCCATTTGCATTCCAATTTAGTAGATTTATATTACTAAGGTGTTGTACTGACATTATTATTATTATTATTATTATTATTATTATTATTAAAATACGCTGAGAATGAGTTTTGAATATTGCTAATGATTGATGGAATCATAGTGTTTATTATATTGATTATATAGTTTGTGATGGAGTTAGTGACGAGCGAGTTATTATTTTGATTAGAAATATGGTTAATTGGTTGCGCTGAGTTTTGATTATAATATGTGGATTTCTTCTGGGTGATTAGTCTCATTGGTGAAGTTTGGGATAGGACTGTTTGATTGAAGACCTGGGAAGTTGTGGATGGAGAGTCGAGGCTGAGGTGGCCTGCTTTTGTTTTCTTTGGTTTTTGCATTCCTTTCTTGTGCATTTGTTGGGGGGGGGTTCTAATAATTTTCTGTAGTACGGACTTCCGTATGTCCGCACGGTGGGGGGCCCCTTGCAGTTCCTACAAACAGGTACTTGTTCCCGTTGGGGACAATTTACAGAGTAGTGATTTTCTGCACAGTAAATACAAGAAATTGTGTGGTTGCAGTTATTCCTGGTGTGCCCAAAGTCCAGACAGCGCAGGCATTGAACAGGACCTTTGTTTTTACGAATTTTTTCGGGTTTAACACTCAAATTACAAATTTGTTTTATTTGGAGAGCTGATTCAATGCTGAGTCGGCCGTCGAATAGTGCGGCTACCACAGGTATGGAGATGTTGTTTTTATAGTCTTGTAACACTAATTAATGACGAACACTTTTCCTTCAGATCTTCGTATATTTCTTCTTGGGTTATTGATGTGTAAGTTTTTGAACACTGGTGAAAACTTCTTATTAGCGGGGTCCTTGTATGCGTGGAATCTCCTGTTGGTGTTAATTAAATGTTTAATAGCATTTCTGAAATCTATTATGGTTCTGAGCATAAGTTTAAGTCGATTGTTTCTAATATCTGTGGTGAACTGATTAGTTATTTTACGTTTTTATTTCCCTGTTGAACTCTGAAATGCTCTCAATATCGTTAACGTATATAGGAGGAATTTTAACATTTTGATTTTCTTGATTCGGGGTTTCGTTTATGTAGTTGAATCTAGTTTCTGTATTTAGTTTCTCTAGTGGAGCGTATCTGTTTCCAGTCGGCACTGAGTAAACATAGTCTGAGCTACTGAAAGATTTTTTTATGCGGTAATGAGTCAGTACTACTATCATTTAAACTTCTTTTTCCACTGTTGTTCGTGAAGATTACATTACTAGATGCTACCGTTACTAGATGTCATTTGAACATTTTGGCCATGGCCGAGGTCGCTGGCTACGTCATGGTTACTAACCTCGGGTACGCCGTAACCGACATTATTCACGAGTGGTGTTTCGGTTCCCTGCTGATAGCCGTCACTACCCACGAATTGATCGGGCGGAGTTAGCTGCAGTTCACGGATCCGTTGCTGTTCTCCTGCTTCTAAATATTCCTCTCGATGATTCTGCACTGGGCTGAGTGATGTGTCCATGGCGTTCGTGTTGTACACGGCCGCCATGGCTTCGGCGATGCTTTGGCTTAGGCCAGGGCCGAGCGGCGCTGCACTGTTACTAATTATTAGAAATAATTAGAATTGCTGTGTTCGGCGCACTGTATTGTACACTTTTCACTGTCAACTAATACTTTAGAACTTTAAGCAAAAACTTGCACTTGTCGAGACAGTACTTTTATTTTCGCCGCTACTGAGCAGAGCGGAGCTCGATGTGTACCCTACCGCTCCTCGGAGCCACCTGTGGTCCTGCTGCACTGGACAAAAACTGATTGGGCTTCTCGAGACAGTTTAACCTCCGGCGAGAAAAACGTTATCAATACGACCTTGGTTCTCCCAGAACAAGTACTGTTACTACTTCTTCATATTAAATTTGGGCTTGATTTGAGAAACTTCATCTCAAATCACTGCCAAAAGTTAGGTATTGTTTCAGATATCTATGTTCCAAGTTACCGAAACTGTCTGAAGCCAAGTTAAAAGGGAATTTTCAATGGCCCCGTCATAAGAAAATTTCTAACGTATCCCGTTTTTATCGAAACAATGGGAGAAGAGGAAAAGGAAGCGTGGGATTATTTCAAGAATGTAATGCACACGTTTTGGGGGAATATTGAAGTCCTTAACTCCGAAACCATTGTACAACGCATGCTGGTAGCGTATGGATGCCAGATAGCTCAAGGATGCAAGATTAGCTTCAAAGTTAATTTCTTTTACTCCCATATTGACTATTTTCCTGAAAGCATGGAAGAATTAATGAAGAACAAGGTGAAAGATTTCATCAAGATGTCCGTGATTTTGAGAAACGTTTCCAAGGAAAATAGGATGTCAATTTGTTAGCTCACTACTGTTGAATGCTCACTCGAGAAATCAAAGAAGGAAACCGGAAATGAGTTCGGAGGAGAATCAAAGAAAAAAAGTTTTCCAAGAAAAAAAACGAGCCCTAAAATTGTGTATAAATATACCAAACAATTGTTTGACTATTTGTAAGAATATAAGTATATTTAGTTTACTGTAAAAATAATTTTTATTAAATATTTGTTTTTATTTTGTAAAAAATCTGAACGTGATGGAATGTTCTGGAAGTCATTTTTAGAATCTGTGACCTTCAAAACATATAATGCAGCAATAATATCCCATGCAGCTATTTTTTTTGTTGTTCTTGTAATTTGTAAGTGTTGTTCTTGCTGCTGCAGCCGACAATTCGTATCTTCCCCAAGGAAGTAAGAATATCTACAGATATAGGACACAATACACTCCTGAAAAATTACAGATCTTTCGATATTGCAATGTATTCTAGGGAAGTGAAATTTTCGAAAACAAAATAATTTTATTTGTTGTCATTATACTAATAGCGACAAAAACGACTAAGTTCTTGAAATGAAGTATGAAACGTGTCCAAACAATAGTGCTTGATGCAGAACATAAAAGGATAGAAGTGCACCCTCAATGTTAAACGATGGAAACAAAAGTCGCTCGCAACCCATGGCAAAGAACTACATAAACCGTCCGTCTTCTACCGCTACCCCGTGCCCCACAGAACACTAAAGGAATCTTCACGAATGTGGCAATCTTAAGTCCAAGGCACTTGTTCATAAGAATATGTGCTAAGAATAACAATTCGAGTATTCCAGGACATTCAGTATTTTTCATAAATGTTGGATGTGTTCATCATTTACGTTTACGCCGCCGTGTACCGTGGCTATAATTTTGAACAAAACTGGATTTTCAATAAGTACATTTCATAAGTATTGAACAGAACCTACAAACATTTGATACCATTAACGAATTCTAGTGTAAGCCACGCGATGCTTTCCTTAGAGAATATTACTCGACTGTTTCACCGTTTACGCGGAGAAACGAGGAAATGCTCCGCGCAGGAGTCGCCGTCGTCTGGTGTCGTAGCGGCCGGTTTGAATTTCGCGCCCGGAAGCGATTTTTAAAATCAATTTTCTCAAAGACAATTTTTTGGAAAAACTAGACCTTCCTTTCTTCACGACGTCCAACAATTTTTTTTTTAATGGGAGCTTCTGGACATCATATTTATATATATATATATAATATTATATTATATATAATATTATATATAATATAATATATAAATTATTATATATAATATTATAAATTATAATTAATATATAATATTATAAATTATAAATATATTATATATAATATAATATTATATATATATATATATATATATATATATATATATATATATAATACTTATTGCAGTCTGTTTTTTGACCCCTTTCAAATCTCAGTTTACGTAAATCTGCACATGGCGTAAGGATTGTCCTTACACCATGGTTATAGTTTATTCCCAGCTATGTGAGCTATACTCATGTTACATACTCTCTGGCTATACTGTTGGCTATTTTGTTTTGCGATGATGTTGGCAGTGATGAAGAGAGGCGGGAATAGTCAGAAAAGCAAATCGCTTAAAATTACAAGGGAACTATTATTGTATTGCATTTAACGTCCTTATGAGATGTTTTCTGACCATTAAAGTTTACTCTCGCATTATGAGTATTATTGGAATATTCGAGTGGAGTGGATTTAATTGATAATGAATCGTGCCTTGCGTGCAGCGGTAACTTCCCGAGAAATGTCAAATAATGCGGATTTTCAGTTTATGGAAAAATGGGTTTTCAGTTCCTGTTTGGAAAATCGTTTGAAAGAGTTTTCAAATTCCACCACATACAAATTCGCTATTAAAACTAGTAATTCAAGCAACGTCAATTCAATACTGATTCCCGTATGTGTCCTGAAAAATATAGTAACTCTAATATGCTTAGTAGTTACCTTCGCCACTAAACATTTTCTTTACAGGAACATGATGAGGAAACACAAACAAACGGTGACGAGGTTGCAGATAATAGGGATGAGCTCATGGATATTGAGAATGTGGAGGAAATTGTATCCCAGTCGTTTCTGCTAAGTAAGAAATCTTTCTGTTCTGTTAAGGTTTTGATTGACTATGTTGTAATATTTATGTTTTTTTTATTATTATTTTAGGTACACAAAATTGTACAAAATTGGTGGCCAATTTAGGAGAAGGCCCAATAACAGGTGATGAACTTAGTAAATTGAGTATTGAGGATATAGCTATGTTTAGCAATGAGGGCTCCAGTGATATTATCTTCAACTTTTGTGAATCTGTGTGTTCTGCTCCACAATATCAACAAAGATTTGTACCAATTTTATGTGAAAAGTTGCTCCTTCCAAAGGTTAGAATTTCTAACTACTAGCCAAATTGTTTAAAATGTCCCTTGTTATGAAATGATTCTAACTAGGAATGTGTTTCTCAGATAAAAGACCCAACTTTTGCAACTTGCTCTCGAATACTTATGCCTACCATTAAGAAAACTTTTGAAACATTTCCTGCTGAAGCATGTACTTATTTACTACTCCCTCTATTACAAGAATCTGATTATCAGCGTAAATTGGATCAATTTTTGACTGACCTTGATAATGGAAACAAGCAAACAATTTTGAAGTAAGTATGTGAATGATATGTGGGGCTATTGTATTAATTTTTCTTTCTATTTCTTTTCTTTTCCCTGTTATCCTAGAAAACTTTAAAGTGAGTGGACAGTGAGTATTGTTATATATTTTTTTATTCATTATTGTACTGATTGTTTTATTATCAATTCATGTTAATTTTTATGAACAAAATATAATAGGTAAATATTAAAAGCATTTCATTGAAATTGCTATTCTGGTAAGATTTAATCTTGCAAAATCGAAGATACAGTTTAAGAAGTACGTTGCATTCTAAATGTTGGTGTTTTTAATATGTCAAAATTTTACTTTCTCATATGGAATATTATATGTAATATACAGAAGGTTATGTAGTCTAGTAGTTATGTTTGTTTGTTTTTTTTTTTTTTTTGTGTGTGTTTTTCTTTTTTGTCTGTGAACAACACAAGCATCTAAAACTAGGATTTTCTCCAAAATTAATATTCCATGGTCGATCTGGCTCTACCCAATGCCAACAGCTTTGTAAAGAATTCTTGAATTTTGGGAGTACTTCACAATTCACATGAAGCCCTAGGGTCTTTCTCAATTTTTTTTTTTTCTTTCTTTAAATTTCTGGTAAGAATGGACTGAAATATTTATAAACATGGAAATAATTTGATTTCCACTGTTAACTCTGAATTTACAAAAATTGCAAAAGTTTGGAGTTTTTTTGACCCTTTAAGCAATTTTATCATTGATGAAATTAGTTTTCGAATAACATTTTTTCCACAATTAGTTCCCTATTGAATGTTGTATGGTATGCGTCTTTTTTGTTTTTTTTTTTTTAATCTCTCTCTTCTTTTTTTTTAAAGTTTTTTAGTTTTTGTGGAATTTTGAGAGCAATATGGACAATATTAAAAGCAAGATTTTTTTCGAGAACTGCTCCAAATTTGTTAAAAACTTTTTATATGAATGGTGCTAAATTCATTAGTTAATGGCACACATACACCATTTTGATGCATTCTTTTGTTTTATCCAAAATTGCATAAATCCATTCTTTTAATATCTCTTGTGTTAATAGGGTTAAGTACTGAAACCTCACGTTAGGTGTCAATATTTTATTTTAGTAAAATGACCGAATTCAAATGTTAGCATTGGGAAACATGGAACCACAATAGTCTAACCCGTTTTCTCCAAAGTAAGATTTTTGACTTAAAAACTTTTAACCAGTTACCATAGATTTATGTGATGGATGTTTTACACATTATGGCATTTGGGAGTACAAGTGTTTCAGATGATTTATTATTAAAATTTCAAAACCCAAAATTTCTCAGCGAAAATGAGTTCAAAATTGCTTGAGCGAAAATGAGCTCAAATTTTCTCCGAAATTGCTCTGTATTATTCAAATGTAATTTGCATTCAGGACCAGATTTTACTCATCTATAATATTCTTAAAGTTGCATTTCTTTCTACTATTAGGTGATAGAAAAATGTAGAATATGTAATGAAATATTATTTAGGCTCCAGTAGAAAGCAACTGAGGTAATACTGAAAAGCTAGCTCAGTTGGAAGTCAAGTAGTACATGATAGTTTGTGTCATTCTGAAGTACTACTAGTTCAGTTCTGCAAATAGGCAGTAAAGGGATGAGTTTTGACACAAAGTAGAACTGAGCAATGAGTTTCTCTTCAATGTTCAAATTCTTACTATTTGATAGTTTCCACAATTGTATAATTCTTTTATGACAGCAAAATATTACATTTTATCTTAGTTTTTCTGATGAGAAGTTACCTCCCTCAACTGACTTTTCACTGTAATCGAATTGTACGATGAAATACCTTTAGTGTTGTTACCTGTCAAAATAGATGCAAAACGTAAACAGGTCTGTTTTGAATAGACTTTTCTTGATAAGTGGTGTTTCACAATAGTGCACAAAAAAATAGCTGTTAGAGATGAGTCCTTTTCAAAATAACTTACTATGTTATAAATTACATACCAAAAAGTTTCATTGCATTTAATTCAAAAAGTTCTATATAAGTAAGAATTAATCAGTTGATCAAACAGTTTTTTTAAAGTAAAATTTAATGTGTTCAGTTATTCTAATTACTTTTATATTAGAGAACTCTAAAGAACAAACTGTAAAGAAAGTTCAATCAAGTGTTAATAAAGGCACTTTATTTTAACAGATCGCTCCTGGAAGGAGATATTAAAATTTTGGAAGAACGTCACCTTTCAGTGCTACAGAATTTACTTGTTACAACCGTAGATAAAAATATGAATGAAAAATTTGTGGACCTACTACTAGCATCAGGAAACCATCTTTGTAAATCAAGCAACTTTGGGAAACTTCTAGTATGTGTAACTGAACAGATTGGACCAACACTTGATTCCGATGTCAAAAATAAGTTATTCAGTGCCATTCAAACTCACAAGTCAATTCAGAAGGCAAGAGTAATGAAAGCTTTTCAGTTATTGTCGTAACGATGATAATTGGCAAATGTGAAAAGAGCTGCTTTTTACTTCTTTTTTTGAAAAGTCAGTTCGGGATGTTAAAGCCAAGAAATGCAGTGTAAAATACTATTTTCAAGTATATATTGTAACGAGTCAACATGGCACAGAGGATGTATATTCATTCAGAAGATATTCTCGTGTGCACATGGCTGCCTTGGACTGATGTTGTGTTGAATGCCAAGGCAACAGCTAGCTACCAAATGAGTGTTAAATAAACAAGCAGATGGAATTTCGATGTCTCAAAGTGAAGACAGAATGCGCACGTATTGATACACACTAGGGTTGGATGTATTGATATTCAGATGGAATGTGGACATAATATTGAAAGACAGACGATAAGTGGTTGTTCTAAAGTTCAGACAATAAATGGACGTGGATAGAATTGGAGTTGTAAACGGAGATGCCAGTTGATAGACTGAGATATTTGAAAAAGTTAATGTGAACTGAGAGTTAGACGTAAGAAACAAAAGGCGTTCGATATTGTATTCTTTCAATTGAAAAATTGTTAAGTAAAGTTTTTGTTGTTAGTGTTATTATTGTAAATAAATATTCTTGTTTTGTTTTGGATACTTGGAATTGTTTTGTAAATATAATTGAATGGAAAGTGCCACCATTCACATCTATTTCCATATGCTGTTGAATCGTGGGCCGTCATAAATAAATGTATGTTTCAATTTTTTTTAATAACGAACCTGATTTACTAAAAGAAAGAAGAAGAAAACCTTCACAATATGTTGGATTCTTTTGAAATGTCTATTACCAGAGCTGAGATTTTAATCTCCAATTTTTTGAAAAACATAAAATTGTGATACAACCACAAGAAAATGAATGGAAGCTCAGTAACAAAAATGAAAGTTAATAACAAAATTTTGTCTTTGATATACTAATATAAAAGTAGGTCAATTAACAATAAAAACAAAAGAAGAAGGAAAAATTTGTAATTAATTATTAGATATAAGAAGGTGTATATTAGATAACTATGAATTGTAAACTATATTAATAGTATGTTTTTGGTTATACCAATCAATCGCCAGTTCATAATCAACTATTTACCCTCAGACTCCTTCATCTTAATTGTCTTCCTTTAAAATTTCACCAACCCCCAGGGATTGTTACCCCATTGGGAATCTTTGTCCTAATATATTGGAATGACTTCTGGCGCCCAAGAGTAAAATTCCAAATCAAAAATATGGATCCATCTCAAAATGTTTAGCAAAACGAGATCAGCAAAATTAGATGCAGTAACAACCGAATTTTTATTTCTTGTATTTGTAAGTATACACTAAGCAATATAAGTAGCACAGAGAAAATTATGTAATGCTGCTGAAAATTTATTTCGAGATTTGATTGGAAAAGCTTGTTTTCGGGTCCCTTGATACCCCCCACCCACCCACACACACACACCAAAAAAAAAAAAAACGTTTTCAGATTTTCTGTCAGTGGTCAACACTAGCACCAAAACTTTTGTTAATTTTTTTCTCAAATGAATGTTCCCCAAATGATCTGCCCTGACATGAGGTCCTGCAAATTTGAAATGAATTCTTTGAATTTTGAGATACTTCACATTAAGCTTCTTGAGACAATTAAAAAAAAAGAAATTGTGCCAAATACTTTCTATAAATTTCTTGCTAGAATAGTGACCTACTTTTATAAAATCGGCATAGATTAGTTTTTTTTTTACTGTTAACTCAGATATTTTTAATAATTGTAAAGTCTCAAATTTTTTGGAACCCCTTTGAGCTACATTACCAAAGATAGATTTTTTGCCGTTCAAATAGTTCTCCACAGTTCTTTAATTAATGAAATGTTATTTTAAAAAAATAATTATAATTTTCACGGAAGTTTTAATGAACTATGGGCAACATTAAAAATCAGATTTTCTCAAAAACGGCGCCAATTTTGTTCTTTAAACTTTTTATATACTGAATACTCAATAACCCGTCGTAAACATCATTTTAATTTATTTTATTTTTTCAGTAATTACACAAGTTTTGTTTTGAACTATTCTTTCACATTGTGAACATTTGGGTGAGACGTTTGTTTACACAAGTTTTAAAGCATCTCTAATGATAATTTTTCAAAAATTGCATAAGTGTTTTAGTAAATGTGAACTAAAAATGACGTATTTTCGAAAAAAAAAATTCTAATCAAATTTTCCCTGAAAACAGTACAATAAGATTTATTTCACGTAATATATGAATCAAAACAAACTAGTGGTTACAACAGCTCATACGTTCCCGTGTTATTGGAAACAGCTATGTGGGATTGACATATTGCACATTCTGCGCTACTAACATCTTAGCTATTATTTGAAAACTCCAATGCCACCATGAAGCGAACAATTGCGCAGTGTTGTCAAAACTTGCATAAATTAAAAAAATTCATGCAACCAAAAATATAATACAAAAGGTTTGTAAACTTGTATTGGAAAAAGAAGCCTGATGCCATACAGCTATATCAAGTCACAAGAACCCTCGCGAAAATGGGCGTGTTGACACGTAATTCACAGAAATTCGCGACAGCGAAACGGAATTCCATTGTTGCATTCCCTGCATTGTCGAAACTCCCTTAAAGAGCTAGCAATTTTTATTTCAAAATAAATAATTTCTAATGATTAATGTGTAAATCTATAACAAAAGGTCAAATGTAAGAGACGAACAAAGAAATAATATACAAAATTGTAAATTCTAATTTACGACACATTCGGCTGTCTGAAGCGCAATAAATTCACAGCGGGCAATTACGTTTGTCACGAAATTATAGAAAAAACTAATCGTATTTTCAAAAAATTAAGCTTGAACTTCTTTGAACACGTGGTTTTGAAAAATACATTTTGTTCAATGCGCGCTTATGTGGCGTAGTGGTATGAATGCCAGCAAGTTAAATCTGTGGATTTGGAATCGCGTCTCAGTGGGGAAAAAGTTGCTGGTTTATGAAGTATATTGCGGAGCATTTAGGAACAAAGCGAGAAAGAATGTATTTCGAAGCACCACTAGTTTAAAGGTGGTATTTCCATTTTTTCTCGAGTGATTTACTTAAATATAGTCTACAAATGTGTCGCGTTTGTATTTATTTGCTTCAAAGAATTTTCAAAGCAAGACAATTTATTTAATTTTCTTTTGATATCTTGTCTGCGTGTTTTCTGTCAGAATCTTCTCAAATTTCGTTTCGATTTGATTAAATTTAATAATCAAACTGGAATGATTTCCTCCATGTTTCTATGAGTATTTCTGTTGACTACTGTACCTTGTTCTACTGATTTATTAATAGCCGAAATAAATTTGTTGATTTCATAATATGCCTTGGTTAAATTTAATATTTTGAGGGTATAAATAATTTTGTTGTATAAAAAACTGTGACCAACCAATTTTTTGTCCTTTTCTATTCATTGAATTAATATTCTCTTTAAGTGTTTAAAAAGTGTTATCAAAACCGGATTGTAGTTTGATTGTATATTATATAATATATTTTGGAAAATAGGAAAAGTTATACTTTCGGTTAATACAATATCTAATATTTTGGGAACAATATTTGTTTTATAAGGAAAAAGTGTAGTATCAGTGGGTGATAATACTGAATTATTATTTACCATTACAAACACAAGTCTCTCTCCTTGAGCAGTATTACAATCCCTTGACCAATGTTTACTATGTAAATCTCCTAATAGTATTATTCGTGAGAATTTATAGAAAATTTCTTTATAAAAAGAAATTGGGAGATTTATAAGCATCTATTAATATTTCCAATTTATTCATTTCTAGTTTAATTCCCACAGATTTCAGGATTAGCAAAAATAGGTGTATAAACCTATGTTTAATAGATTTCGATATGAAAAATAGCAACAACACTTAATGCTGTTTTAGCTAATCTATCATTCCTGTATATTCTAAATCCAGGAATAGTCACTTTCAAGTCAATGAGTTTCTGTAATTCCGACTATTATTATTTCATTACTTTTAATAAAATATCTGAAGTCATTCTCGTGACGTTTAATTCCATTTGCGTTCCAGGTAAGAAGTTTCAATTCATTATTACTTGTCGTAATTTAGATTACATAGCAAGTTATGAATAATAACATGAATTTTGGGAATAATAACATGTAATACTTGTGATGATGCCTGTAACTAATTGTGATAAAACTTCCGATTGTGATTGTATATTGGAGTCAGATGAATTTCTCTTAGGGAATGAAGGATAATTAATACGAGATTTTAAGGTGGTTGGCTTAACTTTTCATTGGTATTTGTAGAGTCATTTTTATTAGATGATTAGAAATAACAGCTTTCCGATGAGAATCCAAAGCTTTTTTTATGAAACAGTCAACCTCTATAATTGGCAGTTTGATTCCCTTTACAATTAACACATTCCGGTAAGGAATTTTTTTCTTTCGGCAATGATTCATTCCAGTACATTTCACACATCTGGGTGTAAGTCCACAATTACCTTATGTGTGTCAATACCTTTGACATTTTTTTGCACTGAATAACATTCGACTGAATTCTCTTTTGTATTCGAATAACACTGTAAAAAGGTCTACCCAAATTTAAGTTTTTTTTGCCTTTACAATTATCTTCTGAACCTATAGCTCATACCTGAATTGGTTTTCTTTCTTTTTTGTGAAGTCTGCGAACCTTAATCACAAGATAAAGCAAATCAATTCGTTCAAAATTTCATTGTCTTAATAATTGATTGGTATGTCTTTCATATAACTTGTAACACTCTATTAGCCGGATCTCTGAAAGACTGGTATTGAATATTATTATTGTCACAGAACTTACGAAAATTCCTAAATTCATCAGTTGTTGAAAACCTCACTTTCACAGAATCTTTTGTAGGTTTAATTGTAAAATCTTCTGTAGTATTTTTAATGTCTTCAATTAACAATGAGTAATCATTAGCATTATGAACAAAAATTGGAGAGATTTTAAGTTCTGATACGTTTTCAGTTTTTGCTTCCCGTTCTAATTCATCAAGCACATCGTATCGTGTTGATACCGGAACACTGTATTCTAATACATTTCGTTCACTTAACATGTTTTAACGTTTCAGACTTTTTTCCGTATTGTTTTTATTTGATGATTCTTCTTGATTGACCGGTAGTTGATCTGTTATTGATCCTAATTCTTGATAACGTGTAGAACTATATAATACATTTTGGGACTCACTTTCTTCATGTTGAGATGAAAGTTCAGTACGTTGTTGAGTTTTGAAAAATTCTAGTTGATTTTGTAATTGCTACTGTAAATATTGTGATTGTTGTTGCAGAAATATTACTTATTGTTCCAAACCAAATATTTTGTGATCATTTGATGACGGCAGATCCGTATTTTTAATTGGTGCATGAATATGTAAAAAATGAGAATCTTCACAGTGAGTGTAATTAATCGCTGATAGTGCATTATCAATGAGCTACCCCGTATTAACGATCAGTGGCTACTTGAAAGTTTGAATAATATTTCACTATTGACAAGATCTATCTAATATCAATTTCTTTCAGTCAGCTATACCAGAGATACTTGTTAAACAGAATTATTTAATTCTATGAAAACGTCTTTAATTAATATTTCCCGTTTCTGTCTATATTTTTAATATATATCAATCAGTTGGTCCATCATTTAAAAGACAGAAAATGTTTCAAATAACAGTTAATATATTAACACTAAAAGGACCGAGTGTGTCAAAATGACACATTTGTGACACACACTACAATGTAGTGCTTGAATTTTAAAAGTTAGAAAACTGGTTCTTTGTAAGTGCTTTCTTTAGTGCATGAACTTAATGTGCTGTAAAGCTCAATCCTGTGATTTTCATAGAATTGGAAAAAATATTAGATATACCTTGAAGGACCGCCATGTGTCATATTGACACAGTATACACCTCCAAGTCTTGATATTTCATTTTTTTTATCATACTTCCGTTTCCCATTGGAAGAAGTATACCTCTGGTTTCCAGATTGATAAGACTATTGTTGCCTTCTTGAAATTCGATGCATGATGATAACAATCCTTTAGAAATCGCCGGATACATCCTGTTCTTTATGAATCCACAGTATATGTTACAGAGAACTTTCTGTGTGCAGAACGTAATTGCAAGCTGTGAGTGTGTGTGAAACTTTGCATAATGAGTACAGAAAAGGACTGAAGGTATAATAAATACTTCTTGAACATTAAAGTTTTACTAAAGAAGACAGTGAAGGTGGCAGTGATAGCAATGGAGACATTTCTGAGGAAGCAGATGCCACGGGTGATGAAATCAAGGGTTCTGGTACAGATTCTAGTGAAGAGGTAGAACAAGAACTAGAAGAAATATCCAATATTATCCAAGTAGTGCGAAAAGCAGCAGTCTGAACTTAGTGAGGGGAGGGGAGCTTGAACATGAACTGCGATAACTTTTTTCTTCTGTGTCACTGGCAGAAAAGCTGAATATGAATAAAATAAGATTCATAGGTATAATGAGAAGGTTTCAGCAAGATCTGATACTTGAATCAAAAACACAAAAATTTAGGCAGTTTTGTCATAGTGAATTTTACAACTTTGGACAAACAAAATTTCGGTCGTACTCGGACAAACAAAACTTCGGTCAGATTATTATTGCAAAAAGAACAAAAGTATTCGAATCCTGAGCACCTTACATGACAACATCAGCACACACAACTCTAGGACAAAGAAGACGAAAACGTTTTTTTATAAAAGCGTCGGATAGATACATCAGATGGTTCGTATATATACAGTGCGCGCAAGGTGATGTTCACATTTTATTGAAGACCCTAGATATTCCAACAGCAAATGCATAGATATTGTTCAAGAAATATGCAAGAAAACCATCTACTTATAGATTGCAATTTATTCCCAAGATAGTAGATGAAATATCGTCTGAAAATGTTAAATCTTACCCTTCACTCTTGATAAAAAGCACTGTTACACCTAATCATCAGTGAAGGGTTGCACCGAGACCCGCATTTGCCTTAGGATGGCCCCGTAAATTCATTGTATGTAACATTGTACCCGTTAAAATCCCCGAAAGACGAAAGTCGAACGGGAAGAAAATAAAAAACAACACCTAATCATATAAAAAGGAAGCACTGCCAAAGAGAAAGCAATTATAAAAACTTTACTTCCCCTGCATGTTGTATCAGTTCAAAGTTTGTTTACGGAAAATGCTGTGAGAAAAAATCAGCATGCCTACGTTGTGTTTAATTTTTTCTTTCTCCATTAACATGAACATTATTTTTTTTAAACAAACAGATATACATTAACGTTTCATTCATTGCTCAGTATCGTCTCTATTATTTAGATTATGTAAAAGTTTCTACAATTTTATATTTTGAAACTTCATATTTTTTAAATATAATGAATTAAAATGTTCGAGATATATGTGCATTTATTCATTTATTCACCTTACATTGAACTGCATGAGAAAAATATATAATATTAGCTTTTCAAGTGCTAAGGAGATCATGTGTCAAAATGACACACAACGGTCCTTCTAGGTAGAACGAAATTCCGGTCCTTCTAGTGTTAAAAAGAATACATATTCCACAACGTTTCGGAAACAGCTGGTTTTCATCATCATGTGACAAGTAAATATAATACATAAAACAATGGAAAAGTGCAAAACAAGAATTACAAAAAAATAATATACACAAGTCAACAGAACGCGCCTTTTTAAAAACTTAAGAAATTTTTTAAGACGATATTACTAACAGTATGAAAGGAATTAGAGAAAGAGATTGTAAAAACAGACAGATCTCGAAGCGTTTCCCCGTAATATCTGCTTAAAATTAATGCAATTCTTAAAAAATCGCACCAATATTTCCTTCCATTTTTTTGTGGATAGAGCAAAAATAACTATTAAAAGAATGTTGCAGGTCTCATTTTCGTTAAACACTAATTTCCGAAAATTTGCAAATTTGGAAATAAAGCGAGAAAATGTTCTATTGTAGCCCCACAGGTTTGGTTATTCTTTGCATTTTTTGTGAATTTTGCGGAGAGCCCTGATGCGGCAGTTCGTCCGTTCCTTGCTTGCTTATCCGGGCCTGCTTGAAGGTAAACGACACCTAGTGGCTTGCATTTGCCTAATTTTATTCGCTCAGAACTTTGTGGCAGAGATTTGGGGTAAAATTGCATATTTGTTGGAGATCTAGTGATGCTCCGCAATATTATAATTAGGACTCTTATTTTATTGCAAGCCTGCGATTTTTTCTTTTAAATAAGTTATTTTAATAATGTTTCAAACTTTTTTGAACACGATAGAATGGTTTTATTGGTCATATAAATGTATTTTGCGGATTTTTTACTTTCTATACGTACATATAGTACAAGGGAAGTTATGTAATGCTGCCCGAAAAACGGCAGATTTTCGACACTTATTACAGCGCCCTGGTAACAAAAAAGTGGATAAGGCTAGTTGCTATATCGTCTCCTGTATTATTTCAGTAGTGTACCTTTCCGTTGCGGCTCTCACACGCAACCAATCATTATAAATGAGGTCTCTAAAGAAAAAGAATTTCACGGAGACTTGACGAATTGCACTTTGACTTTAAAAATATGAAGGATTTGTAAAAAAAAAAACGCATCTAAATATTCAAGTCAAATGCAACCCGCAACACTTGCCAACGTATTCGTCAAATAACTCCTAAACCAAGCGTTCTAGGGCCTTAAAAACTAAAATTTTGAGGAACTAAAAACTAAAATTTTGAAGAAACGATTTTCACACCATAATCTATAAGATGAGATATTCCTCGACATTCAATTAAATTTTCGGTTCCGCGCTTCAATACTATCAAGGCCACCTCAATATTTCAGTCCTTGATGCTGGTAGCCATTTTTGTGACGACACGCTTAGAAGGCTTAGATTCCTCAATCTTATATTTACGCTTTCTGTATACACCGTGGTTTGTGCAGTCTGATTAGGTTTATTTGCATAATCATTAATTCAAGATTTGCTCTCCAGCAGCTACTAGAAGTACTATTATAGTTGCTTGATACCTATGAAGATTGTTTCTTATGCGTGTAGCGAAACTATTAAATTAACGTTTTGCCATGGTCTGTAAGTGCTGTGTTCTCAATTGTGGAGGGATGTGGGTGAAGAGTGAAGACTGTGTTTGTGTTTTACCTGTACCAATATTTTCGTTATCATTCGATGACATTTTCAAGTCAACGTGTTCAGACACGTAGCTTTCTCAAAAGTAAAAAGCTAATATTTTTTGTGACTATCACGAAAAGCTAAAGCTAACTGTCAAAGAATATTGGATAATTACTTCAAATATCTTTAAGGAAGTGTTGTGAATTGTCCCAAGAAAACTCTCCAAGATATTGAATAAACCTTTATTGAAACTTTCTTTAAACATCAATTCCATTGCTTTTTATTTGTATTTGATATTGTGTTAGTATATTGCAAGTAACCTTTATACATTTTGAAACAAATAAACACGTTTCGTTAACAACTTTCCTTCTTAGAATGGAAATAGAAGTATGGGGATGAGTGTGGGGTTTAGCATGCGAGAGTTCTCGCACGTGTACGCGGAGGTAGTAGGGGGAAACGTGTGCTGTGGCACAACACAAAGAACAAATTTTTTAATTTAAATAAAGGAAAATAGTTTGAAAGAAATGAAAAACAAAAATCAAAACGCGCTAGCCTACAATACCTGAATAAATTTAAAATTATGGAAAGAATAGCGCAAGTCACTCGACAACTACAAACGATCTCAGCCCAAACGCACGATTTAAATGTTGGCGATACCTGGAAGTATGTACATGAACGCCCAGCTGCAAACTCATGTTGTAAATATATACCGTTTGATGTTAAACTGAAGGTGTCGGTTCGTTAAGATAATGGAAACACCGTTTGAGCAACATTCCCATGTACCGAAGTAAAGTCTAAGCCCAATTGTTTCTGATGGTAACAAATAGTATTTAGTACTCAAAGGTGAAAATATTAGCTTGATTATTTTATGGCTCGGAATTGCTTTTCTTGAGATACTTAACAACGCAGAAAATAATCCAATACTTTTTGGTATACAAATAATTTTTAATTTCCGCACCCTAACAAATTGGCACCCTAACTCTCCAAAGCCCACTCTGTTCCTCTTAACAAATCAAGGAAAGTTAAATAATATTGAAAAGAATAGGGTTGAACTAGCCCGATCCAGTATTTCGCACTACTTTACTAGGCTTTCTGAAGAGTAAAAACCTTTTCTAATATTTTTGTGACTATCAAAGAAAGTGAAAGCTAACTGTCAAGGAAGACTGAATAATTTCTTCAAATGTTTTTTGAAAGAAGTATGAATTGTTCCAAGAACATCTCTCTGCAATGCTGAATAAACCTTTATTGAACATTTGTTTCCAACATCAATTGCATTGTTATTTTTGTTTGATATTCTGTAAATACATTAGAATTAAGTACAAAAGTACATTCGAAGTTACATTTATACTTTTTTTTAACCAAACACGTTTCATTGACAACTTTCCTTCTTAATGGAAAGGATAGACAAATGGATAGGACAAGGGTGGTTTTTACCATGCGAGAGTTCTGGGTACGCTAGTTAAGGAAAAAATGTCCTACCACGTGGTGCAACCAGAATCCCTTTTTTGTGGATCTTTGATACGGAAAAAGCAATTGAACGTAAAACGTCTACCCGTCTGTCTGTGAACAACGCTAGCGACTAAACTTTCAGCCTATTTTCTCCAAAATCGATATTCCCCGATCGATCTGACTGATCTCGTGGCCCCTTGAATTTGAAACCGATATTTTAATTTTGGGGAGTACTTTACATGAAGCCCCCCGGACGTTTTCAAAATAAAAAAAAACGCTCCAATTTTTTTCTTTACATTTCTTGTAAGAATCGAGTGAAATACACTTAATAAGGTGGCATAGGTCCAATTTTAACGGTTGGCTCATAATTTTCGAAGATTGCGAAAGTTTGAATTTTTTTCGGTGTCTACCTACAACTACAAAATTGCAGATAGAGATTTTTTCCTTAAAATAAAATTTGTTCTTCAAAATGAGTTCTTTTTTAAGGTCACATACATTTTTTTTGAAAATTTTAGTTTTCACACAATATTACGTGCAGTATGTGCAATTTTAAAAAAAATACAAAAACAAGATTTTCTAAAAAGACTCCAATTTTTTTCTTTTAACTTTTGTTAGGGATAGTGCCTAAAGTATTCTATGAAATGACGTAAACGTCATATTGCTCTATTCTCTTTTTTTCCAAAATTACAAAAATGTAACTTTTTTACTTGTCTCTCACGTCGGTAATATTTACATTAGCGGTGAATTGTTGACATTATGTGTTGACAATTGTGTGTCAATTGACATTATGTGAAAACTAGCTCAAAATCCGCATTTTCAGATACGCTCAAATGCTATTTTCTCATAAATGGCTCCAAATTATATCTTCAAACTTTTGGAACGGATTGCACTCTTTAATATGACGCAAAGTTTATTTGAGCTATTTTTAATTTTTTCAAAAATTACACAAATGCGTTTTTTAAAGATCTCTTGCATCTTTAATATGCACATTACCGGCAATTTGTAAACATTATTATATTTCTGAGTGTAAATGCTTCAAATGACATCAAATGAAGTTTTTTGAAAATTCAAAACTTTTCTGTGAAAAAGAAAATCACTCTTCAAATTTCTGATTTTTAGTAGCGCTTAAACGCCATTTTCTTAAAAACAGCTACAATTTTTTTAAATAAAATTTTCATTCAGGGCGAGGTTTTTATGTTCTTTAATATTTTAAAATTAATATTTCCGTTCTAACATGAAGAAACCGAAAAATTAAGAAAATATCAAAAAATGTACTTTGAGTGGCGATAGGTAGCAGCTGTCAAAGAGTATGAGGCAATTCCGAATAGCTAGACCAGACCCAAGGAAATAGAAAACTAATACGGAAAGCTGTGTGCCATTTTGTAGCACCACTAGTTTATTTTCTTTAAACCATTTTATCTTAAAAACCGCATATCGTTTTGTTTTATTTAATTGGAACCTGAGATGGCCTAAAGGAAGCTTAAGAGAATGGTGCAGGTTTCTTGTTCATTGAAATGCCTGATTTTGCAAAAATTTTTTAAATGTTCGACGTTTTCGACAACTACAATTGTGAAGATACAATTGTTTTTCTTGATGAAATATGCTCATCAAAAAGAGATCTTCAAATAAGGTCCTGTTGATTTTTTGAAAATAGTAGTTTTTCTATAATTTCCTGACAAACGTTATAGCCCGCTGCATATTTATTGCGCTTCAGACAGCTGGATGCGTCGTAAATTGCGTAAATTGAATTCACTGCTCTTCGTTTTCTGCGTCTTCTTACAAGTATAATTGTGAAAGTACAATTTTTTCTCAAAGAAATGTATTTATCGAAACTACATCTTCAAATAAAGTCACGCTTAATGTTTTGAATATATGAGTAGTTTTTCTATAATTTCGTGACACACTTAATAGCCTTCTGCAAATTTAGTGCGCTTCAAACAGCTGGATGCGTCGTAAATTAAAATGTGCATTTTTTTAATATGATTTCCTTGTTTGTTTCTTACATTCGACCTTTGGTTATACATTTACGCATTAATATTTTAGAAAGTATTTATTTTGAAATATTTGAAATAAAAATCACTAGCTCTCAGAGAATATCGACAATGCAGGGAAGGCAATTATGGTATTCCCTTTCGCGCTCGCGAGTTTGTGTGAATTACGTGTCATTGTTGAGCCATTCCACGTCAAATCGCACAAGAGTTGACACAACCTTTTTTTTTTAATGTATGATTTTTTTTCTTAAATCTGGATATCAAAAAAAGAGACACGCATTTTTTTTTGCCTGAACATTGATTATTTATGTAGTTATGGCTTTATTAAATTTTGGAATTTACAGGTACTTCACAAAATAAGATAAATTGTTGCTCCGAATGTACTCAATATAAAAATATCTTAATCATTTCATTTAATACTTTGAAATGTGTGTTTTATTCCTATGGATATAAATTTTCCAAAATTTTTTTTCATTTAAAAAATGATTTTTTTTTCAAAAAAAGTAAAATTTCTATATAAACTCGATGAGATAAAAATTTGAAAAAAAAACTAGGTCAAGAAACTACGTCTATAAACTACGTCTATAAACTACGTCAAGAAAAAAGTGGGCACTCCACACGTACAGTTCTAAAAAAATCAATTGTAAGTGTGAGGGCGCGCTCTGCCTACCCATGCACTGACGAATTGTGTTATGTCAGTCTTTGATGCAAGTGCTGAACAACTAAATAAAGAATGACCATCGCCTGATTAGGGTTTCAAGAATTATTAGTATTTCAGATGTTCACCCTGCCCCCAGAATGTATGAAATTGTGTCATACATGTTTTTGTGGGTAACATCGTAGGTGATTTGTGGGCTATCTATGTTCTTATGGGTGACAGCGAAACGAATTGAAATACGAATCATTTGACGTCAAATCGCCCAAGAATTGACTCGACTATTTTTTAAATGTACGTAATTTAAGAAAATAAATGACACGACTGTTTATCATTCATTTCTAAAAAAATAAATATTTCATAAAAAATGTGTAATTATTTTAAAAAATAAAATTTCTTTACGAACTCGCTCAGATAAAAATGTGAAAAAAATATTGTATTTCTTTTTCAGTTTTCGGCAAAACCTTACAAGAAAAAAGTGGGCACTGGACAGGAACTGATCAAAAAAATCTATTTTAAGTATGCGGGCACGTGGTTCTTGCCCCCGTACTAACATATTTCGTTCGATCAGTCTTCCATACAAGTGCCGAAGAACAATAAAAAGAATGACCGTCTGCTTGATTAGGGTTTCAAGAAATATTAGTAACTCATAACTCCCCAGAAGGGATGGGTGACAGCAAAACGAATTCTACTACTGCTTCTCCTCGTGTCAGCTAAATGAATTTTACTGTTGAGTCCCTTTGCGTCCTAGGGATGGGGTGCCCTCCTGACCTTGCTCGTGAAATACAATCGACCACTTGTCAAGGGACTTGAGTAAAATCTTCTCAACATCAGTCGCAATGCGCACCGTATGAAGATAAGAGTGCTAGTGTTTGTTTTGTGAATCGTGTGTACACTATAAGACAGATGTTTCAATCCATTTAATCTTTCTGATCACTCTTTTTAGAAAAGAAAATCTCCAAGACGTGTAAACCACGATTTGCTGGTGAGTTTACAGGAGTGATTAGATTGGCGAATTTGTTATTCATTTCGGAAGAAAGGGAATCTGCTTCCAAAACGGCCTTTTGTTAGTGAAGACAGCGTCGAGATTAGGGGCTTCCGTGGCCTTAACGAAAGTAGCGGAACGTCCAGTGAATATGGTGAAAAGAGTGGAAATCAAGGAAATGCCAATTTAAGCTCTTCAGATAATTCAAGTGTCTGCGAAATGAATAAAGAGAAGTTAAGAGTTTAATTGCTATAGGAAAAACCCCCAGCAAGAAAAGAAAATTGGAACAAAAATGGTATCCCCATGAGAAATTTCAGAAAGTACAAAGTGAATGCCAAAACAGATACATTTTTTCACATTCAAGATCCTTTGACGTCCATCGAAAAATCAGACAAAGATAATATTTAGAAACTTATCGATACCTTTCACTCAACAGATGACATGACGTTGAAAATTTAAATTTTGACAATTTTTGAAAGTTGGACATACAATAAAATTAAACGACATTTTGCAGCAACCGAACGCACGATAAATGTGTCTAAAAAGTTGGCTGAAGAAAATGGAATTTTGTCCAGACCTGAAGTAAATTCGGTAAGGTATTATAACTGTGCATTCTGACGAAAGTTCAGGAATTCTATGGTAAGCGAGTACTTGTATTTAAAGTGAGTTGTGAGGGACCAGAAAATTTTCAAAATGTCAGTCAAAACATGAGAATCCGTCATTTAATTATTTATACATTATTTATAAAAATAAAATTATTATGTATATATATATTAATAGACATAAATGTTATTATTTATAAATTCAATCCTGAAGTTTCAAGAAGTACTTAAATTACTGCTTCATCCATAGAAACCGACGGCCAGTAACGATAGATACTCGTCTATTGCAGCAATCTACTTCACACTGGTTCGTAAAATATTAATATCTTTTAAAGTTACTGAGATCCCACTTTGATTTTTTTAGAGTTATCATCAATACTCCAGTGTGTTTATAAATATTTTTAAAAAATTTAGCTCATCGAGTTTACAAAAATATTCTATTTTCAAATTTTTTTTTCAAAAAAATTGAAAGTTAAGGAGATAAATATTTTTCAAAATCTTAAAATTTAAACATGTTTATAAGTTTCGAATGGAATTTGAACGGAATTTCTATGATTAGTGAATTCAAATATATGATATTTTTAAGTTAGTGATGCGCGTCATTTTTAGGAAATTTCATAATGCAATATTTCCGAAAATAATAAAGTTAGAAAAAAATAAAAATACCCGTGTTAATTTAATTGATCCATAAAACAAATAAAAAATATAAAAGAATTAAAAATATGAAGGTCAAATTTTGGTCTTTTGTGTGCGATTTGACGGTGAATGGCTCTGTTGTGACTTGATGTAGCTGTATGAAGAGGAGTTATAATTGTCTAATTTATGTTGATATTTGCGTGAAAATATTTAGTTTTCGCACCAAATGCTGTTCCATTTGTAGTGAGTAGAAAATTTTTGCATGGTTTTAGAATACTTTTCTCTAATCATGGCCCTATGAAATGCATTTGTATATTGTCCGGGGTATTAGGCTTCTTTTTCCAATACAAATTTACAAAACTTTTGTATTATATTACTTTCCCGTATACGTACGTATACACGGAGTGATATACGCAGTATAGGGAAAGTTATGTAATGCTGCACGAAAAAAAATGGCGACTTTTCGGCGGAAAAAAATTAATTGCCGGGTCGTGAAAACGAATAAGTGGATAAAACCAGTTGCTAAATTAAGAAAAAAAAATCCCGTAACACGTGGTGTAGCCAGAAACCCTGTTTTCTAGGTTCTTGATACCGAAAAACCAATTGAAAGGAAAACGTCCGTCTGTCTGTCCGTCTGTGAACACTGCTAGCGCCTAAACGATTTCTTCGCAAATAGATATTCCCCGGTCTATCTGGTTCTAGTCGAAGCTTTTAGATTTTGAAAAAGATTCTTCAAAATTTGGGGGTACTTCATATGAAGCCCCCGGGGATTTTCAAAATTTTCTCAAAAACGGCTCCAAATTTTTTCTTTAAATTTCTTGTACCATTTCTTGTATCAATACACTTATTAACATGGCATAGGTCCGATTTTCAAGGATAACTTTAAATTTTCGAAAATTGTGAAAGTTTGAATTTTTTTCGGCTTTTTTCTCCAACTACAAAATTGAAGATAGAGATTTTTTCTTCGAATCAAATTTTTTCTACTACAAATTGAGTTCTTTTATAAATGTCATGTAAATGTTTTTCAAAATTTTATTAGTTTTCGTGCAATATGTGCAATTTTAAAAAGTTACAAAAACAATATTTTCTCAAAAACGGCTCCAAATTTTTTCTTTAAACTTTTGGTAGGGATAGTGGTAAATGTACTCTATCAGATGACATAACAGCCATATTGCTCTATAGGTTGTTTTTTTCAAAAATTACAAAAATGTAAATTTTTTCACATGTTTCTCATGTCGATAATATTTACATTAGCGGCGATTTTTTCACATTATTATATTTATAAGTACATATGCTTTAAATAATGTCAAGTAAAGTTTCTTGAAACACAACCGTTTTCTGTGAAAAGTAGCTCAACATTTCGCATTTTCAGAAACGCTCAAACGCCATTTTCTCATGTATGGCTGCAAATTTTTTCTTGAAACTTTTGTAACGGATAGTACTAATTACACTCTTTAGTGTAGCGTAAAGTTTATTTTGAGGAATTTTTTTCTTTTTTCAAAAATTACATAATTGTAATTTTTTTGAAAGATCTTTCACATCTTTAATATGCACATTACCAGCAATTTGTAAAGATTATTATATTTTTGGGTGTAAGTGCTTCAAATAACTTCAAATGAAGTATTTTGAAAACTCAAACATTTTCTGTGAAATTGAGCTTCAAATTTCGCATTTTTAGTAGCAATAAAACTCAATTTTCTTTAAAAACCAAAACCGAAAATCTAATTGAAAGGAAAACGTCCGTCTGTCTGTCCGTGCGTCTGTGAACACTGCTAGCGCCCAAAACAATACGTACGATTTCTTCCAAAATAGATATTCCCCAGTCTATCTGGTTCTAGTCGAAGCTTTGAAATTTTGAAAAAGATTCTGTAAAATTTGGGGGTACTTTACATAAAGCCCTCCGGGTATTTTCAAAGTTTTCTCAAAAACGACTCCAAATTTTTTCTTTAAATTTCTTATAAGAATAGAGTAAAATACACTTATTAAGGTGGCATAGGTCCGATTTTCGCGGATAACTCTGAATTTTTAAAAATTGCAAAATTTTAAAAGTTTTTTCGGCGTCATTCTGGAACTACAAATTTGAAGACCGTTTTTTGTGAAAAGTAGCTCAAATTTCCGCATTTTCAGAAACGCTCAAACGCCATTTTCTCATAAATTACTACAATTTTTTTCTCCTTACTTTTCGAACGTATAGTGCTGATTGCACTCTTTAATATGACTTAAAGTTTATTTTGATGATTTTTTTTGTTTTTTCAAAAATTACTTATATGTAATTTTTTTAAAGGATCTCTAACATCTTTAATATTCACATGACCGGGAATTTGTAAACATTGTGCGTGTAAGTGCTTCAAATAACTTCAAATGAAGCATTTTGAAAATTCAAAAATTTTCTGTGAAAATGATCTTCAAATTTCGCATTTTTAGTAGCGTTAAAACGCCATTTTCTTCAAAACCACATACGTTTTAAAATAAAATTGCCATTTAGGGCTAGGTTTTTTTGTTCTTTTATATTCTAAAATTAATATTTTCGTTGTATCAATAGGAAACCGAAAAAATTAAGAAAATGACAAAAAAATGTACTTTTGACGGTAATAGATGGTAGCTGGTAATAAAGAGTATGTGGCAATTCCGAATAGCTAGCGAAGACCCAAGAAAATAGAAAACTAATACTCTTAAGTCTGTGCCATTCTGTAGCACCACTAGTTTCGCGCAGCATTATTTAACTTTCCGTATACTACGTATATCACTCCGTGTATACGTACGTATACGGGAAAGTAAAAACTGAAACAGGACAAAAAATGATAATCATTGCTTTACAAGATAACTATGTCTAGAATGCACCAATGATAAGATGATATGTAGTGACAGGAGTTCTATGCAAATGCGTGTTTTTATTTAAGCTTCGTAGACGTTTCAATCTGTGAATATGTTTCATGAAAAACTAGTTAAAAAATGCATACTTTTTTCCGTGCATATTTGCGTATTTAGGTAGTGTTGTGGAGAAATTCATGCTTAATACATATTTGAACCTTTTTTTAATTAATACTGCATATTTAAATTTTTATGTAGCATATTTAAGTACTTTCTTATAATTTCTTTGCATAATTTGTGAATATTACAACTGACGCATATTTTGTATAAATAGTAAATTGATCTTAGATCCTTATAGGACCTTCTCTTTGGTGCTTATTATTATTATTCTTCTTCACATTTTAAATTTCCTGTATATTATTTGGATTTGCGACGCAATTACACGTGCGGTGAGCAACGATCGCGAAACGAATTATCAACGCAATATGAGGCGTCTCAAAGGATAAGGAAGATACACGAAGCCAAAACTCAATATCCTTTCTTAACTGACAATGGAAGAGGAAAATAGTCAAGGGCTTTGCGTGCAACAGAGGATTTAATGAGTGTCTTAATTGAAAAGTTAAGTTGAAAATAGTTTCTTCTAAGGCTTTGTGTGCAACACTTGCCAAAGAATTGGAAACAATGATTTTTCTGGAACTGTAAAAATTGATCAATTAAAAAAATATATCTACTGGTGTTGTTTCCCTAGTCGAAATGTTTACTGCTCAAGTCTAATATTGCTGCAGAAATTATATAATTTAAAATACTGAAACTCGGAAAAAGATAAACCAATGTCAACGAAATGGATATAAAACAAAAAAACTTTAATTTTTATTGAAGTGAAAATAATTATTATCGAGATACTATTAATTATTTTTTTGCAGATTTGATATTTTTCTGAGGTTCAAGAAATTGTATTGTAGAAACTGTTTGGCGCATTGTTTTTTAATAATTATTGTGTGTACTAGTATGCATATTCTTTCCAAACATTTTTCTCGAGTTTCAGAATTTTACATCTATTATTTTTAATATTATTGAAAAAAAACATGGAGTATTTCATATTTTTTCTTTTAATTTCGTTTGAAGTACTAGTAACATCGCTGTGTCTGTAAAATAAGTAATTTTATCAATAAGAGAAAGTAGTACGGCAAAACAAGTTCGTACTAAACATAATTTCTACGGCCATATCCCTCCGGCGGGCGCGCAGCGGCACTCAAAGCCGCATTCTTACATTTTTGTTGATTTCGTGTAAATAATTAATGAAGTACTATTCAGCTCTTAGTTATTCTTCATTCATTATATTTTCAACCGGATGACACTCAAATCACGATTTTAGACACTGCCGATCGACCGTTATTCATTAGTAATTCGAACTCTGCAACGGTTGCGGCACTGCGTGCCGCACGCGCTTTGTAAATGAAATTATATTTGCGTATTTTATCCATTAGAATTCTTTCTGCTGTTTTGTTATTGAGTTTTGTAACAGATTTTGTAGTACTAACTACTAAGTCAAATTTAAATGCGTTGTTTCCGAAGAAACGTTAGAAGGCACCTTTGCACCATTTTCCGACATGTAACACGTATCAAGACTCGGAGGGAGCGAGTGGTCGGTCAGATTCTTATTAATATTAATATTTCGTTTGGTATTTAGTTAGTTATTATGAAATAAAGTGTGTAAAAACATAAATAAAGAATATTTCTTTCACATTCAATAACAAAAGTAATAACTATTGACGCGAAAATCGAAGTTGTTAAATGCGGTACGGAGTGCCACACGCGCCTGCTGGTGAGAAATAATGGGACGCGCCCGCCGGAGCGATATCTCAAATTCGAACCTAGGTAATTTCTTGCCAGATAGTTTGAACCTGAACGTTTAGCTAAATACATTTTAGTAAAGTGCGTTTGTTTTAAATTAAATCTGACATTATTTTGCGTCAAAATGTGAGTAACATTTGTTTCAAAACATGGTAGTTTGTAGCAAAATTCTAATACTTTTCTTAAGAAACATGCAGCTCTGTATCATTTGAATTTATTTATGCAGATTAAATGTTCCAAAAAGTTTCAAATGGGCCAGCACCTTGCATCTACTTCTCGTAGTTTCAAGCTAGAGAAAGGAAAGAAACTATGTCACCGTGCAAAATGAGGCAATATTGAAACCTGCAACACATCCATTTTTAATGGAAATGTGTGATACTGTATTAGGGGCAAATATACCCTTCGAAAAAGTAGTAAATCCAACGTTGAAAGGATTTCTAAAGAAATATACAAGACAGGGCATACCGGACCCATACACATGAAGAAAAAATAGTCTTCCTTATCTTCAGAAATTATAAACAGTAGGTCTTCCTCTGGTGGAGTCATTAAAAATTGTTGAAGACATTAAAGTGTCAGGAGTTAATGTTTGGATATATTGGTGAGACTGCTACGGAGAAATTACATAAAGTGTTAAATTTAAATTGTGACTTGAAATTCTTCAAAATGTAAAAAAACATTATTTGTGGTGAAAAATCAGGAAACGCAGGATTTTACCTTACATTTGCTTAGATTTCGTCTTTGAAGTATGCTCCAATTACGTCTTGTGATGTAAAGAGGTCATTTTCTGCATTCAGAAACATTTTTTTCTGAGAAAAGAATGAATTTGACATAGAACAGTTTAGAAAAATTGTTAATTTTTCACTTTTACGAAAGTAAATATAACTAAAAATTTAAATAAAATAAAATTTGATTGTGTATGTTTTGTCCATTTTTATTCTGCATCATGCATATTTTAGCATTTGATAGTGCATGGAAATTCTGTCTAATGTTTTGTCATCAGTATCCGAGAACTGGTCGTAATATAAGAAATTGAAAATTATTTTTACTTCATATTTGAATTCGTCGTGGAAAACTATGAATTGTTATTATAAATAATTCTTTAGAAACGTACCAAACACTAGGTACGAGTATTTACATTTCTCAGAAACGACGCGACCATAAATTCAAATTAATTTTCTGAATATCGCATTCATCTTATTCTTAGATGCATCACAATCTCTACATGTCAATAAAATCTTAAAATAAAAAAAATCCACTTTCCGAAGTGGTTATTACGAAGCTAATTTCAAAGTTGAAGTACTATCACAGTGAAAAAACAACGCTTTAAGTTCCTTTTGTGTCTCGCCATTTGGGAGTCGACTAGTAAACAGCCTATGGATCGTTGTTAATTGAGTCTCCGACCAGAGATACTGCTCTGCAGTATTCCCATGCGAGCCTGTCAATGCCCGAAATTGGAACTCTCGTTATCTCAGCGCATCCCAGGCCGCAGTGTTGCTGCTCCCGTCGCTCCTACCATCTCCAGGACTGCTTCTGTTGTCACCATCGGCTACTCATTCCCACGGCCGCCCCACCTTGGCCACTGGCAGGGCCGGCATATGTCATCTCAGCCATCGCCACGCCTCCATCATACCAACCCCGTAACCTCAGCAATTGCCTCCCCCTTCCCCTGCACCATTGACCACACATCTCCACCATCGCCACCAGCACCGTCACCGCCTCCATTTCTGCCGCCGCCAGCGCCATCCTGGTTATTGCGGGTTGCGTCAGCAGGGCGCAAAATCGGAAATCAATAAACGGAAGAGTTGTCCGAGGCTCTGTGGGCCCGCACAGCTGTATCTGTCCCGGGCTAAAGAGGCGTGCTGTTACTCGTTTTAGCGGGCCAAGCAGTGTTCTAGGTCACTTCATTTGACGTTCCATTCTTTTTGTGAGATACAAGTGGAACGTTAACTTCCGTTTGCACTATGCGTGTGTGATACTTGAGGACTCGTTCTTTCGTTCGCAGATGGCAGCACGTTCTCTCTGGTTCGCAACGTGAGAATCATTGATACCACCTGTGATGAGTCTTCTTCAATTTCGGAGGTGCAATGTAGTGAAACATACGGTGTTAAATATTAATGTGAGATAACATCGTAAGTATATACTTCCCTTATTAAACAATACTGATTTATGACATGTTACTGTGCGTATTCTGGTAGAAATGTACTTCTTTGAATTTTAAGGCTCCATATTCATTACATTCTTTATTATTATTGTCATAATGCATTGAAAATTTGGGGAAAAATATAAAATCGATAAACATGTGCTCTGGATTCATATTGTTTGTTTCACTTTATTTTAATCTAGAGTGGAGCCTTGTGAGTTTTCCATGTTTCTATTTTCTAATAATTTGCCCTTGAAATATATCTTTCGAACATATGTTTGTTAACGTATTTTTCTTTCGATGACAAATAATGTTTCGATCGAACATTGAACAAATATTTATCGGAGAAAACGTTAACGATTTCCTATTCTTGCGCGATTGTGATTCCTGTTTAAAAATGTATTATTGAATCGAATTTTTCGAATCTACTGAAAAACAAATTAATTGCTAACAGAAATCTTTCTAATGAAATAGTGGATGGGAGTATATTTTGTGTTATTTATTTCTGAATGATGAAAATGGCCATATTCAGAAATACACAGCTTCTGTTCAAATGGGCAGGATACATCTTTGATTCGATGAAGGGGTTTTATTATAAAAAATCGGTTCTTTAGTTCAAGGTATTCATTGTATGTTTCATTACTTTCTCTAATGAACGAAATAGATCAATTTTTTGTTCTCGATAATCTGGTACGTTTTATTTAATTCTTTAATTATTTATTTTTCTAATTTATTATTTATCTTTATAATTAAGAAATTGTGAGTTTGTGGAACCTTCAAAAGGAGATCCCCAGTTCGTTAGTTTGATTGTGACCTACCCTTTAAAACATGTAAGGCCAGATACGTCATTAATTTTTCTGACATTTGAACCATGAAATTGTATTTGAACTTTTTATTATAATCTTTGTTGACGTAAGTTTACCTCACAAACTTGATTTTTTCATACTGTGTTAGAAATTACAGTATAAAATAATGATTATTTAACACAATTATTATAATTAATAAATACCCAAGAATTACTTTCAATTAACGTTTTATTATCCAAATGGGGTTCCATTTATTAATGCTTCTTTAAACGACAATTATTTTTTACTTTCAATAATAATAATAATAATAATAATAATAATAATAATAATAATAATAACATACGTTTTTAAAACGTTGCTATTTGCAAGTACCGAAGAACAATTAAAATTGTCAAGACAGAGTCAATGAAAACGAAAAACTACGAAACCATGCTCATACGATACATAAAAACTGAAGAAAAAAAAACTTCGTTTCGGAAAGAATATTTCTTTTAAATTACGAAGGGAATAAGCAACTAGAAAAAAAACTGATATTCTTAAAAAATATCCATTTCATGAACTTGCCTTTCGTAGACTGTACTGTTTGTCAATTTGACATCAAATTGGTAAATTATTTTTTTACTTAATTTTCACTACATAAGCAAATAAATAGCAAACTTTATGACGCTGCAAATTAAGAGATAACAAGAACACCAATAATAATATTTAAAATAATAATAATAATAATAATAATAATAATAATAATCCAATACACGTAAAACCATGATTGACTAGTCAGGTTGGTTGTTATGATAGTTTTAAAAAGTATATTATAGTTACACTAAAATAATTGGAAGAACAATACTAATAAAAGCAAGCCTAGCTCGTACTAAAAAGTTTTGTTTTATTTGACAAAATCCACGCTCTAATAATATAGGAAGAAAGGTTTTGAAAGATTTTCTACTTCTTCGAATCCCTTGAACTCTTTTTAGACTCGTTAGTGGTCTTTTTTTCTGCTTCAATTACAGAACGAACGTATTATTATCAATGCGAAATAATCAGGTACAATGGGATGAAAGTTTTAATTAATTTTTAAGGGGAGAGAGCAACGTGATTGATGTATTCCTTCGAGTGTAGGACATATGAATGTGCAGAAAACATTCAATTATTTTTAATTTTATGTATTTTATTCATGTCTTTGACATCATGTAATATTCTCTTTTTTGATTAGAGTACACTTGTTTAAGTGTAATTTCAGAAAGAGGAACGTGTAGATTAATCTTTTGTCGAATGTTATTATTCGTACTTGAGAAGGAATAGTGAAAACCTCCCACGACATTCTTCCTGTACTAATTTATAAATGCTCGCGATAGGCTGCTTAGATTTTTTAACTAAAAGTTGCAATATTTCAATTTAAGATTGCTGGTCGTCATAGCAGTATTCGTTTTGGATTATAAATGTGCGAGAGCATATATCCCTCCAGAATATTTTTCCAGAATACTATCAATATTTAAGACGTGAGTGCACATTTGCAAAAAATACATTGACCGAAATGCCTCCGTTGTAGAACATGAGTTAGTGAATAGAACGTAGAACAACTTGATGAGCATCTTGTTAAGACAGGTGTTATCATTACCCTTTAGATTTTCGCAGATCGTTAAACCGATGAAAATGGTTCCCGGCGCTTTTATTCAAGAGTTATTACCTATTAGCAAATGTGAAGGATTTAATTTGATTCTGTTATTAATCAGGATAGAAAAATATTTATTATAGTTTATTAGATTTTATAATGAAGGCGCATGCAAGATTTTATGGGTTTCCTTGTGGTTTGATGATTATGTACGTTCATCTGCAAATGATTATTTTGTTGTTTTGCAGGGCCAAAGACATTTATGTAGTATTTAGGCCATCTCAGTAAATGTTAGAGCATGTAGGGGAGGTGTCGAAGGTGATTAATGTTTGCAAGGAAACATATGGTGGGAAACTGTATGTAACTGAGTTACACATGTGACGTGTTTTCCCCGAGTTCGCAGCTCATGTTCGTATTTTACACAATCTGTCTCTGTGAAGGGTGTTATGTGTTCCTGCAGAACATCAGTATATGATGGGTTGCCTAGCACCAGGGGCAAATGCCATATACATACATATATACATACATATATTAGGCTGTATCGAAAAAAATAGAATTCAATGCCTTAGTGAAAAGTGTTTTAGATGCAAGAAAACATCGGCACCAATAAAACCGTTTTTAAAATCGGTTTAACGGTGCCACATACCCCATAAACGAGTAAATAAAATTTAATGTTATTTTTACTGTCCCGTATACGTACGGAGAAATATACGTAGTATAGGGAAAGTTATGTAATGCTGCGCGAAAAAAAGGCGAATTTTGGACCGAAAAAAAACATTGACGGATCCTAATAACGAAAAAGTTGATGCAACCAGTTGCTATATTAAGAAAAAATCCCCTAACACGTGGTGTAGCCAGAATCCCTGTTTTGTGGGTCTTTGATACCGAAAAACCAATTGAAAGCAAAACGTCCGTCTGTCGGTCTGTGAACACTACTACGTTGTGAACCACTCGTAGGAATTTTTCTAAATTGAAAAAAAAACTGTCGATCTGGCTCTAGTCGAAGCTTTTATATTTTGAAAAACTTTCTTCAAAATTTGGGGGCACTTTACATGAAGCCCTCCGGACATTTTCAAAATTATCTCAAAAAGGCTTCAAATTTTTTCTTTAAATTTCTTGTAAGAATGGAGTAAATAGCACTTTTTAAGGTGGCGTAGGTCCGAGTTTCACGGTTAACTCAAATGATTTTCACAGTTAAACAATTTTTTTCGGCATGTTCTTCCAACAACACAATTGAAGATAGAGATTTTGTCTTCAAATAAAATTCGTTCTCCATTGTGAGTTCTTTTTTCCGGATAACTCTGAATTTCACGGTCCGATTTTCGCGGATAACTCTGAATTTTCGAAAATTGCAGACGTTTAAAATTTTTTCGGCGTCATTCTGGATCTACAAAATTGAAGATAGAGATTTTTCTTTCAAATTATATTTGTTGTTCAAAGTGAGTTCTTTCATTAAGGCCAGGTACATATTTTTGAACATTTTAGTGGTTTTCGCGCAATATTGCTTGCAAAATGCACAATTTTAAAAAATTACAAAAACCAGATTTTCTCAAAAACGGCTCCAAATTTTTTCTTTAAATTTTTTGGTAGAGATGGTGCCTAATGTAGCCTATGAGATGACACAAAAGTCATATTGCTCTATTCTTTTGTTTTTTCAAAAATTACCAAAATGAAATTGTTTTGACTTGCCTCTCTTGTCGTTAATATTTACATTAGCGGCGATTTGTTCGCATTATTATATTTATGCGTGCATGTGCTTTAAATAATGTCAAGTAAAGTTTCTCGAAAACTGGAACATTTTCTGTGAAAACTATCTCAAAATTCCACATTTTCAGAAACGCTCAAACGCCATGTTCTCATAAATAGCTTAAAATTTGTTCTTCAAACTTTTCGAACATATAGTGCTAATTGTACTCTTTAATTTGACGTAAAGTTCATATTGGAGTATTTTTGTTTGTTTTTTTTTTCAAAATTATACAAATGTAATTTTTGTGAAAGATTTCTCACACCGTTAATATACACGTTTACCACAATTTACAAACACTATTAGATTTGTGAGTTAATGTGCTTCAAATGACTCCAAATAAATTTTTTCGAAAATACAAAAGATACCTGTGAAAAATTCACCTTCAAATTTCGCATTTACTGTAGCACTAACGCCGACTCAGAAAATTGCAATTTAGTGCGAGGTTTCACTGTTCTTTAATATTCGTAAAATAATATTTCCGTTGTACTATCAAGAAACCTAAAAATTAAGAAAATGTTCAAAAAAGTAATTTGGGCGGCGATAGATGGCAGTTGGTAATAATATATGGCTAGTCCGAATAGCTAGCCGAGACCAAAGGAAATAGAAAACTAATAAGGGAAAGTTTGTGCCATTTTGTAGCACCAGTAGTTATCAGCTGAGCTTTGGCTGAAGTGGTGCCCACGTTACCCCGCGATAATTTTATGGTCACCAAACAATACTTGACACAAATAGTGTGCCACATTAGCCCAAATATGACCAATTTTACGTTATAACTATAGAAATAGACACTTTTCAATTGGCGATAGTTTCGTAAATTGTTATCCAAAATACTTTTAATTTAGACAAGATTAGAGCTTGAAATCTCTGCTTTAAGAACTTTGCTACGCACAATTTAACCATTTCACTACAATCGGCTAAAATTTCGCCGCGCGCCATCACTATTAACAACCCCATATTTGTGCCGCAGTGCTGTGTATGATTTCATTATTCACTATTAGGCTCTATTAAACATATTTGTAGAGGCTTAAAGAAGGAAAGTTAGTTTTCAATGCAAGAACAACATCGGCACCAATAAAAGCGTTTTTAAAATGGGTTCAAGGGTGCCACAAATCCCATAAACAACTCATTTTTCATCCTTTTTACGTTCCTTTTTAGAAAATATCGAATAAATACTATTTAACGGTATTTTCATCAACGTATTTTTTACTGTGGTGATACCCACTTCATTCCACAACAATTTTATAATCATCTAACATTACGTATTAGACTCAAACAGTGGGCCATATTAGTCCGAACATGGTCAATTTTACGTTTAAAACGATAGAAATAGACACTTTCCATTTGGACATATCTTCGTAAATTTTTATATACATATACATATACCCACATACACATATACACAGCTTATTTCCATTTAATTTTTCCACTCAATGTTCGTGCAAAAAGTTATTACATTCGACCCTCTACACAACCTAGAATCTTTTAACATTTATTCGTAGATATTCTGTATCATAAATAGTATTGGACGCGGGAGGATCCTTGGGATAGTCCACAATTTTTCATTAAAGAATGGGAGGAATGTTATGAGATCTTATTTAGTTAGTACTCTGGTTGTTAATACTACCTTGCTGAGTTTGATAAAAGTATGTGATGGTCAACATTGTCAAATGCTTTTCGACAAATCTGACAAAACGTCAAATGAGATGGTTCGGTATCCTCATCTGCCAGGCTCCCTCTTGCGAAAGCGGACTTAGCTAGACACATCCCTTGGGATTACGCTAGGGCGGTCAAGCAAAATACATTGATATTATGAGCCTGCAGGCTTCGACAGAGTTACGGACGAGGGTTGTGAAATGTTCTGCAGTGATCTGCGTTTAGTGACCGATCCAGCAGCCCATTCAGCCTTGGGGAGGGATGCGAGTGAAAGGAAAAAGGGGAGAGAAGTTGGATCATAACCACACCGTATGTGGTTGATTTCAACTGTCTACCTACACGAGTATGAAGGGATTACAGGACTCTTGGATACATGTCGTAGCAGAAACACCTAATAGAGATAGATCATCTCTCTCTCTCTTTCTCTCTCTCTTTCTTTCTCTCTCTTCTTCTTTCTCTCTGTCACTCTTTCTCTCTCTGTCATGCACGCTCACACAGAATTTGTTCTTGAATTGGAAACTCAACGGGCAACCTCCTCGTTATAGAACTTAGTCAAAGCTTCCGTGATTTAAAAAAAAACAATAAAATTTCTAGAACTTATACAAACTTGCTGCATTTTCCACATCACTCAGGCGCAATTCTCAGTGATTTTCTTGTAAAATTAGGGTCTCCAGGGGCAAAAATGCTGCTGAAAAGCACACACACACACACACACACACACACAAAATCGTATTTAAAAAGAACAGACTTCTCAAGATCAAAAATAAAATACACTCGAAAAACACTGCAATATTTGAAATATTAAAAAAAAAAAACTGGAATACTGCAATGACATACTATAGTATATACTGTATAGTAGTTGGCGGCTCGTGCTTAGATTACATGGATGTACAACCCCCAAATAATCGAAACATGTTTTATTACATTCTCTTTTAAATGACATTCAATATTCAAGATATTGCAGAAATATCGATGTGTGTGAAATCACCTTGAAACCAAAGAGCTCCGAACTGGCGCGCTCTCAGGCGTTTGGTGACTCCCAGGCATTGGACCACGCTTTTGGCTTTTGCATCTACTACTGCGTTTACTGCATTTACTCTTTGGCCATATGCTTTAACACTAGTTAATATGGGGTCTGTGGTGACGCAACCAAAAGGTGGTTGGAGTTTTGCCGAGCGCTGCGCGGTGTCCCGAAGGAAATCCCAATGTTCTGCTTTTGATAGTTGATATAACTTCATTTTATGAATTTCGCGTGTTATCGAAAGTACACAAGTTTACAAGTTCAGTCAATTATTGACGGAATTTTATGAAATATTTATAATTAAGCTGCGGATTTATAAGGACGAAAAACTGTAAAAATAAGCAGGCAAAATAGGCATTTCAAAATGTAATGTAGGTATTTAAAAAGGCACTATATTTTTTTTTCTTATCCGTATTTATATACATGTGTAGACAATTTATGACGTAAACAATATAGTTACCTTCAAGGAATGTTTGCTTTCGTCATAGTACTGACAAATCCATTCTATCATTGTTGGGCGATTCAGACAAAAATGTCTGAATCGCACTAGCTGCCTTTTAACTTTTTATTAAATGCAAGCTGATACTCTAACCTGCACACTAATGCGAATGATTTTTTTCCTCACATTTAATTTAATCATAATTGAAAACATTTATTTGTTTTTATCGCCTTGCATGGCACAACTGTACTAGTGGTGTTACAACAGCCTTCTCGCATTATATCTAAAACTCTTTCAAAAATTTCAATTTTCAAAATTTTAGAGTTTAGAAAAAAATGAGATCTGCGTCATTCTTTTAAGCGTCCTTTGTTTTTTTTTGTTTTTTACATTTTGTTGTTTTTTAAGTGTCCCCCGTGGTTTTTGAAATTTTTTATAATTTTCATTAATTTCAAGCAGAAATTCTGAAAAACACTCGTTTTTAAAAAAATTGAGACCTTTTAAAAGATCTGATTTTATAGAACAGATTTCATTTACGACAAAAATTTCTGTATTCAATAAAGTACTTTTGCAATATTAACTGTTTGCAGTTTTTAAAAACTGCTGGAAGTACGCGAAAATTGGAACCGGCACCAATTTTTATACCGTCGTTTAATACACGAGAAAATTTTAAGAAAAATTTGGAGCAGTTTTTGAGAAAAAAGTTTAAAAATTTGAAGTAAAATAATAACTAGACTGCCGTAAGTGATTTTGCACCTGTTTCATAATATGAAACACCCGCACTGTAATGACAGTAAAATGGAACATAGTTCAATTTTTGTGTACTTTGGAGAATAAAAACAAAAATCACAATTTTAATTTTTGTATTAAGAATAATTGCATTTTGATCGATAAATACGAGAATAGGCAACATTTAGGCATTCAAACACAAAATATACGTTAATTACTCCTAATGCCTCAAAATGAAAACGTTACCTCAAAGATTGCGTTTTCCATTGAAGGAAAAAAATAGGCAAAAATCTCCAGTTTATTTATGATGTTTAGAGAGTTTGTTTTCATTTGATATTGGTATATTGATTCAAAACGTCCACTTGATTAATTATTTATGTAAAGTTGGCCTTTCTGTCTCTTACTGTGGATGCATATTTCCGCCTGCAGCAATCCTGAAGTTACAGTTGGAGAGCGCTGGTAGGAATACGAGCGTGTGGAACGATATTTCGTTATTACAAAATTTACCAGGGTAGTGAAATTTTCGAAATATAATTTTATTTGTGTAAAACGTGTCGAAACAATAGTGCTTGTTGCAATGTGCTGGAGTCGAACTTTAGTGCCCAGTGAAAATCAAAGCCAGAATCACGTGCGCTGAATGGGTAGTATATATCTGAACATAAAATTATGTAAGTAATGTTGCAATATAGACTTTTATTTAACTTAGTTTCAATTAATTTACTTGAATTGCTTACAGTTTTATTACATATTCGTGCTTTGAATTTTGGAAATTATATTTCTGTCATTCGATGGAAATGCAACCTCCTGTCTATTGGGGCACATGCTGCCACTTCTATATAGTATCATAGACATGCCAAGAATGTCAAAAAAAGTAGGTAAAGTAGAAGATCAAAAAAGCAACACGTGAATAGGGAATATTAAATGGCGGGCGGCCTCTTCCTTGGAGCCTTTCTCTGATATGTCGTCAACTTGTCTATATAGTGATGCATTGAGTATGATAATTTAGTCACTATGCACAGTATAAGAATAGGAATAACAAAACCATCGAATATTTAAATACTCAGTCACCATCGTAACTGTTTATTTTTTTAAAAGTTTTGTCCGATTCCTTGTTTCTTGTTCTTCTTGTTTATTGCTATTGTATGTTTCTTGTATGTATTTTACCGATTTCTTGTTATTTCGGAGGCTGCAAAGTTTTCTTTCAATTTCTCTTCAATGGAAATATATGGTAAAAGTTTTATATTTTTCCTTATTTGTTGAATATCTAACGAAACAACTGACATTTTTCTCATGACCTAGGCTGCATAGTTTCCTTCCAATTTTTGCGCGCATTGGGAGACAGTATTATTGGTTGTCAGATGCTGTGGCTAGAATTATGGAATCGATGGATTGAAATAGGATGTAATATGGTACGATGCAAATCTACTAAATTATGGTATAATTATGGTCATGTATATGTTTTTCATATTATTTCACTATATAGTAAGTTGGTAAAGAATGATATTGTATGAAAGAACTATTCCCTACTATCGATGTTGTGATCAAAACATAATCCGCTATTGTGGATCAAATTAAAATAAGAATTACCTAAAAATATCCAGTCTTCATATTTGGTAAAAAAATCAGAAATATATTTCAAATATTTTTATAAAATTATGGTACTAGGGTTTAGAATTGTAAGTATGGTACGATCTAGCACTACTGATTTACTTTTTCTGTGAGTTATTGCTCTCTCAGTCTGAATCAGTGAAAAACTACTGATTGACAGTGACTATTCGCTGATGGTGTCAGGTACAACCCTGTCACTGACAATCAGTGAATTGAACGGAACAAATCAGTGAAAATCGGGCGCACTTTTTGAATCAGTGAAACTTCACTGTGAATCAGTGAAATCTGTGACAAGTAGTTGAACGTGACGACTGAACGATCAGTGAGCGACGGTGGTGCGGCACTTTTACCACTGACGACCAGTGAAATGCTGGCGGTTATTATGAAAAGGTTCGCATATTTGCTGATTGTCAGCGAAACTACACATTTCGACTGAAGATATCAGTGACTTCGGTTCTCACTGATTTAATCAGCGACAATTTCACTGATTCAGATTCAGAGAGTGGGTAACTATCAAAATCACAGGCACCCATTTTTAACTTTGGACTAATTGTACATATTTTTAAACATAAATGTAAAAATGTAGCTTAACTACCCCACATTTTTATGTGCCTGATCAATGTGCATTTTTAATTTATTTTTATTTTTTGAAAATTCATCTTTTTCATTATAAATCGCTCTCTATTTGATATAATTTGATATTTATTTGTCAAAAAAACAGTAAAAACTGTATATGACGTGTGGGGAAAGAAATTTATCTGCGCACATTTTCTTGAGGGCCAGAATTTTATATATATATATATATATATATATATATATATATATATATATAAATAAAAAAACAAAAAAAACGAAAAAATGAATTGGAGCCTTGGTGTTTAAGAATTATTCGGGATTTTTTACAGTTGTTTTACGGATCTAAATGATTTAAATTAGTTTATTTATGAATGAGGAAAATAACGAGGGTGAATGTTTGCCTCATCTGTTATTCAATGCAACCACTTAGACCAGGGCTCATCACGTGTTGGCTCCGTAGAGCCACGACCGATTGCTCCCGGCTCTCAGCGGGCGGGCGGGACCCAGCGGGAGCACAGTGAGAAATTCAGGTCTCAAACGCCGGGGATTGAGAAATTCAATGGCACTTAGCGTTTCACATTGACATGATTTTGTCCAAAGACACCCGTGTTCCGTCTACAAGCGCAAATACCCAAACAACCATTAACATTGTCTGCGGACAGTTATAGTCACCTCCACTAACATAAGATAACAATAATTAAAGAAATAATTCGGGCCAGGAAAGGATTTTACCAAAAAATCTTGAGAAAGTTTGCCACAGTAATAATTACTGAATGTTGAATTGTCAAAAATCATGTAAATATTTTTATCTAAGAGTTATAATACCATCAAACTACCAAAAAGTACCTAATTTTACTCTTAAAATATCTTACATAGTAATTCTTTCTACGTTTTAAAAATATTTTTTCTTGCACGTGTTCAATATTTGACCCAAATGATTGAGCGCGACTTAACCTCAAGACATTTGTCAAGTTGTGATCTGTGAGAGAGCTTCTCAGTCTCGATGTGCAAATTTTCATACTAGAAATAAATTGCTCACAAACATATACAGGCTTAAACATGCGTAAAATTTGTGCAGCATGCTTGTGGTACTTAGGAAACTGTCTCCGGGAAATGTTTTTGTAAAAATGAAGTACATCTTTCTTATGCTGGAATTTGTCCTTCAAATCTGTATCATTTTGAAGAGAAGTAATATTTCCAATTATAAATAGGATTTACGCTGTCAACATTGAAACTGGTAAAGCGAAAACTGAAATTTGATTCCATAACAGAAATTTCGTGAAATCTGTTTTCAAATTATACGTACTCCATCGGTGAATTTGTCTTACTTAGCTGCATAATTCATCGTGTGATGACTCTTTAGATTACACTCTTCAACATGATTAAAATGTTTATGACTAACCAACCTTTTATATTATCTCCAGTTTTTGAGAAAAAAATAGTTATTCCCATTGATTTTTAAAAATTATCGGACTATTATTACGAAAGCCAATTGCTTCCTCTTCCACGACACCACATTTTGCAGTGTCGTCTTGTGTAAAACTGAGCTGTCCGCCTTATCGCTTCTACCTCTCAACTACCCCCCGTCGACACAATAAAAATACACAAGATTATAAACATAACATCAAAAGAGAATAAGCATAAGTAGAAAAAAAGCATAAATGTAAATACCTGAGGGTTAGAAATTGAAATAAGTTACATAAGTACAATATAACTGTAAGGCATATTAATATATGAGGCAATATGACATAATAGGAAATACTGAAGTAATGCTAAACATATACATCAAGAAGGTTAAAAAAATAATGTAATACATCATGAAACACTGAAGAAAGGTTAAAAGTTAACTTCAATAAATTTACAAAGTTTTTCACAAAAGGATTTGTAGGGAAGTGTTTTAAGCTTATGAGGAATTAAATTGTAGAAGTGTGGACCAATATAGCTAAAGGATGCCTCGAATTTGGTAGTACGGTAAACAGGAATAACAAGTAGGAAATTGGCAAATCGGGTAGTACGTGAAGTAGACTCGTTAGATTGTGAAAAAAGTTCAAGTCGATCCCGAAGGTAACTGGGAGAATTAGAGGAGAGCACAGAGTGTACCAGTAAACATAGGTGAAATATCCATCTCTGTCTCATGGTCTGACTTATCCATGAATGGTGATATATGCTCATATTTCCGAACATTGAAACATAACCTCAAACACGAATTCCGAATAAATTGAACTCTAGCAAAATTTCTTTGAGGTAGTACAGGGCTATAAACAATGGCATCAGTAGTTACACTATAACTATAAAAATAATAGTTTTCAAAGGTTCTTTAGCCTCCGTCCAACCACCCACACCCTTCTACAGCCAATGTTTTTTTAATTTTTTGTCAACTTGGCACTATTTTATCTTATTGAAAAAATATGAAAAATAAGAAAATAATGTATACTATCAGAAAAGTATTTTTGATATTTTTCAGGACCAAATTCAAACGCAAAAAAAAATTGAAAAAATAGCAAAAATTTTTTTTACCTGTGTCTTAGAACCCTGGAACAGGATAAACTAGTGGTGCTACAACAGCACTTACTTCCCGTATTAGAGGAAACAGCTAAGTAGTACTGTAATATTGCACTTTATGCGCTACTAACATCTTCGCTTGGAACTCACTATTTCCATTGCAGTGTTGTCAGAACTATGTGAATTCTACAACTTCACAAAAATAGAATGCAAAAGTTTTGTAACCCTGTATTGGAAAAAGAAGCCTGATACCCTGGAAATATAGAAATGCCTTCCATTGGGCCATGATTAGGGAAGAGTATTTTATAACCATGCAACAAATTCTCTACTCACTGCAAATGGTACAGCATTTGGTGCAAAACTAAATATTTGCCTGCAACATAAATTAGACAATTAAAACTCCTTTTCATACAGCTCCATTAGGTCACAACAATGACACTAATTCACAGATATTCGCGAGCGCAAAGTGAATTCCATTGTTGCAGACCCTGCATTGTCGCTATTCTGAGAGCTATTAATTCTTTTTACTTATTTCAAATATTTCAAAATAAACAATTTCTAAAATATTAATGTGTAAATCTATAACAAAGTTCGAATGTAAGAAACGAAGAAAGAAATAATATACAAAATTGCACATTCTAATTTACGACGCATCCAGCTGTCCGAAGCGCAGTAAATTTACAGCGGCCTATTACGTTTGTCACAAAATTAAAGAAAAACTACTCGTATTTTGAAAAAATTAAGCATGACCGTATTTATTTTATTTATTTATGTGTCAAAAAACAGAAACAGAATGGCACAGACTTTCCCGTATTAGTTTTCTACTTTCCTGGGTCTTCGCTAGCTATTCGGAATTGCCACATACTCTTTCTTGCCAGCTACCATCTATCATCGCCAAAAGTATATTTTTTTGTCATTTCTTAATTTTTCGGTTTCCTATTGGTAGAACAGAAACATTAATTTTAGAATATTAAACAACACAAAAACCTAGCCGTAAATGGCAATTTTCTTTTAAAAATTATGTGCCGTTTAAGAGAAAATGGCGTTTTAGCACTACTAAAAATGCGAAATTTGAAGCTCATTTTCACAGAAAATTTTTGAGTTTTCAAATACTTATTTGAAGTTATTTGAAGCACTTACACTCACAAATATAATCATCTTTACAAATTGCGGATAATGTGCATATTAAAGATGTGAGAGATCTTTCAAAAATTTACATTTATATAATTTTTGAAAAAAACAAAAAAAACTCAAAATAAACTTCACGCTATACTAATGAGTGTAATTAGCACTATCCGTTACAAAAGTTTCAAGAAAAAAATTGCAGCCATATACGAGAAAATGACGTTTGAGCATTTCTGAAAATGCCGAAATTTGAGCTACTTTTCACAGAAAACGGTAGTGTTTTCGAGAAACTTTACTTGACATTATTTAAAGCATATATACTCGGAAATATAATAATGTAAAAAAATCGCCGATAATGTAAATATTAACGACGTGAGAGACAAGTAAAAAAATTTACATTTTTGTAATTTTTGAAAAAACCAACCGATAGACCAAAATGGCTTTTATGTCATTGATAGAGTACATTTACCACTATCCCTACCAAAAGTTTAAAGAAAAAATTTGGAGCCGTTTTTGAGAAAATTTTGTTTTTGTAATTTTTTAAAATTGCACATATTGCACGAAAACTACCAAAATTGTGAAAAACATTTACATGACCTTTATTAAAGAACTCAATATGCAGAACAAATTTTATTTGAAGAAAAAATCTCTATCTTCAATTTTTTAGTTGGAGAAAGACGCCGAAAAAAAGTCAAACTTTCACAATTTTCGAAAATTCAGAGCTGTACGTGAAAATCGGACCTATGCCATGTTAAAAAGTGTATTTTCCTCTATTCATACAAGAAATTTAAAGAAAAAATTTGGAGCCGTTTTTGAGAAAATGTTGAAAATCCCCGGGGGGCTTCATATAAAGTACCCCCAAATTTTAAAGAATCTTTTTCAAAATCACAAAGCTTCGACTAGAATCAGATCGACTGGGGAATATCAATTTTGAAGAAAATCGACCGAACGGTTTAGGCGCTAGCGTTGACCACAGACGGACGGAATGCCGTCAATCGATTTTTAAGTATAAAGAAGCAACAAATCATGGACTTTGACCACACCACGAGATAGAGGATTTTTTTTCTTAATTTAGCAACTGGTTTTATCCACTTATTCGTTTTTCACGGCCCGGCAATTAATTTATTTCCGCCGAAAATTGGCCATTTTTTCGCGCAGCATTACATAACTTTCCCTATACTACGTATATCACTCCGTGTATACGTACGTATACAGGAAAGTAAAAAAACTCAAAAGTTCCTCTCAAAACACAAATTGTTGTGAATTTATTTAAGATTTTTGCGACTGCTGGGCTGCAGTTTAAAAAATGAAAACAATTTTTTATCATTTTCTCCGCCTTCAAATCACCTTGACTTACATACACGTCTGTGAACACTGCTAGCCCCTAAAACAAACGTACGATTTCTTCCAAAAATGGATATTCCCCGGTCGATCCGATTCTAGTCGAAGCTTTGAGATTTTGAAAAAGATTCTTCAAAATTTGGGGGTACTTTATATGAAGCCCCCGGAGATTTTCAAAAATTTTCTCAAAAACGGCTCCAATTTTTTTCTTTTAAATGTCTTGTATGAATATATTAAAATACACTTACTAATATGGCATAAGTCCGATATTCACGGATAACTCTGAATTTTCGAAAATTGTGAAAGTTTGAATTTAATTCGGCGTCTTTCTCCAACTACAAAATTGAAGATAGAGATTTTTTCTTCAAATCAAATTTTTTCTTCATATTGAGTTCTTTCATAAAGGTCATGTAAATGTTTTTCAAAATTTTAGTAGTTTTCGTGCAATATGTGCAATTTTTAAAAAAAAATTACAAAACAAGATTTTCTCAAAAACGGCTCCAAATTTTTTCTTTAAACTTTTGGTAGGGATAGTGGTAAATGTACTCTATCAGATGACATAAAAACCATATTGCTCTATAGGTTGTTTTTTTTTTTTCGAAAATTACAAAAATGTAAATTTTTTCACATGTTTCTTACGTCGATAATATTTACATTAGCGGCGATTTTTTCACATTATTATATTTATGAGTACATGTGCTTTAAATAATGTTGAGTAAAGTTTCTCGAAAACACAACCGTCTGCTGTGAAAAGTAGCTCAAAATTTAGCCTTTTCAGAAACGCTCAAACGCCATTTTTCTCATAAATGACTACAAATTATTTCTTCAAACTTTTCGATGGGGTGGTGCTAATTGCACTCTTTAATATGACGTAAAGTTTATTTTGAGGATTTTTTTTTGTTTTTTTTCAAAAATTACATAATTGTAATTTTTTTAAAGATCTCTCACATCTTTAATATGCACATTACCAGCAATTTGTAAACATTATTATATTTGTGAGTGTAAGTGCTTCAAATAACTTCCAATAAAGTATTTTGAAAACTCAAACATTTTCTGTAAAAATGAGCTTCAAATTTCGCATTTTTAGTAGCGCTAAAACGGCCATTTTCTCTTAAACGACACATAATTTTTTGAAAGAGAATTGCCCTTTATGACTGGGTTTTTGTGTTCTTTAATATTCTAAAATTAATGTTTCCGTTCTACCAATAGGAAACCGAAAAATTAAGAAAATGGCCAAAAAAATGTGATTTTGGTGGTGATAGATGGTAGCTGGCAAGAAACAGAGTTGGGCAAAATACTTGAAAAATGTATTTTAGATACAAAATACAAAATACTTCACCGAAAGTATTTTAGATACCAAATACAAAATACATTCATAGAAGTATTTAGATACAAAATACAAAATAGTATTTTAAAATACTTTTGAAAATACAAAATACAACCAACTGTGTTTTAAACATAATAACTTCTATTTTTTTCCGCTCTTTTGAACAACCATTCACGTTCAATAAAATATCACATTACATTTAAAAATTTTATTGTTAAGTATAACAATCTTTTTGCAAAACTGTTTCAAATGAAATTTTCAACCCATTGGAGGTATCCGTATGGGGTCATCCATAAATTACATAACCCTGAAGGGGGAGGGAGGGGGTGTGAGACAGCGTTACGTTGCGTTCCGTAGAGATAGGGAAGTGCGTTACAAGGTTGGAGGGGGTAATGAAAATACTCGAAATATGCGTTATGTAATTTATGGACGGCCCCTGTCATTTTGTGATGTGTGTTCATGTTTTAAGACTGAAAGGCATCTTGTCCATGCTAAGAAGCCGAAGGAATACTTGGAGTTTAAGATCTCTCCGTGAGTTCTTAGGAGATGATAGTTTGGGACAAATATTGCAGGTTATAGACAATTAACCCAGATGCCTTGTGATGCATGAACATACATCACAAATGATATGAATATCTGATGAATACCGCGGGTTTTTAGGTTTTAAAAACATGCATTTTAAGTGCATAAAATAGGTTCTTTCAGCATCTATTAGGCTTTTATTTAAATAGTAGAATAGGTACTAATAAACTCGAAAACTTACAAGAAAACTCACCTTTGACCATCTATTATATTTCTCAAAGATAAGAACATAAATCACTACTACGTAGAATCGGTATTGAACATTTTGTGATAATACTATTTATGAACAAGTTTGTTTATAGTTAGAATTATTCCTATCGTATTTTGCCTCACAATAAATTACTAACACATTCTCAAGTTTTCAAGAGAAAATGGATGTTTCTTTATCGGTCAAGATCACTTTCTTTCGGGAAAATTCAATCGCATTGTCTTAGAAACGGAGGCAGCTTCTCCACGAATTTAGGAAGTGGTGGCGTGGAGACGTTTATCGCTAGATCCTTGTCCGTATTCATTTCTCGCTCTCTTACAGGCGACAAAATGAGACAAGGGGTAAAAAGGTACAAGAGGACGAAAGCAATTTAGGTTGTTAAAGGTAACTTAAAATTAATATCATCCTTGTCTGTTGTGCCGACACAAGAAAAAATGTGAAAGAAGTCGTAGATAAAAGAAATTCGGCAAATTAGTCTCATTTTAGATTTTTAAACGTAAAATAGGCGTAAATAGGCATTAATCTTGAAATAGGCTCTTTTAGGCGCTACAAAATTAACGGGTTTTGGTTCAAATAAACATAAAAAAGTGTATATAAAGCTTCATTTAGTACAATGTACACAAGAAAAAAATAATAGATTTTTACCTAAATATGCCTTAACGAAATATCAGCTCTTAAAAACGCCGCAGGCACAAGGGTTTAATCACCGCGCACAACCACAGGGCCACGAGGCACACACATGGGCAGCACTCGTTCTGGCACGCCGAGTCTGCTCTCCGAGAAATTGAATCGGAGCTCCCGATTACAGCTACGGTGTAAGAAATATACCTTCCACAGTGATTACAGCGCTCCTCCGGTTATCTCCGGTTGAACCGACGGAGGGAAAATACGTAATCGGAGGAACCGGAGGTCCGGTCGCACTCGTCCAACGTGGCAGGACCCTCTCCATTTACTGGCCTAATCAATGTTTGTGACGGATTAATAAAAAGTATTTTATATTTTGAAAATACAAAATACCATCAGAAAGTATTTTCGATACAAATACAAAAATACATGTTTAAATATGTATTTTCGATACAAAATACAAATTACAAAAGTATCGAAAAGTAACGTATTTTGAAATATAATGTAACTTCGATGTGCCCAACTCTGGCAAGAAAGAGTATGTTCAAATTCGATAGCGATATTAAGCGGCAAAAAGTATATTCCTTGAAGACGCAAGGTTATTTCTATTGAAAACTAATACGGGAAAGTCTGTTTTATTCTGTAGCACCACTTGTACTTTAAAACTAAATTAACTTCGTTCTATCACAAACGAGCGATCAACAAGCGAGCGAATGTCGCTTGAATTGGTAGCGCGCGCGCACAACACACAAACACCACACACACACACACTCTCACACACACACATTCTCTCACACACACACACACACATACTCACACACACACTCACACACACACACTCACACACACACACTCACACACACACCCACACACAAACCTCACACAACACCCTCACACTCACACCACTCACACTCTCACTTTCTCATTCTACTCTCACACACGCACACGCGCGCGCACACGCACACACGACACACACACCACACACACACACACACACACACAACAACTACAGAAAATGTAGAATATAATACTTAGAGCAACATCAGTTAATTCAATGTTTTAGTTTATTTTCACATAATATGTGTGTGGAGAATGACAGGACATTATAATATATATTTTTCATATTTCGTCTATTTTGTGGTCCCATAATAGTAGATTTAAGAATTATTTTAAGAATAGTCTAGAAGAATAAAATCTAGTTCTACATGCAAATTTTCATTGGCAAATTTGGAGTAGTTTCTGATAAAATATCGTTTTGAGCGTTTGTGATGCAGCAACATTGTTTGCTCGTTTTCACTGAAACGTTCTGAATTTGTGGAGAAACTTCGTAATAATTATTTGAAGCACTTTTACAACAAATGCAATAATGTATTAAAATGTTTGTGATGTAAAGATCAACGACGTGGGACATATAGTTTTGTTTAAAAATTATTAGAATACATCAAAATAAATTTTTGAAAAATTATTAGAATACATCAAATTGCGCTTCATGTTATGTTTATTAGTTCAATCAGCACTATCCGTACAAAATTTTTCAAGAAAAATGTGGACTCGTTTTTGAGAAAATCTTTTAAAATCCCTTCTTTTACTTAAAATTACCCGAAAACTACTAATATTTTCGAAACTGTACATGACATTACTTAAGGGGAGTGTGAAAATATGGCTAATTGAAGGTAAATTTTCTGGCAAAATATTAGAGGCAGCACTGTGATTGTTTTTTGCAGTGTGCACATATTCTTTATAAACGTACTGGAATAAAGAAATTTTCAAAAACGTTATTGTTTGTTAAAATAAAAAAAAATACATAAGACGTGTGGAAAGTAAAGGGTTAAAAAGACGTATGGATTGATTTATTTTCCACATTTTGTGTATGTTCGTTATAATAAAATCCAAAGAACATTATAATTTGAAAATATGGTTATTTCAGCATGTGTAGGACACTTAACTTCAAGTTCTCACAAAGCTTAAACTTTCGATGATGAATAGTTTGTCAGCGTATGTTCCTTTTTATATAAAAAAATACACTTTCGGGAAACAGGCTTAAATATTTTCTTATAATGCATGCCTCCAAAACAGACATGTAGGCCTCAGGCATAAAGCAGCTAAGCACGGTTTTAGATGAAGATTCGAACCAACGCTAGTCATGATTACATCCTGGCCAGGAGCGTACAATGCTTTTGTGATCTCTGCTGAATTGACATCTGGCAATCAGGAATGAAAAAACTCGATTATGTGTTTCACCATTAAGGCACTTGGGGCACTTAAACCTTCTATTTCTCTCCAGTTTACTTTCCTCTATTGTATTTGCACTAAGCTGTCAAGTTCATAAGACACGATGCTCAAATGACAGGAGGTTCGAAATGGCATAGAGATAAAAGATACATAGAGACTTATTTACCCAAGAGATAAAATATCATAGCTCCCGTTGTCGAAGCAACATGATATGTCTCATTTTAAGCAGGAAAGTTTACAAAAATTAAAACACAATAAAGCAAAAATCAATATTTTGACCCCAAAATCGATTCACCATTAAACGCTTAAGAACGTTTTGTGGAGAACAACTTTGAATTGGAGAAAAAAACCTCTTTCTTCAATATTTTAGTTGTTGAGGGAATCTAAAAACTCCAAACTTTTGCTATGTTTGAAAATTCAGAGTTAACAGTAAATATCGTACCTATGCCACCTAGTGTTTTCACTCTATTCCTATAGGCTAAAAAATTTAAAGAAAACAAAACATTTTGAGTCATTTTTTAGTGTTCCAGGGGCTTCATTTAGAATAACCCCAAAATTTAAAGACATATTTTCAAAATCGCATAGTTTTCAGTCGTTTCTGATCGATTGGGGTATATTCAATTTTTAATAAATCCTACAAAACGTCTAGGCGTAGGTATTACCGAAAGATGGACGTTTTGAAGGAAAAAAACTAGTTCCATAGTTTTCCTCGACCGGCTTTTCCTCCGTCGGTTTTCATCCTACCTCTTTCCAGCTGCCATCTAATGCTGCCCAAATGTCATTTTTTTCATATTTCTCAATTTCTTGGTCCCCCTAATGGTAACTGAAATATGGCTACGAATACTATAGAAGAGTAAAACCTGGACCTATATACAAATTTTCGTTGAAGGTCAAATATGTAGGGGGGTACAGGATTATTGCAACAACTCAACGGACCTCTGGGCTCAGCAGCTCTATATCGGAGATGTAATGAGAGAAAGGTTGAATAACGCACGTGAGTTGATTTGAATCCGCATTTTTAAAAGGACGAATGCTCAGAAAGGGCGAAAAAAAGTCTTACAATACTGTAATGCTAGACGTATGGTGCACATTAGAAAGTGCCGTTTCGCATTTACATGTCACTTTCTCTTGATGTCATACAAGTTAAGATGTCTTATTAATCTGTTCACTATCTATTAATCTAATCTCTTTCCCCACACATCATATACAGTTTTTACTGTTTTTTGACTAAATAAATAAATACTGTTTACTGTTACGTACTCAAACATTTTGCTTCATGAGCAGCGACATCAAGGCCTTTCAGTAAGAGCACTGTACCCACGGTGTAAGATATATAGGTGTGTTCACTCCCAGTCTAAAATTGAAGCTTGTGTGAGGATAGTTTTCACAGTTCTCGCATATTAGCGCTGCGATCTTTGGGTCTCATTTGGGCAAGGTCAGTGATTGGTCGTGATCCATTCAACAGCTCCGTGGCCAACTAGTTCCATCAGTTAGCTCCGTGGCCAACTAGTTACGTATTCAAATTTCAAATAAGTGATTTGTCGTTGCGCGGTGGAATTGGTAAAGTCTAGAGCGAACAGTTGGGAAAATGGGTAGGAAATGTTTTGTAAAACTGTGTAATAGCCACAGTTTAAGATCCGTGACCCAAACCGATCGTGCGCACCGTACGGACAAGCGCGGAACTAGCCTCAAACTGGCTTCAGAAAATTTGCCCCAAAGGCGGCTAGTTGACACCTGTATATATTTTCTCTGATTCCCTCAGTTCTTCACTCTCCAAAATTCTCCCTACGAAGTTTTATTTCACATTGTCACTGGCGTGTTTATGAGATTCCCCAAAACGTGCGTGATCCACCAACAAGGTTCTGTGATAGGGTGGACAAGTGTGACTGTATCCCCCTCCCCTGCGTGGCCTCATTATCGGATCTCCCGATAGGCTACCCGTTGTTCTCTTTCTTTGAGAGCTGGGAGCATGTTGGTTACTGAAGATAGTGTGTAACTATAGTGCAATTTTTATAACTTTGGCCCTCCAGGCCGGTCTTCACGATGGAATATGTCAGGGTATTTGGAATATTTCTCAGTCGTGCCGCTACACATCGCACGATGGCGACCATATCAAGCAGTATTTGCGATCATGCGACATCTAGCGGCACGAGCGAGAGAGACGCGAAATGTGTGATATTCCATCGTTGCTGTAGGGGCTTTGAGGGGCAGAGTTACAAAAATTGGACTATAATTGCTAAACTATTGCACTCGCACGATTTCCCTTTTTCAGCGCAGGTCTCGCTACTTGACCAAATCCATATCTTTTGTTACTCTGACGAGGGCGATTAGCATTGTGAATTTGAGGTAAAATTCGTCTTCTGCGAGCTTGTGGGTCGACAGGCGTGTGGGTGAAGTGTGTGCTTCATGATTTGTCTTTGTAAGGGGGCGCGCGGGAGCCTCTCACCTAGCTCTGAAAGAGCGTCGAATAGAGGATCGCGCTCGATGTCACTTCCTCGTGGTATAGAGAAATTAGTCTAAGAAGGGACCAATTTGGCAGGTCGAAAAACAAATGAATGTCTTGCTGGTTGATGGCTTGGCAGGAAGTTGCGTTAAATATTATCCGCGCACGTTTTCTTGAGTTTCGCTAGTTGCGAGAGGAGTGGGGAGTTTGGTTATTTTGATAAATAATATTGTCTCAAAATTATAGTTCGTTTCTCGATGCAAACTAGTTATATTACACGACAGCGAACATGAATGGTTATCAGATTTTGTCTACAACTCTCATTGCTATAATTTATTCTTAATTCAACTAATGATGGCAAAGGAGTAGGCGTAGGTATTCCAGAGCTCAAGACAATGTGCGCGTATAATACTTTTTCATGAGTGTCATCTGCATACGAACGCATTGACAAATTGAGCATATGGACATAAACCCACTGTTATGTTGCTAGCAGTAACCGAAAAGTAGCTGCCAAAGCGGTCTCTTCTTAAAGTAATCTCTCAACAACTCGTGATTACAATTTGGTGTGGGTAATTTAGCACATCTATAGTCTTACATTAGTTGCACCCAGTGGCGTAGCTAGGTGTGTGGGGGGGGGGCGATCCGCCCCGGACGACACCATTTTAGGCGTGACACGAATTAGAAAATTTTATAATTGTAATTATAAATCTTGGTTATTATTATTATAATTTTAATGATCTATTTAAAAATCATAATTTTATAAAAACATGCACTTGTTAATTAGTTATACTTCGTTTTAGGTTATTGACTTAAAAATTAAAATTCAATTATTCTTAATTAAATGCAGTTTTTTAATATATTATAAATAAATGTCCAAATATATTTAATAAAATAATGTATAAACTATTCATTAATAGTTTTTATATTTAATTTATGGAGGGGATGATACCATTAGTTTTGCCCCGGGTGACACCAACTGAAGCTACGCCACTGCCTAATCATAGCGTATTACTTTCTCGTCCTTACGAATGTAAGAAGTGGAAGTATTATAATCGTGCGCCGGGAAAGAGCTATTTTTTCTATCCTTATTTGAATTAAATCACCTCGAAACAAAGATCTACTCGTTCTTGGGGATCATGCAGCTTTTCATTGCACCTGGATCGCGGTCGCTAGTCAGAGACGATCAGTGTGGGGAGAGACCTTATGAGTAGACCTCGGAATTTTAGTCACAAAAAAGTGATGACTTCACTGCACCTAAAACATGCAACAAAATTATGAAATTAGGCTCTGGAAGACATGAAAAGTGACGTTTTAGGCATTAAAATAGGTTACAAAAATATTAAACCAGACATACAAAAAATTTGGCATGAAAAGTTATGTTTCTGACATGTAAAACACATCAGAAAAGCATTAAATTACGGAATTTGTATTATTCAGGAAAGTCACGTATTTGTACGTCTATGAGAGTAACTTCAAGCATATTATTTCATGATCTTTCATTTCTTTCGTTCTTTCACACTTTTCATTCTCAACCTGTCAACAGTGCCGCTGCATCACGAATGGGTTCGATTGCCTAAGAAGAGCGTGCTGACCGGAGACGAGCTTGAAATGAAACATCCTCTTTACATTCACTAGCAGAGCTCCGTATGTCCTGTGTGTTGGGTGAGAGATTTCGAGTAATTTCGAGTGAGTACGAGTCGGTTGCGTATTCGATCAAGGAATAGGCCTACTCGCATTTCGGGAAATTCGGGGAAGTATTTGCGTTGCGGTATAACAAATTTTTAAAAAAATGTGTAATTAAAATATAATTCTTCAAAATTACTTTTTATACGCCTTCTAGGCAAAATAATATTAAAATAGGCATCAATCGCCCTTTGAGGTCATTTTAGGCACAATTAGATGGTTTCAGTAGATTATTTTTCACGATTCGTAAACATCTACAAATATTTTCTACAATATCCCAAAGGAACTAAATAGGCATTTGTCCTAAAATCTGAGGTTTACTTAAGTGTCATCGATAAATTAGTTACGCTAAAGGGGGAGGAAAGGGTCTGAGGCAGGTTACTCTTCGTTATATAGAGATAGGGAAGTGCGTTACAAAGGGGAGAGGGAGTATTGAAAATACTCTAAATTTGCGTTACGTAATTTAGGCACTGCCCCTTATGAGGATGGGGAATCAGCCTATTGCTCGACTAAATGGAGGGAGGATGTGTAAGAATCGCACGCTGTTCGGGGTCCATTTAAGGTTTTGTATGGAAATCTGCCAGGAATCGATCGTTGGAAACAAGGAAACGACCATTTACAGCAGATACTAGGGACTCTTTTCAGAAATTAACGGAGATATTACAGAAATAGTGACCAGCCGACTTGGTGTCTTCTTATAAAGAATTTTTCAATTATGCTGAATATAAATGTATTTTTATTTTTGGACTTATATTTAGTAATTAAAACGTTAACAATAGATGTATTGAAAAACTTTCGTTAGTACAGAAAATTAGTAAAAGCTAAATTTTTAATATGTGTCATTGGTTTGGTGTGCATACGTATGTGTGTGAATTGCCCCCATTTTCAAGCTTTCACTCCATGAAATTCATCGCTATTGACAGTTAAAAGGTCAAATATTATATATGTGAATTTTGCTCTAAAGAAATTTACTTTGATTTTCATTCTAGTTACTGATTTAATTAAGTAGTAATCCATATTGTGACTTTACTTTTTATTGATTTTTTAAATTTATTATCTAAATTTTATAATGTAAATTAAATGATAAACTTAACTCTAATTTAACAATATAACAACAATGTAACAATAATTTTATAATACAGTAATTAACTTTAATATTTTTTTAAAATATTTGAAGTTATTTTTAAGTTAAAGGATAAATTTGTTATCAGGATAATTCCCTTAACTTTAAAACATTTTTATTTTAAATTGTACTACTAAAATTTTGCTAATATCCCTTGATAATAAATGTGCTTTTTTGCATTTCCAGAAATAATGTAAATTTTAGATTAATAAGTAAACATTTGCAGAAATATTCACATTAAATAATTAGTAGCCTACATGTAGAAAACATTTGAATTATTAGTAAATTTACAATTTTGTTTTAATTGAATTTTGTTTCAAAATATTTTATAGAATGATCTACATACCAGTTACAAGAATCTTGCTGGAAGTTTTATTCTGCTGCATTCCCAAAAGAATAAAGAATCATGTTTGAAGGTGTAGTAGCAACATTTCTAAACCGCTATCTAGGCAAATACATTCAAGATCTAGATATTGAAAATCTGAATATTGGAATTTTCCAAGGAGATGTACAACTTACAGATCTTAGACTTAAGCCAGAAGCTTTGGTGAGTGTACACTCAACTACAAGACTATTATTCACAATTTATATATTACTTTCTCATTCATTTACTTCATTTTTTCAGTATGAACTGGATTTACCCATTGAGGTGAAGGTAGGAATCATAGGCAAGATTTCATTGAATATTCCATGGTCTGGATTGTACTCTCAGTCAGTTGTTGTCTCAATAGAGGTAAAATCTTTTTCAGTGGCATTTAGAACCAAGTGTATAGTATTTCATACTCAATAAATACTTGATAATTTCCTTTTAGGATGTTTATATCATTGCTGGACCTACAACTGATAGAAAATATGATTCAGAATTAGAAAAAAGATTAATAAGAGCAGCAAAGAGGAAGAAATTGGAAGCCTTGGAAGGAGAGAAACTATTTGGAACTGGTAAAGTCTGATGCATTCAGAAAGTGTGATACTTCTTCAAATACTTCCACTCCATTCCTGTCTTCATATTACTAATTACTACATTACCTTTTTTGTTGTTCATTGAGACTACTTTTAAAATATTTAGGAAAAGTATGTCTTTAATAACTACTGATCTCCATTTTAATTTTCAGGACCTTCAGACTCGAAAACCTTTATTGAAAATCTTGTTGCTACAATAATTAATAATCTTCAAGTATTTATTAGGAATGTTCACATACGGTATGAAGATTGTGTTACTAATAAAACTTCTCCCATTTCCTGTGGTGTTTGCATTCAAAGTATATCAGCTGAAAGCACTAATAGGTAGGTGTGATGTTTTGTGTTTTATTCTTATAGTGTCACTTATTAAAATGTGGAAAAAACAATTATGTTCTTCTAATAATATTTTTATTAACATTTGGAACACTGAAAACACAATTTATAATTGTCTGATAAATTCAAATATACTCATAATAAACTCTACAGCAAATGGAAACCAGCAATAACTCCTCAAGGCGCAGCATCCTTTTATCAGTTACTACGTGTGGAATCTTTCTCTCTCTACTGGAACCCAACATGCAGCACTGGTGGCTTAATTACCCATCTTGTGGAGTTAGATGGAGCACCTTATCCATGGCGGAATCTTATGAAGCGAGGGCTGGAGACATTTAGTGTCAATCAAGAAGATTTTGATTTCAGTAAGAAATTTATAGGAATGTAGGAACATAGCAAATTTTTGAAATTTATTATCATTATAATATAAATAACTAAATGTCATTAAGTGAGTTGTTTTTAAATGTATATAATCATTTGTAACTCTTTTTTCCTATCTTGAAATTAAGAAGAATAGAAAAACGTATTTTTCCTATGTAGATAAATTGTATATTAAGAAATTTTGTTATATAAATAGTAGCAAAATAGATTCAATATAAATTAATATGTTAATTAGTATGTCAAAGAAACTTTGAACACCTTCAAAATATAGTGTTTATATAATTTTTGTTACGAAGTTTCAAACTATAGTAAATTAATTAAAGTTAACAATAATTCTTTTTAAACTTAATTAAGGAAGTGATGGTTCAAAATTTTTACTTCTTGGTTCCAGTTGTGAAACCCATCACTGCAAAAATGAAAGTAATTGTGAATAGATCAAATGAAGCCCGTGTACCTAAGCTCTTAGTAGATTTTGTTCTTCAAGATGCTGTGACACAGTTGTCTCGACAACAGTATTTGTCAATAACAAATTTAGTTGAATCATTTGAGTCTATGCGGATTAATAGGTATGTATATTCTTTCTACTTTCTAATAAACTGAGATAAATTTTAGTTCTTGAGAATTATTAAACAAAAAGTTCAATGTCAAAAAGTCATTTAATTTAGTAATAACATTTTAGTAAAGAGATCTCTTAATGATTTACGGCCTTGTCAATTGTGCTGAGGTTTCTTTAAAAAACATACCCTTACAAGTTGTCCTGCAGGCTTTCAAAGTACTTTCCTTTAGTTACTATCAACAGTGAGTATCATACACAAAACAAAGAAATACATGAATATTCAATTCCTAGAAATCCAATACTCATCTAAATTAACAGAGAGAACATGCCAGTGAATCAACAACAATGAGACATATTTATAGTGCAGCATTTCTATTTAATGAACCACCACACACTTTCTCATCATAGAAATTTTAAACCATGACTTAAGACATCTTATTGCCTTTCCTCCTATACAACAGCTTCTTTTACTACTGTGTATAATTATATTCTGTTTAAAATAATTAACATTTGTACTGTATAATTTTAAAAAGACTAAATACGTCTGTAACAAGTAATGTACTTTAGCTTCTGGTTCAGCCCTATCTCCATCAGGTTTTTCATCCAGTTTTCCAGGCCCATAGATCAAATGCTGAGATGGGCCCTTGTTTTGCTTCTTGAGATAAATGTATCTTCACTTTGTGCTCATTCTCTTGACCCCTCTTGTTAGATGTGGTAGGTGTAGAACTGTGGATGTGCATTGCCATTTTGTTAGCAATACTGTAAAAACAAATCTGTAGTCAATTTACAAATATATTTTCTATAACTCAGGAGTGAAAATTTCTGCTTTCTAATAACAATACTATTGTGTATATTATAAATTGTCATAATTATTAATAATTTTTACTTGTCGTTCATGTAAGGATATTTTGTTCAACTTCAATTGCAAATTATAACCTGTAATAAGTATAGCAATGTGCAGTGGTATAGTGTAAATAATGCTGTATAATAAGCAAAGATAATTATTTTTACTTTTTAAAATTTGGCAGAAAATTTCGTTCTCATCATCCTGGTATACCACTGTCTGGAAATAGTTCAAAATGGTGGAAATACGCATACACTGCTTTGTTAGAACAAAGAATAAGGCCACGTTCTTGGCAGTATATTAAGAAACACAGGTACTGTAAAAATATTTTACATTTTTGTCATTTTGCATTAGATATTCTTCAGAGTTTTTCAAAAACAATTTTTTGTAACTTTTTTGAAACCTTTTTGTATTCAGACATGTTCACTGCTAAGTTTTAACATAGCAGTGAAGTTACATTTCATTGTAATGTTTAATCACTTTTTGAACTTCTTTAAACTGTGGGATAATTTGTGTTAATTTTCAGAGAAAATTACCGCAAGTACAGAGATACCTATAAAATGACTCTCCTAAGCCCCAATGACACAGAATTAAAAATGGATCTCCAACAGTTAGAAGATATGCTTTCTGTGGTTGATATTGTTATAGCAAGAGAACACGCAAAAATTCAGGTACTAAGAGTGATGATTTTCTTACAATATAAATATATTTGTAATACTAATAAATATCTATGTATCTATCTGTCTCTCTATATTCTTAAATATAATTGTTGTTATTATTATAATTATTAAATTACACACTGACAGTGATAAGTCATTGATTTTGTTTAACAGTTGCGCCATGAGGAACCAGATCGTATTGTAGTCCATGAAAATGAACCAGACTGGTGGGGGATCTTTTCTCAGGAGCATAGTTTTGCACTTTTAGTTCACACAGGAGAAAAAGGAAAAGGGTTGTGGACACAGCTGTCTTCCCCAGAGAAGAAAAAGTTATGTGAAACTATTGGTTATGTTGAAGGTGTAATAAGACCAGAGAAGCCGAAGCAATATATAGGTTAGAAAATTTAGAATTTATAGAAAATTTTGGTATTTTATTTAAGATTTTGAATATATAATTTAAAGCATATAGAAATATTTTGTTTTCATTAAAAATTCTGTATATTAACATAAAACTAATGTTTCTTATTTTCAGAACATAAAATCAACTTCACCTTAGCAAATTGCTCTGTAAGTCTTTTGAACCGGCGTCGAGAAATTCTTGTCATTACATTGACCCAGTTTTTGGCCAGTATTGAAACACGACCTTCTGCTCAAGCTTTTAAAGTGTCTGCTCGAATAGAAAGCATCATCGTGGAAGGTGCTAGCTCTGAGAATGATTTGATTCCTCTAGTTTCGGGTGACAGTATTCTCTCAGGTAATTTTGTTCTTTCTAATAACCTGCTGATTCTCTTCAACAAGATCAAAAATTGTTCCTACATATAGTGCATCTCTGTATCTTTAGTAGTAGGCCTAGTCTTCTTTTTTGTTTTGCCTATTTCATGAGAGGATGTCTTTCTTGACATAACAATTCGCTCGTATTTGGGCAAAAGGGTATAATGTCAGAAAAATTGAGTATTAAGTAAGTGTGGTAATTTTTCTTTTATTTCAAAATTATTTACTTTAATTTCTTGCAAGTAACTTTAAACTAACCAAATACTATTTACCTATGTATATCTTTGTATCTGAAAATTAATTATTCAACAATGTCTACACTAAATGCATTTCTTTTTGCTCTCGTGTAAAATTATGGAACTGGACTTATACCCTTTTGCTCAAACACAAGTGAATTATCTTCAAATTAAACAATGAATGTGTTATCTTTGATACATTTATATCTGCAAAATCTTGATGATGGATAAGAATTATTGTTTTCTTTATTTTTCTTCAGGCAACACTGCTTCCAATTTTCTGTCTATTGATTTTGAAAAGAATCCTGGTAATGTTCAAGCAGATTTTGGGATTTTAGTTACCTTGGAACCAGTTGAGATAGTATATAATGAGGTAGGTTATACGTATTTCATCATATAATTCATTGATTATTTATTATTTATTATTATTATTATTACATATCTTAATATTTTATTTCCTTTTTGATTTATTGTTGTCTTCAAATACGAGATTGTATTTTTAGTAATCGTCTAGAATAAAGTAGATTTCCTTTTTAAAATGATTTGCCATAAGCAGTAGAAATTTTTGGTGTGTTTAGTTGCAATCCCTCTATTGTGGTTGTTAGTTTTAGTGTATTGTTTCATTGTGAGAGTTTCTAAAGTTATTATCATCCCTTTCTTTTGACAAAAATATTTCTTTGCTAGCACTCTTTTACCACTGAGTTTCAAAGATGTTCCTGCTGCTTTCTTTTTTCCTTTCTGTTTTTCTTTCCTTCATTTTTTATTTTGAAACTGTATATGGTAAGTATATATTTAATTAAATATTATATTTTTCTGTCACTTCCCGTCACATTCTAATCGATTCTAATGAACACTTTCTTGAAAAAACATTTTTTTCAGCAAGCAACATCTGAAATTATTAGTTTTTTTCAAACCCAATCTGTTGCTATTAGTGATATTGTTGAAAATTCCAAAAAGAAATTACATCATACATTTGAGTTGGGAAGAGCGTTATTTGAATATTCAATAAATAGGCACAAGACAATAAATATTAACATGGACTTGAAAGGTCCTCATATTGTGATTCCAGAACTAGGCTCTATCCAAAAGTAAGTCTTAACTAAGTTAAAAAAAATAGGCCTACTTACCATATTTTCTCATTTTGTGTTTTAAAACTGATGTTATTTGACAGGGGTGGAAGTATATTTATTTTGGATTTAGGAAGAGTAGTGGTTCGCAGCGATTTGCAACAAGGAATGGCTGGTCTTGAAGATGCTACTCAAATGGAATTAGAAGAACGACTCTATGATAGATTGCATGTGGATTTTTCAGATGCTCAACTCCTGTTTTGTGATTCTGGTATGACGTCATCTTTAAATCAAATGCTGAGAGGGGTTAAGAGTTAATTATTACCTATAAATCTCACAATAACCAATGTAACTTCAATTAAGTCTATAATATTTTTTTCTGCAATTTATGATGATTTTGATGGTAAAGATGAAATTTTTTACGAATAATTATTCCAAATGTATCCTTTTTATTTATAATACATTAATGAAAGATGCTTTTTTTTCAAAATTTATAAGAAGTTATTGACACAAAACTCTATAGGTGTACTACTGCTGGAAAGGAAATAACTCCCAATCTTCCATCAAAGAGATTTAAAACAAAAAACAGAAATTCACAGATTATGTCATTTGAAGGAAATTAGACGCACATAAAACACACAACTCACAGCATAATGCAAGTTACTTTACCATCATGCCTAAATTGGAAACAATATATGCAAGGCGATTAAAACCAGGTTTTTCTATCTCCAGAGAGACAGGATTTATTTTTTATGCTGCAAATCTACCAAAATGAGGCCATTGGGGATGTTCTGTAACAACTTTGAAAAATTCCCTCACTGTAGAATGAGTTGCCAGAAATGCTAGTTCCAGTGTGAAGCTATTTTCACTTTCAATGTTTTAAAAATTTGTTTTGTGTGTGAAAAAGCTTTTAATCCCCTTTATTGCATTTTTTTTATATTTCTACACTTCTGGTTAATCTAACTACTCAGAATTTCCCAATTCATTTGCCAAGGGAAACCGCACTTCACCCTAAGAAATGTCGCAGCCTGACTGCCAAGATATTAGCATGTGTACCTAGGAAACAGCATCTCCTGGACAGACAAGTAAATACTGACTGTGGACATGGAAGACTACGCTTTCACAATATAATCCAGTGATGGCTTTGAGGGCACGATGATTTCTCATGTGTGTTATTCCATTATTTGCTTTGTCTTTATACTTTGCAGTTACCACTTCATCCTTATTACCATCAATGTAGTTACATCATTTTTTATCATGGCTTAAATGCTAGCTTACTTCAATGAATTTAAATAAAAAGATTTGAGAATTACTGAACTGTAACTTTGTGTCTTTGTGTTCATCAAATCCTGAGATAAGATACTGACTAATTTGACCAAATTATTGTGTAGGCATTTATTTTAATAAAATAATTATAGACATGAATAGAATTTAGAATAAGCAAAATTTCATATTTGTATTTGTAAATACATATTTATATGATCATTTTTCTATTATTTTTAATTTCGTAGGAGAAGAATGGAGGGAAGCCAGAAGACATCAAGATAGTGAATACCATCTTCTTCCAAAAATTCACTGCCAGCTTGTGTTTTCAAATAGTGTTAAACCAGACTACAGGCAACTTCCAAGGTCAATGAAACACATTGTTTCTTTAATGTGTAAATTTGCTTTTGTTGTTTCATCAAGGGAAATGAATAAATATCTAGCCTTTGCCACATTACATTTTTCATTATTAAACTTCTTGAAAGGTTTTTAATAACTTACTTTTTACAGACACAAACTTAATGTATCTATTGCAAGTTTGAAGTTAAATTTATCTGATCGGAAGATTGGTATGGTGTTGGACTTCCTCGACAATTTACCATTACCTTCCCCAAATACTGTTCATATATCTGAATCTGATCCTGCTTTTGCTCAAGATGCAAGTGATAATCAAATGCAAGATCTTTTTCATCTTGATAAAATTGTGTCAGAGCCAAATACTATTTTCCTTTTGAACATAAAGAGAACCATTGTATTAACAGAAATATTAAAAAATGAAGAAAAACGAGAAAGTTACAATAAAGCTGCTGCAAGATTAGCTTTGCTAGAAGTTGACAAGTGAGTATAGTAATCTACTTTATATTGCACTTGCAATTGTGATTATATAGAGAGTACTACAGTGAAAATAACTGCCTGGGTGGAGCTTCTGTAGATATTACTGGGAATTGTCTAGTGGTAACATAAGCTGCTTTTAATTTTTTTAACAAGTTCTTTGAGACGTTTCTTCATTATTAAAAATTGATTTATGTGAAAAACTTGTTCATATATGAATATTTTTTATTACAGGTGTTTCATTTCATCAGATCATAGTGATGAAGATAATGAAGAATGGGCACGTACTGTTGATCTCCCTGGATTTGATGATAATGTTTCACCAAGAAATGTTATTACAATGTTGCTACGATTTGTTGTTGGAGAGGTATGTATTGTATAAGTCTTTTATTATAAATAATTTGTTTCTCTTAAATAAGCAGTTGTGTTTTGAAGCATTTGGCAAGGATTTTTTTAAGGGGGGTGCTGTAGGAAATCTTAGTTTCAATAGAAAATTCAATTTTCTTGTACAGTTAAATCTTAGAGATCTAAAAGATTAAAATAATCAAAACATTACAAGGGAAAAGTTTTGGAAGAGGTGAGAATTAATGAATAGAGAAAGAAGTGAAACTATATGTCTTGAGAAAAGAGATGCCTTACTGTGGTAATTATGTACAAAGGTTTCCATTTTTTTTGCTATTATGACTCTATTAAAATGAATTGTGATTGACATTTGCAAGACAGTCTGGCATTCTTTTAGAAGCCACTTATCTCAAGAGAAAAATAATATTACATCTACCGTTGAACATTGCACTTAATTTTTATCAATAAGTGTCAGTTATTGTTAATTGTTTAACATTATTTTCATCTTTGAAATTTTAACAGGTGGTTGTGCAGCTTGCAAGATCAAGTAATCGTGTGGATAAGCCATATCTAATGTTACGAATAGGAAAGCTGTGTTGGGATACTGCTATTATGGAGTATGGACCAGCAGTTCAAGCATCTTTGGGAAGTATTCAACTTATTGATAAGATCCACACAGGGTGTTCTGGAGAGTACCTTGAACTTGTATCTACTAATTCCGAGATTGATTTAGCAACTTTGCTATACAGAAAGGTAATTTGTGATTATAAAATGTTAATGGATATTTGTGATAGTTGTACTTGTTTAATTTTATAGTAATGGAAATTGTACATATAATAATTGTTTGTGATACAAAGAGTATTTTGTGATAATAAATATACATATAAAACATGACATGGGGTAATAAAAATTCTAAAACTGTTTAATGTTCCATGCAGGTTCGTGCTGACTGTCCTGATTTTAAGTCTCATTTTCACAGTGTTGAACAGTCTGTTGTTCTGGACTTCACTTCTTTGAATGTTGTTTTCCACAGAGAGGCATTTAGAACACTCAACAAATACTTGCAATATTTATTACAAAAGTAAGAACAATGTTCTTTTTTCTATATTCATAAAGCATTCTATATTCATAAGGAATTTGTTTGATATTACACAAATTTTTACTTCAATGTTGTTGTTTTTTTGTATCTCTCTTATTAATTTTCATAGAATTGACACACGCCAGGCTTACTTAAAGCCAATGGTGTCCAGACCACCTTCCATAACAAATTGGCTTTTCATGGAAAATGGTGATCCACCAATTCCTCCTGGAGCAACTAAATTCAGTTATTCAACAAGGCTTAGTGAAATCAAAATTAAAATGTGTGACACAGATGTTGACTTCCTTGAAATAAAGGTATTGTTTTTCTGGACTCTTTTAACTAACAACCAATCTTTACATTTTCTCTTTTTTCTATTATTAATACTCTTATGAATTATTATTGTGTGTTCTCTCTGGATTGCTTTAAGTTGTGAATAACATTACTTGAAAACAATTGGAAAAAATTGTTTTCACTTTTTTTTATAGGTTGCGGGTTTGGAAAGTGATTGTTTATTTAAGGCAAACGAAAGAATGGTCTTCAGGATGTATCTTACCACATTATCAATTGATGACCTATCTGATGTATCTTTATACCCAAAGGTAAAGTAACATGTATATTCAAATATAACTTCTATCCAGTTTTATTAAAAAGGATTTTTCCCCCCTTTCTTGAAAGCATTAGAATGATGTAAATGAAAATAAATCATTATTGTTAATCTTTTCTAATATTGCAAATCTAAAAACTATGCTTGAGTTCCTCTGATGTTGGTGGTTATTAAATTATCAAAAAAGATTGTGTTCCCTTGAAATATATAAGGGAAAAAGATTAAATATTGTATACTGAATGTCTAAATTCTATTCAAGAAATTCAAATCCCGTACCTAATAAATTACATTTTTGATTTGTTTAGTGCATTTATATTGTAAATGACAGTAAGCCTACTCTTTCCATACAACTGACCAATTTGATTGAAAAAGATTGATTATGAAGATTATGAAATGTTGATTATGGAGTCAGAATTTTAAGTATCTGAAAATAATTCTCTTCTAAATTTGTCAACAGAATTGAGATATTAATGTTTCTCAGTAGTTGTGATTGTGTTTTCTTCTTCTTATTGTGTTTTTAATTTTATAGATATTGTCCGTTGAAGAAGAGAAGGTATTTGATTTAAAGTATGTTCGACACAGCCCAAAACTATATACGCAAACTGTAATGGATAATAAAAAAGATGATGTTAAATCAGATGGAAGTTTAAGACTTCATGTTGGCAGAATTCAAATTGTTCTTCTATACAAACTGATAATTGATTTACAGGTACTGTAAACTGAATATTAACCAGTGCTAGTTGTAAAAAACATATTTTGAGATAAAAATGGTTTCAAAAATTATTTTCAAATATTTATTTCTGCTTGTGTAGCATTTTATGGAGCCATTTGTGCATCCCAGCATCCCACTACAAATGATTCATTCTGTTGTTAAAAGGCTAGAACAAAGAGTAGCTTGTTTGCGTGGATTAAAAACTCGTCTTCACTTATCACTAACCGTTCATGCTCCCACACTTCTGCTTCCTCAGAAGTCTGCTTCTCCTAATTTAATTGTATTAAATTTAGGTAAGTAATGTTTTTACAAGTTGCAACTTATTTTAAAATGTATTATAGTCCCTGTATATCATTCTGTGATAATGCAAACGTTGTTGTTGTTGTTGTTGTTGTTGTTGTTGTTATTATTTTATTTTTATTATTATTATTATTATTATTATTATTATTATTATTATTATTATTATTATTACTTCACTTATTACTTAGATTCTTAAGATTTGTTTTGTAACAGGTGATCTTAGTGTTGAGAACTTTTTCAAGGAAGTAACAGCTAGTCAAATTAATCAAAGTGCTGCCAGCACCCCTGGATCTGGAGACACACCAGTCATTGACAATGTTCTTGTTCGCCTAGAAGCACTTCAGTTGTCAAGAGCTGTAATGACCCTAGCCGGATCTTTGGAAATACAGGTAAAAATTGAAAATTTCATTAAAATGTTATTCACTTTTTATAAGGAAACTTCACTTGATGTTTGAAGATAAAATTTCACTTGATGATGACAAAAGTTTGTTGAATCTAGCTTGTAATTGTAAACTACACCAGTGCTAAGGTGGGAAGAGAAAAGGGAGTACATTGGAACATACTTGTGAACTTATTTACATTTCAAAGAAATCTATAGCAGAACAAACAAAGTTAACACTGAACACAGTAATGTACAAGCCAACGTGTGGAACATGAATTTATCTCGTATGAATTAGGAAACATTCGATAATGCAAGCCATTGCCTGGCCACTTGCAGCCTCAATCATCTGGATTGTGTGTTTGTCATTTTACTGATGCCAGTGCTGGCCCATGGATAGATGCTACTCATAGTTGGGTGGTCATGGACACATTAATTTTGATGAGTCCTGGCCACTGGGAGATTTCCTCTACCTAGGCAGCCAACCCGGTGGGGGGGCCAACATTCACATGTGCCCCACCCTGGGATTTGACCAAATGAATGGGCACCTTTCTCCTGTGCAAGCTTCTTGACATCCATGATTGCATAATTCAGTGAGCTTTATCAATGTCAATGATGGACTCAATTGCCTTAGCATACGTTGCATATACTTGTGAGTAGCAACACTCATGTAAACTCTGCTCTTCTTTGGGGTGTAACCGCTATGGCAAGGACACAACGAACAGGCCATATAACAGTCGCAAAGTTTTGAAGTCTGTTTCACTCTTACTCACTATTACGCCTGTTTCACTTTACTCACTACGGTACACACTAGTTAATTATAAAAAAAGAAATATTTAGAAGCATTGACCAAAAAAATTGTTGATAAAACTAAAATGCAATTATAACCAAAAAGGTATATTCATCACGGGTTCACAATTCAGATGAAAATGACAAAGATCAAGAACTCTGTGTGGAAAAGGAGACAAGCATATGTGTACCTGTTAGAGTTAGTTTCCACAACAATGTCTAATATAGGAAAATGCATATGGTATTACTCTGGTTAGTAAACCTCAGTCATGCTCATATTAATTGCTGAATTGAATGGAAAATTTTGCAACAATAAGACACCACATTCAGTTAACATTAAATTTTATGTATGTTATAAAAGACTCGCTTATACCATGCATTGCTCTGATATTATTCACCATTCTGCCCACCACATGCACATGCATGTATTATTTTGATTAATGAAACAACAAATCACTAAGAATGATGGAGAATTTTAGGTAAATTTTAAGTATAATTGATTATCAAAAATTTTTTCAGATAAACCTAGTCCTATCAATCAACATTGTTCATGCCCAATGAGATTTCCTCATTAGCCTTTTTTCATTGATTACTTTCTCCTCATTTGTTTTAAATATGAACATTTATTTATCTTGTGAATAATAATTGAATCAATAGTTACGGGTATTTCTGTTGTACTTTTATTGACACTGAAAATGATCACCTTATTGAAAAATAATATTAGTGCCAGTGTTTTTATTGAGTTATCACCATCTTACTCATCAACATTATGTATTTGGGGGATATAGATGAGCGGTGTCTCCTGTGTTGTTGGCTTAGTGGCTATTCCATCAGGTGTTGTCTCCATGTCTTCTTTCGCCTTCCTTGCTCTCTGCTGCCTGAACGTTGGTATTTCAGCACTAGCCCTGGTAGTTTATTATCTTCCATACTTTGCAAGTGTTTTAACCATTTTCTTTGGTATTCCATTATATCTTCACCTATGTTCTTTTCCTTCTATCTTTTTATGATCTTTTAATTTCAGTATATATCTAGTTTTGTTACTCTGGCCATGTGTCTTAGGATTCTTTACTGAGCTGCTTCTAATCTTTGCAGGTCTCCATTTCTCATGGTCCAGTTTTCTCATCAATGTGTTAATGATAATTTTGCTCTTATTCTGTATATTCTCTGCTTTGTCTCTGTGTACACATCCTTTCCAAATAGTTTTTTTATTGCTCCATTTATCCTGTTGAATTTTGGATTTTGTTTTACATATCCTCTTCTTGTTCTATTGTTTTCCAGGTAATTAAATTTCTTTACTTTTTGGATTCTTTTTCCCCATTTATTTCTATTTTTATTTGTTTTATTTTTTTGCCCCAAAAAACATACTCTTGTTTTTCCCGTATGATATTTTCTCTTCGCATTCTTGTCCTATTTTATTTAATTCGTATGTTACTTTTGACAGGTAATTTTCTTTTTGTTTCAGAAGTGTTTGATTGCATACAATATTATTTTGATTTGGTTTTTCTGTTCAGTTGTATTTCTGGATTGGTTTTTGCTCTCCATTTTCTGGTCATGTTAGTGTAGAAATTGAAAAGGCATGGTAAGTGTCAACATCTGCTCGCAATATGAAAGGATCATGAAGTTTGGTTGCCAAGTCTTATCTGCATCTTTTATTTTTCACACAAGCTTTTTAATTCCTTTTTATTTATGTTGGGGTGCCTTTATCTTTAGGAATTTTCCATTGTTTTACCTTTATTACATTATTAAAAGTTTTCTCTTAGTCAATGAATAAAATAAATTTTGGTCTGTTCTTTTCTCTTTGTTTGTCCATTATCATTTGAAGAGTGAATAAAAGGATAGCATCCATTGTGCTCCTTCATTTTCTGGAGCCGCATTATTTTTCTCCTACCCATAGCTTACTGTATTTGTTAGGTCAGTTTTTAATCATGTTGGTAAATCTTTTGTGTTTGATGATAGATGGGGTCCTGCAAGTTTTGCGGTGTCCTCTTGCCTTTTTTGTGTACGTTTATAACCACATCTTCCTGTGAATCTCTGTGTGTACTCAGTTCTCTCCATATTTTGTTGAGTTGGTCTATTACCCTGTTGTATAATTGGTGCTCACATATTTAATTTGTTTATGTTTACATCATCGATTCATGACCTTTTCTATTTTTTGCTGTTCATAGGACTTGCAACACTATCAATTCAAATGGAGTTAAATCTGAATCCATTAGTTCAGGACTGCTTTTCTTGTCCAGATTGTTTTGTCTTTCTTGGATGGTGGTTTCTTTTTCTTTTCCTTTCCATAGTTCAGAGTAGTGTTTAAATAGTATCTTCTTCTGGTATTCTTTGTATCTGTAATACCTGCTGTGAATATCTGTATATGATCTTTGATTTTGATTTGACAGTTTCTGAAGATTTTAATTCCCATTCTCAGTTGTCTTGTAATGTCCTTTCAATTAACTTCACAAACTTTTCATAATCTTTCTTTTTAGTCTCGCTGCATAGTTTCCTTAGTCTCTTTATGTTTGTGTTTGCCTTTGTGTTTAAAATATGTATTTGTTATTTGAAAGTCAATGAAAATGCAAAAATCTATTACTCTTTCACCATTTCTGTTCAGTGTGTTCTTGTCAGCAATATATTTCTTCTCTATTTGTTTTGCAATATTAATACTGTAATGTGATTTCAGGTATTGATTTGTCTGAAAATATGACCATAGAAATTACTCTAAATTACTTCTAATTATACTTTTAATACCTTTCAGGAACCTATCCTGGAGCCAATGAGTATACGATTAGATATAAAAAGAGTAGTAGCTTACCATCACATTATTGTAAATCAACCTCATTCATTAAGCGAAAATCAGTCTCATCATCATCGTGATTTACTATTATATGACATACATGGAGTAGTTGACAACATTAGAATAAACTTGGGTCAAAGAGATCTGTCCACTCTACTGGCAGTCTGGAGTGAAAATGTAACAGAAGATCATTTTATAGGTAATTTAATTTTTTAATATTTCAAACACATTATTTTTTGGAGAGACAAGTTTTATTAGTTTTCTTTACAAGCCCATTCTAATCAATCGAGAAGATCATAGATAGGTTAAATTAAATGAAGACCTTGGCAATAACACTCGATGCTACATTTCTGATGAAATTAATATATTAGTGTATTTTGACATCTCATAGATGTATCTAGATGTTGAGGTTTTATTTTAAAGATTTGCTGCAAGATAGCAGTGTAATTCATAAATTAATATTCTGTATCCCAATGTATAGAATGCAATGTCTAAACCTTTACTTGCCTTTTTCTCAAAACTTACATATAGTGGTAGAGCATATTATTGCCTCAAGGTCTTCAAATACAAATTTTACATTGTTTGTAATAATTTGCTGTTTGTGTTAAAATTAAGTTCCTTATTCTTAGTAAATGTTAGTTATTGTTTTATCTTCAGCTCTATGTAAGCATGCTATTACAAGTGTCTTAAGTAAATACTATTAAAACTCTTACTTTAGGTATGACAATTCATCTTTTTCAAGAAAAAATGTCATTTATGTGAATGCATACTCTTTTTATCTACTATAGATATACATCCTAATTCAAGACCTTCTTCTCCTCTTGAGCCACCTACACCTACAAATCCAGGAGAAGATTCAGCTGTTAGAAAATTGCAAGCATTTTTTTTGTCAATCAGAGCAAGTGCGCCGAGAAGCTATATTCAGACTTACTTTGGAAGGAATGCAAATCTTTCTTTTTAACGATATGGATGAGGTAATTTCAAACATAATTTTTACACCTCATAAGCATAAGCATTGATTTAATCAAAAATTAGTAAAATATATGATACATTTAATTGTTTAAAGGATTGAAGTAAAGAGAAGAAATGAAAAGCATGTTGCATTTAAATGCTGATGTAGTTTTCAATAACCTTGAGAGTTGAGACAGAGAAAGTCTCTGTTTGAACAACAAGGCATTCAATTCCAAGTTGTAGAACCCAATATAGATGCTAATTGCTCAAAATTAATTTTGTCTTCTACTTGCCTTGGATATACAGGGCAAAAGGAACTTTGAAGTCAAAGGCTTCCTTGATCAGAGTCATTTGCAGTCTGAGTAAAGTCAAATTTTCAAAGTGGCAAGATGGTTAATGTTCAGGTGTTATATGCGGCCCTTAAACTTATTGACTTCATAAGGAATTTGGTTTTCAAACCAGTACATGTTTGTAAGCCGCACTTTGGAATCTTGAAAACAACTTATTGTGTACTTATATTGAGGGTCTTTGTCAGTGTTTGTGTCAGAACTCCCCTGCCAGTGAGAGCCTTTTGTTTTGGTTTTTGTTAAGATAAACAACAATATCAGTTAAATGCATATTGACCAAGTTGAAATGAAAGTACCTTTGACTGAGCGTACAAGGGGCTCTTCTTCTTCCCCTCCAATTTTGTTAAAGTATGTTCAATGATTTTATTCAAATTTATTTTTTTGGAAAACTAATTTTCAGCTGAATATTATATAGGTGATGTTTATTTATTGTAAAGCATTTATACCGAAACAATGACATGATGTACACAAACATGTTTTGCTGATCTTCATTAGATAGGGATTTTAAAATGCAGGGGAAAGAAATATTGTGAAGAAGTTTCATAGCTGGTGGGTAGATGTAAGTCTGCAATTCTGCAATTTTCTGACTAACAAAGACTAATAAGCACATGACTTCCCATCACTAATGCTCTCACCACTGCTCCAGCTATCATTGTCTCTGTGGGTTCTATCATTTTTAAGTTAAGTGTCAGTGCAGGCTATTGAATTCTTGAATTCAATGTAACACATACTTGAATGTGTAGGTAATTGTATGCATGAACAAAGCAGTGTATGTTATTGACTTTATGAAGTTTATGTTATTGAACCTTATTCGTAGCAGAGGCATCAGTCTCCTGAATTCTGCATACAAGATCTATGCTATGAGGAAATGCAGGAAATGAATTCTTGAAGATGAGACAAATCTCTGTGAATTGAATTCTGGAAATGAGGAAATAATGATTAGGTTTGACATCATCCTTGGGAATCATGAAAAGTTATCACAGTTTCAAATTATATTTTTCCTACAATGACATTGGTATTTCCTACAATAACATCAATTTTTTATAACACGTTTGTTTTTTTATAAACATGTGCAGAGATGCACCAAGGAATATTCTTCAGGGTGGGTGGGAGGGGGGGGGCGTTGCAGGATTTACAGGTACAGTGACCAGTTGCAGACAATGGGTTCTTATAAAGAATTTTTGATTTACGCTGAATATATAATGTATTTTTAATTTGTTGATTATTAAAATTTAAAACATAAACAATTAATATATATTGAAAGCCTTTCATTAGTATACAAATTAGTGTATGCTATTTAGTAAATGCTATTTATTTCTTTTATAGTATTTATCATTGCCATCTGGGATGATGGGGCACTGAAGCCCCATGAGGGTTCCTCTTCTTTCGCCTGGCCTTCACCTCTGAAAAAGTGTGTTGATATTATTTTTTATTTCTTTTTTTAAAGATCTTAAGTTCTCCAGTTCGTGATTTGAATCATGGACTGTGTAAATTGGATGTCGGAGAAGCAACTTTGTCTTTGGAAATGTTTAATGATCACAGTACTGTTGTGAAAATGGCCTTGCAGCATTGCCTTCTTGAAGACATTCGAGTGGATAGCAGTATCATTATTCGAAAGTTAGTATTCTGTTAGGTTGTGCTTTTTTTGACTGATTTTTTGGTATTGTATTTATAACATTTAAATTTTCAAAAAACTTGCTTAACTTGGTCTTTTTCAGAATTTTCCAGTCATATAGTGGCAAAACAAGAACCGATTCTAGCTCAATCTCAGTTTCATCTCCACCTATAATTGATGTAACATTTCGCCAAACACAGACCGGAGACAGATGTATTGATGTTCTAGTCGAGAAAACACGTCTCAATCTATCTGTTCCCTTTTTCATACACTTGGGTCGATTTTTATTAGACTCATTCCCTGGAGAAAGATCTTTAGATGGAGGAGTGATCAATCATGGCTATGTTGGAGATTTAGGTGCTCAGGTATGTAACTTTTTTGGTATAAGGGAATTATGAACAAGTGAATTATAACAAAATATAAATTATATGAAAATATTAATTGGTTTTTTGTTTGTCCTTGCTCGTTTTATTAAAAAAAATCTCTTTTGTTGATCTAAATGAACATCTTTTGAAGTGATATTAACATTATATATATATATATATATATATATATATTATATATATATATATATATATTATATATATATATATATATATATATATATATACGTTAGTATTTTAAAATGTTTCAAGAATTTCACAAAATCTACATGAATAATGTTTGTATATTTTTTCTCTCCATGTTATATCATAAAGCTGCTGTATTTCTACAACCTTGGATTAAAGGCAATGCAACAAATAAAGTTAAATGTAATGGTTGTTTTCATTGAAAACAAGATATTTCAGAAAGTGATAAATATAATTCCAAGCAAAAAATACTCCCAAACAGCTTGAGCATAAGTAATAATTTTTACCTTGTTATCAAATGTACATTTAAACTCATATTTGGATTCTGCACTATTTCCTTTCTTGGAAACTTCATTCAACTGTTAGTTGGCAGACATCCGAGTCAGACTGATTGCAAAATAAAACAAAAACAAAGAACTCTTCATACGCAACATGGACTTAGATAAATCTTATGTTCAAATCTTAGTACATGGCCATTTATTACATCTCTGTAGAATGAGCATATAATGAAATTATTATGTATAGAAATTAAGCAGATATGATGTATAAATTATAAAATTTGCCGTTTACAGCCCTTATAAAAATATTCATTTACTGATCCATATGACGTTATTCATTTTGTGTATTTCAAATCCCTCAATATATTATCACTTTTGAAAGGTCCTTTACAGTTTATTATGTTATTAATTACAATTTATTTTATTTTTTATTATTAATATTTTTTTAACTCTTGAATTTTAAGACAAGAATACCTGCTGAAACGTTGAAGCCATTACAGAGACCTCCAAGTTCTGCTGACAGCACAAGTGGGTATTTATCATCAGGTGCATCATGTATTGATGATCAAGCAGGTAAATTATGTCCTGAGGAAATTCATTACACTGTCTGAAGTTTGCAGCAATCAAAACGCATGTTTGTATAAATAAGTAGATTATTTTCTATTCAAATCATTCTTGAACACTTGTTCATTAAACCTATTTGTTTTTATTGAAGTAGTTGTTACTATTATCGTCATCTCCTCTTAATCTTAATTATTATCATTCTTATTCCTTAATCTAAGAACGTTTTTAGTGCTCAAAGTCAAATGGGTATTATTATTATTACAGCACCAAAGGTTCTTCATATGCAAGAAAATTGTTTGAAGCATTTTCTCAGGGTTTACAATTTACCAAACTTTTGATAAAAACTTTGTTTCTGATTTACTCCGATTTTTTTTCGGTGAGATTACTCTTTTGTAAAGAAATAGTTTTATATGAAAGACATGAAAGGTTTGTGTATAACTTTCTATTTTTACAAAGATTGATATGTGTGTGACCTGAGATCTAGCTGATGATATAATATGTGGCCTGAGACCATACATTGATCCTACTAGCACCACAGCATGGCATGAGGAGTCCAATGCAATACTAGCCTGAGAACTTTCATCACATTAATGTTCATTCATCCATGAATTAGTTGATATTACACACAACCTTGCTTCTGTAGAACACTGCATTACATAACTTCCTGTTCCCACTATTAACAAAATGTCTGTTCACTTTCGTTTTTCTGGATGCTTGACTAATGACATGTGATCATTTCCATTCCATTATGACTTATTCAATTGGGAATTTTAGACATGTTCAACCTAATTCATTATACTTTATCTCAACTAATTCCTTTTAGTACTTTTAACTAAAAATTTTGCTAATGTGTATACACCCTGATAAATCTGGATTTCACAAGCAACACCTTCCTTCTGCTTTCTACCACCAACAACTAAACAACTCACCTTTACCTATATTCTATGTATTGATCATTCCCAAAAGTGTCCCATCAACATTATCCTGTGCAGATCTATTCACTTGTAATTTTTCACACATGCTTTTTCATTGGCCTTGAATATGGCATCTCTAAAAACATTATTTCTAACTGATTATGTTTTTAATCCTCTAATTTTGCCCACCAACTCCCATTTTACATATTACAATTGCTATAAAATTTTGTCTCCGTATTTTGTCACCCTTGAGTTTGCATTTTTCGACTCTTTTTATCTTTATTTTATTCACAAAAATAATTTTATTCACCCTGTCCATGTCTCATTTGTCCCCCATTCTTGTCACTTTTCCTGCTACAAATAAATGTTTTGCATGTTTTTTGACCTTTTTGAGATTCAGAAATGGCTCATCTCAGTACGTATTGTTCTTGTACAAGAACTCTTACATGTCATAACCTCCCTGCTCTCTTTCTCTCTGTCCCATGCTATTATATCACATACAACATCAGATAGTTTAATTTCACATAGAATTTGAGAGTCTGCACACCTCTAGCTGCCCTTACCAAGGAGAGAGGGTACCCAGCAGAACCAATCAAACCTAGCTCTATAGTTAGTGTCAAAAATCTGCCATCGGAACATGAACGTAGGACCTCCTGATCAGAGTTGCTGCAGTGACAGTGGCAATGAACTAAACTCAGACAGTTTAGTACGATTGGTTGAGTGCGAGAACTCTGTAATGGATTTGTAGTTCAGAAATAAAGTTGTTATATATCTAATATGTTTCTGAATAGAAAAAAAAAATTGAAAGAACTTGTAATGAAGTTTTCCTTAAGCAGAAATATAGAGTCATCGTGTGTGGTAAAATTAAAAGAGTACAAAATAAAACCAGCTGAATAATAAATGTATATTTGAAAATCAACTGTATTATTGGTAAAATCAACAATTAACTGTTGGACAATGATGTTGGAGATGTGTAGTTATTTATAGACCTGTCTTATTACTACGATTTTAAAGTCTGAAGGTAGTAGGCAAATATCCTTAGTGATGATTTATGGTCTTAGCTCACACATTCAAATCAATTTTTAATAAGTTTTACAAGTTTCAATATCATTTCAAATTTAATTCAGAAAAGCAGTACTTCAACCATGTGGCAATCTTGTTTTGTTTTGCATTATGCTTTCCATGGTGGAATTAAAGCTCTTGTAAATTTAATGTTAAAGAAGCCAAATAGATTATTAAAAGTTCAGTAAAAAGAACACTTTTTTCAATTTCATATCTTCCTAGATTGTTGCTGAAATTAAATTAATTTAGCTTCAACTGCATGCTATTTTGGCATATAATCACTAGCTTTTCTACTACAGAAGTCTGGTAGCGAAAAAGATTGTTCAATAGAACAAGGTGGCAATAATTTACTTGTTTTGTACAGGTTTGTCCATTTCAATTCAGTTTCGCAAACCAGAAGTGATGATATTTTCTGATTTATCGGAATCTAATGGACACGCTTTATTGCTGCGGACGGAATTCTTGGTGGATTACAGTCACCATCCAGGTCGTGACTCTTTAGTGTGTTCTTTGGCAAGTCTGCATATAATGTCCAAACTACAGAAGGAAACCAAACATCACCCTCACATGGTAAACCAAATATCTATGTAATTATTTTTTTTTCAAATTTCATGTAATTTTAATTATTATTTTTTTCAAATTTCAATTAATCTTTGAGCATGTGACACATAAACAATTTATATACAACATGTTAAAAAAGGTTTTTATCAATGCCAACCCTATTATTAATAATGCAAATGATAATGATTAGAATAAATTTCCAAAACATTATTTTAAATTTTATAATTTTGTAACTTTGAATAAATGATGTCAGTGCTTTGCAACTGCAAGCAAAAATAGTTACCACTGTGACACCTATAATCTTTTGTGACATCAAGGCAAGTACTAGTCTTGCAGGAATAGAAGAAAACATTTATAATTGTCTTAGACTACCTCATTACAATAGTTGCAATGACATTTGTTCTTTACCAAACCCTACAACTTCACCTTTCCATTAGCTGCAACCAACAACAGACAGTTTCTGCAAACAATTCATTTACATCAATTTTGCTTGGTGTTTGTGATTTAAATTGTTCTGCTTTTAGATCTTACTAGGATGTGCATTGAATTTCCACCTCCAAGAAACATACAGTTATATTGAATGAGTGTGAAGGTATTCTGGAACTCAAGAAAAAAAACAAAGAAACAAAACCCAAAGGCACCCATTCTGAATACTGTAGATGCCATGCCTGTCTATGAATATAATAAATAAATATTTTTACCATTCTAGAAATGGATTATTCACAACCCCTTGAAAACAGTCTAGTTTGCTATTTTTCAACAATATTTCATAGTTTTATTTACACAGAATTTTTCTATTTTCCTAATGATTTTACAGTCCAGGTTTAATCCTATACCTAGTGGCTGGTAATTAATAGAATCCTTGAAATGGATGTTGATTCCAGATATATGCTAAATCAATTTTACAAGAGAGAATAGCAAGTTGAATGACAAAATTTTGAACATTACAATAAACATTAGTTAGTATTTACAATGTAATGTTTGTAATATTGTTTCTAAATACATTGTTTGGGCTTTAAATGAGGATTTTTTAAATATTTGAGATGATGGTAAACAAACTCTTCAAATATTTTCCGAGGATTCATGCTTTTGAGTTATTGTACAATTTAAAGGTACTGTGTTATATTTTAAAAATTTGTTTTTAAATTAATATATTTCATTAATATCAATTAAATGTTTCAGGTTCTACACCCTTGTGATATTGAGTTCGTTAAGAGTTTCAAAACATCTGAAGAAGGAATGCGTATGACTTTGAATGTTACCCCTGTGGATATTCATCTGTCTTCCAGCACTGTTAACACAATTTGTAATGTAAGTGAATCAGAGTACTATTAATTATGTTCCAAAATACTGCAATCAATTACTGTGAGAGAATTAAGAATGCATTAATCAAACTAAATTTTTTGATGGACCAGAATTAAAATTATTGCCTGTACTATTTCATTTCTTATTAACACTTGCTCAAAGGTATACAGATGGTAATAATGTGTTTCATTTGGATTCTAAGACATAATTTGTTTTGTAGGTGGTTCAGGAAGCCACAAACTCTCTTCAGTTTGAAGAAACTGATATCCTTCCAGGAATGGGATATCATCCAACAGATACGGATGATTTGTGGTCTCCTAGAAGAATTCAGCCCGTACCTTTTTCCTGATGTTTGTACTGGAGGTAAAAGACCAATAGTATTAAAACTAGTGGTGATACAACACCATATACTTTCTCGCAATATAAGAAAAGTCGGCAATGCCACATGCCGATCCATCAGGATAAATCTTAAAAAATCATAGAACTTAGAATGGTCTCTAGACCCTGAATGAAACGCTCAGAGCAATAAATATTCCAAATTAATCACCTCGATATTACATTGGTCTTCGAGCAATTAATTGTAAGAAATCACATTCTTCCTCACAATATTTGCAATGCTTATCTAATGTGCATTTACATTGCAATTTAATATAGATAGGCAAGTTTTCTACAATTTGTAGTATTAAGTTAATTAATCATCATCATCATAAACTATTTAGGTATAGGCCCAATGGCCTGTTCCTATTCTACCAGTAGTCCCCCTAGTCACTGCCAAGGTGTTCTGGTCTTCCCATCTCTTCTTTGGCCGGCCTCTTTCTCTTACGCCTCTCAGTCTGCACTTTTGTATCTGTTTTGGTATCCTGTTAATTTTCATTCTTTTTACATGGTCTTGCCATTTCTTCTGATATTTTACTAAGTCTTCAATTATGTTTTTGGTTTTTAGTTTCTTCCTTTCTTTTTATTTCTTATTTTGTCTTTCCTTGTCACTTTTAGTATTGGTCTCGGGTACCTCATTTGGGCTGCTTCAATTCTTTGTCTATCTCTTTTTTTCAGCATCCAAGTTTCACTTCCACAGAGAAGTGTAGGTTTGGAAATGATGTGGAGTTTAATTTTTGTTTCTGTGGTCATGTGTTGAAAGTGTCTTTTTATACAGCCATTGATTTTGTTGTAGTTTGTCAACTTTGATTCAAAATCCTCTTCCTGTATTGAAATTTTGTTACCTAGGTAGGTAAAACTTGACACTTTTTTTATTATTTTGTTTTCAATCACTATTTTTGTCCTTATATGATCCTTGCCTTTGAAGCCCATTGCTTTAGTTTTCGTTGTTATTTTGAGACCATATTTTGTTATAATGTTGTTGAGTCTATATGTCGCCATTTGCAGTTCATCCCCTATGTCATTACAATTGCTTAGGTCATCTGCATAAAGTATAGTCTTTATTTCTTGACTTTGCCTCATAGCAATGCCTCCTTTCACTTCCTTCTTCCATATCTTCATGATATTGTTCATGTATATATTGAAAAGTAGAGGTGTTAGAGGGCAGCCTTGTCTGAGACCCACATTAGTGGGAATTGCTGCTGATGTGCCTTCATTTGCATCTTGTACTTTGACATTTGATTTTTCGTATAGGCTTTTAACTGCTTCTTGTAAGTTAATTCATATTAAGTTAAACAATGAGAAGTGATTTTCAAAATATCCAACTTTCTCAAAGCTCCTCTCAAATTACCTTTACAGACTGACACTGGCTCTAACAAAGCACTGGAAATTTGAATTTACCATTTCAAATTCTTTTCCAATTTATGCAAAAAATACTCAAATTTTGAAAAATTGAACATGATCTTTTTTGAAGATCCATTTTCGATGAACACATTCCATTAAGAAAAAAAATGTTATCTTCATAATTGTAGTTGTTGGAAAATAACATTGCAAAATGCCAAAAGGAAATTGCAACTTTTGCAAATACATCAATACATTGAAAATGCAAATACATTTCTCGCAACTTGAACAAAAAATAGGTATTATCAAGTGGGTTTTAAATCATTTCATAAAGATTAATTTGTAAACGTATAACAAAAGCACAAAGTGTAAGAAACAAACTAAGAAAAATGAAATAATATGAAAATTCTAACTTACATAGCATCCAACTGCCTGGAATCACTCTCACACTATAATCATAAACTGCAGGAGATTTGGGATGGGCACCTATGTTTGATGCCAGATTGCTAAAAAATTATCATCATATTTTCAAAAAATTCAACATGACCTCTTCAAGATCTGTTTTTGAAGAACATATTCCATTAAGAAAAATGTCTTCACAATTATAGTTATAGGAAGATGCTGAATGTTTTTTTAATTATCAAAAAATCAGGCATTTCAACAAATATGAGACCCTTTATGCTATCTAAGGCCAAAATTTAATCAACTTAAGTTTTGTACTGTTTTAAGAAAAAATGTTTTAAAGAAAATAAAAGTTCCCTGTGTTTGACACAAAATATTGCAAAAATATTTATATTTTCACAAATATTGAACATGACATTATTTGAAGATCTGTTATTTCATTAAGAAAAAAATATTTTTCATCATAATTGTAGTTGTAAGATCACACTGAAAAAAATTGAATTTTTACAATTTTCAAAAATCGGAATTTTCAACAAACATGAGTTCTCCACAGTTCTTTTACGCATCCTATAGGCTATCTGAGGTCAAAATTTAACCAAAATTTTTGGTGTTGTTTTTGAGAAAAATATGTAACATTAATATTGATAGGGTTTTTAGGTGCCTAAAATGCTTTAAAATTAATTAAAAATAAGCAAGGAAAAAGGTAATCAAAATTAAAATTGGAAAGGGAAAGCACAAAAATATTTTTTAATGATGTTGCAGATGAATCTATAATAGCTGGGGGTAAGCCTATTACTTGAAATGAGTCTGTAATTGGAGTGGAGGGGAATATCAGTGGTAGATGCAGGGGAATTCTACAAGCTGCATGACCCTCTCTACAAATGACACCTTGTTTGGGGGAAAAAAAGAAAAAAAAATTTATCAGTAGATTCAACGGCATAAGTTCCTTATCCCTAGGTAGGACTATGCCCTGAGGGTCTGGGAGCCGCATACTGTTTCAGTCCCCAAATTCAAAGGGAAATAATAAGTATTTTATCTAAAATTGTATCTGAAAAAATCATGGAAGAAATCAATGAAGCAGTGATTTTGTTGTTGTTGTGGTTGTTGCATTATAATGGACAGAATGCAAGATGTATCAAAAGTTGAGCAGTTAAGTCAAGTTTTACCATTTTTTACCATTAAGATTTAACCATTAAGAAAAATAAATGCGGCAAACTGATTAAAATAAAAATGAATTAATCTTTTATAGGATTTAAGAAAGCCAAAGGCCAGTGAGCTCAAGGTTAGCATTTTGATATTGTTGAGGGCATAAAAGAATAAAACCTTGATTTATCTAAATGCAGAGGTCAAGGATAGTAGCACAGCAGTTCGCAGCAGTTCTGAATAGAATTTACAATGGAGTTCACAAAAAAAAAAAAAAAAATGACGTTGGCAATTGTTTGTGCATTGTGCTGCACATAATTTAAATCTTATTCTTAATTATGGCATTAATGGGATATCAGAACTTGAGACATTTTATTATTAGCTGCAATAAAGTTATGTTTTCTTTGAAAATAGCATTAATCGGTGAAACATAATATTGTCAACTCTGATGGATTTAGATAAAATGCAAAAATAATCTTATATTAAAATGACTTTATCCTACAAAATGGTCATCATGGAATGATTCCTTAATAGTTATAAAATTTGGATATTTCAATATTTTGCAAGTGTGAACAAAAATTACATTTTCTAACAAAATGTCTGAAGTGAATGAAGCTGGTTAAAATGCCTGCAAAAAATTAATTTATTTAGAATTACACTTCACTGCTTTTTAGGAAACTTTGTCTACAGTCATTCTACATACAATGAAGAAAGACCAAATGATGAGAACATGACAGTTATGATTCCAAAAATTAAAGTTATCTTTGAAATGGAAGATGGTCCCAGGCGAATGCCTGTTCTTGTATTTAAGTCATGTTTGAATGCAAACATTCGGGATTGGTCAAGACAATTGCATGCAAAAGGTACGTTTTCAACACTTGATTTTATTTTACAATTAACTCTGTAATTTACAACAAATCTTTTCAACTACATTTCCTGTGCTTCCTTTTAGCTGACATACAAGTCCAAGGCATTTATTTTAATGAAAAGACAGGAACATGGGAACCATTCATTGAACCAATAGCAGAACAAGAAAATATTTATCGACCTTGGGAAGCAACTGTGAAGGTATTTGTCAATCAGTATTTATTATATATTATTTATTATACTTATTATACATGTATTGAGAACTACAGACCAATATTTAAATTATGAATTATGGCTAAAATTTTGGAATCTATAAATACATCAAAATTATCTTATTTATTAAACCAATTCATTATTTATTGAAGAAGAGCATGGTTTTAGGAAAATGAGATTTCCTGTTACTAATTTTTTAACTATACAACATTTTTTGCTTGAAAATTTAGAATTGAAAAACCAAATTGATTTAGTTTACACAGTTTTCTCAAAAACTTTCAATACTGTTAACCATTGTCTCATGCTCAATGCTTTGGAAATATTAGGTATCGGAGGTTCCTTCTTGAAATGGTTTCATAGTTATTTGACAGTTGCAACACAAAATGTGATGTATAAATCCTGTGTTTCTAAAAATAATTGAGGTACTTCCCATGTTCCTCAAGGCTCCCATCTACGGCTCTTATTTTTTATAATTTTTGTTAACAACCTTAAACAATTTCTCCCAAATTGAAACTTTTATTTTTTGTTGACGATTTTAAAATTCTCCATCTAAGATTGCTTTTAACTTCAAACTGAATTGAATAAATTTTTCCAATGGTGCCTTCTGAAGGCACTTAAGCTAAATATAAATAAATGTAAATCAATGTCTTTACTAGATCTACTGATAAAATAACATTTGATTACAAAATAGGTAATTCTTCATTGGAAGCAGTGTTACAATTTAGAGATTTTGGGATGTTTTCTAACAGTAAACTGAAATTCCATCTATGTATTGATTAAATTGTTAATAAGTGCTAATCAGATGCTGGGATGTGTAATATCCATATCGTTGGACTGTGCTAACATACAAACTCGTAATATTATACCTTACCATGGTGAGACCTATTTTGCTCTATGCTTTGCAGATTTCGACTTCTTTTTATCAAACCCATGTCTCTAGGCTTGAAACAGTCCAGCATAAACTTTTTAATTTTGTTGGTCATCAGCTTGGTGTGCCATCACCTAAGTTAACTCAGATTACTATCATTGCAGCTAATCTGAATATAAGCTTAGCATTGCACTCTTGTAGAGAATATTATGTTCTTCTTTTTTGTATAAATTGGTAAATAAATTTATAGATTCTCAGACATTGTATGCTAAACGTCCTTGGGTGAAATTCATGAGTGGACTGTCTTCTACTGGAACTGTACTGTTTAGTGTTCCATTTGATAAAACAAACCCTTTTCATTATGCTATATTATGGAAGATGTGTTGAATAGCTAACAAAGATGTGATTGATCTAAATTGCACAATTTATAATTTTAAATGTAATGTGAAAAACCTAATTTTGAATGATTTCAATCGATGTTTCCAATGTATTAATGTCCTAATTACAATTGGGTGTTGGCCTGCATTGTAAATACTGGCCTGTATTGTTGGCCTGTATTGCCTGTAAAATAAAAATATATTAGGGCTGAAGCTTACTCTACAAGAATAGTAATTGAACAAAAAATGTTGTTATTGACCAAAAACTTGACTTCAAAACTTCTCAAAGAAACTAAAAAAGAATTAAAATTTACATAATTTTTCAAACTTCTTACCAAGGGGTCATCCATAAATTATGTAATGCTAAAGGGGAGGGAGGGGGGTCTAAGGCAGCGTTATGCTGCGTTACGTAGAGATAGGGAAATGTTTTACAAGAGGGGGAGGGGGTATTGAAAATACTCAAAATTTGCATTACATAATTTATGGATGGCCCCTAATTGTAATTGCTTGAAATAATTTTCCATATGTTTGCATTTAAATAGAAAATGTTTACTTATTCAAGAAATAGTTGAGAATTAACATTTAAAATTTCGTGAAAGTTAGCTGTGCTAGAAGGTAATATAATCAATTTGAACTACAATATTTTATTACATTTTTTGAGAATATAAATCACTTTATTGTGATATAATAGTAATTACTATAATGATAAATACATGAATAGATAGGTATGATTATGTTGATGCTGATAAAGATAGAATAATCACAAGAACTTAAGGAATGTGTCTGTAAAGTCATAGTTAATAAAATATTATTAAGAAAAGTATTTCTTCTGATGTGAAAGAATATTTTGAATGACAATATGTGGTTAAATGAACCATAATTATTTGGGAATGCTTTTAGATCTTTCATGCGAAAGCATTTCCTGTATCCGGTCAATTTGATCATGAGTTGACTACAGAGTGTGAAGGGAAGACTCATATCAAATATCATGCAACTTCCATGGAGCAGAATAATGAAGAGTCAGAAACATCTGCTGATGAAACAGAAATGGAAGAAAATGGAATGACATTCATTCGTCATAAATATTTAGAATCTACTCAACCACTGCAACGAAGCATTCACGGCAAGTATATTCAAATCAGATGAGATATTACCAGGTAGTACACATTGTTACAGAATTTAGAGTATGAAAGAAAATGTTGAGAAACGTTAACTAATTTTATTAATAGACAAATGTTGGTGAAAATCAGCTAAGCAAATCATACAGATACAATACATTTGAATCCTTCATTCATGCAAGCATGCTGATAAATTAAATTGTAGGTCATTCTCTTAGATTCAAGAAAACTTATAAATAACAAACCCTAATTTTCTTTCTCCGCTCTTTTAACTTTCCACTCCAGAAGTATCAAGTTTAGTTGGTTACCCAGATGATTCTGACTCTGAAAATGAAGAAGGAATTCTTGAAAAACTAGCAAGTGCTGTTGGTCATCTTTTCACTGGGTAAGAAATGAATACAGTAGTGTCATTTATAACAATTTGCTCATGGAAATGTTTATCCTTGTTGCTGAATGTAAATGGAAAGAGTATTTTGTCCAGTATTTATGTTTCAGTCTTATTTAGAATTTATGTACGTGTGTTAACAACACGGAAAAAGATAAGCAATAAATATGTTCTATATTTTGGGAATCAAACTACAAAACATATCTATGAATAGTTTTAGGAAAATTTAAGAAACAAATAAAATTTTTGAGTTTTGAGAATCATAATACTCTACAATTTTAGTCAGTTCGTGAGACATTGTTTTAAAAACAAAAATATTTCTATTGTTATGGCATGTAAGATGGAGATTGTTTTTAACAAGTGTCGGAATGTGAAATTGTATTCTCCATTTATTGTTTTTATTTCATCACTATTTAGCTTTAATCTTATGCTTTCATGCAATACATTTATTTGCATGAGAAAAAATAATTTAGATAATTATCTATATTTTATTAAAAGTAATATATTGTGTAACAAAGATATATTAAATTGAATAATAATTTTCACTTTTCACTCTTTAAATATCTTTAATATTTGTTTGTACTGATTTTTATTGTGTGTCATATTGTGTGATAATATTACATTCATCTCATTCATTGTACTGATTTTAGAGATAGCAGTGATGGTGAAATGAGTGAGTCAGAAGAATCGAGTGGTGCAGAACCTTCTGCTGAGACAGAAGAGTCATCTGAAATGACGGCTAGTTGCAATAATACTATCATTGGACCAGAAGAAAGAACTGTGTTTTTAAAAAAACATGGTTAGTTTTTCATTGGAGCTGCTTAATATTGATGGAATAAGAAAGTAGAAATGAATTCAATAGTGAATTAAATCTTTTGAAAATTTTTTGAGTGACATTTATTCTGTGTTTAGGGGCAAAAAATGGTATGTGCCACCAAGAAGGTTTTGAGGTAATAAAAAACTAAAACAAAACACAAACAAATGGGTGTTGGTATATACCAGAGCAGGGAACGTCGACATCATGTGACTAGTCTCCATGAAAGTTGGCACATTTACATGTTTTTTTCACCCAGAATGTTTATAAGCTGTTAGTTTTGTTGTAACTTCACTAGATGCAGCACAAAATTGCGGTTTGCTTTAATTGAGTCCATTCTAAACAAGCTCCACCTAGGTTTCATTATTGCTTAGCGTTGCATTGATTAGCATTGTGACGTAGGGCAAGGTCAGGACAGCAAATTGTGTAAATGAGAGAGAGACAGATACGGAGAGAGACAGACAGAGAAATAGAGAGACAGACAGACAGAAATGGAAAGAGAGACAGACAGGAAGACAGAGGTAGACAGATGAAGAGAGATGCATAGAGACAGAGACAGAAAGAGGTAGAGAGAGACAGAGAGAGGTAGAGACAGGCAGAGAAAGAGTGAGACAGAGAGGGACAGGGATGAACAGACAGTCAGAATGAGCAAGAGACAGACAGACAGAGAGAGAGAGAGAGAAAAGGAGAGAGAAGAGAAAGAGGAAGATGGAGGGCAGGACAATATCTGCCAGGCTCCGCTAGTGTGTTATAAAACTTTAACTAAAGACAACTTAACTTCATTAAATGTATCTTTGAGATCATTTGATAAAAACATAAGGTGAAAATTATGTTAGATGACTTAAAGATTGATATATTGTGTATTGGAGTACAAATAACTGATTATGCTGTAAATGGCTGTGTCTTATTGGCAAATGACATTTACCATTATCTTACCCCTAAAATTCTGATATACAATTCAAGGTATATTTGTTAATGAAACTGTAATTTTTGTTGTAAATTTGTTTATTTACATCATATGGTATAAATATTTATTCTCTTGTTTAAAGTGTGTTAATTTTAGTGACCACTTCAATGCCAGTAATTTTTACTTCTCCACATCTTGTTCTTCCTCATCATAAGATAACTGACAAAAGAATCAGTAGTGAAGTGAAGAAATGAAAAAATAACAAGCTGCTAGTATCATCGTACATACATAAGTTTGCTAATGAGATGGAAAGTTTTAAATTTCGGTACCAGGAAAGCCTATGATATTGTGTAATGCCCTCCTCATTTTTTAAAGGGTATATCATGCTGTAGCTGTTACTTAGTATCTGACATCTCAATTTCTGGGTAAATATATTTAAATAAGATAACTGAAAACTGGATTCCCTGAAATTAGAAATATTTAATCCTTGACAAGATTTCTTTTCATCACAAATTTTGTCAAAGATAACTCTGTTGATCACCCTCATTCATTTTCTGGAACGATTGCTTCTTTAAAGCTTTCTTCATTATTTCAATATGGTGATCAGTGATGAAAATAAACTACTGCCTGATCTGTTCTTTTTCAATTAAAGCACGTTCTGAATCAAAGAACAAGCACATTAGACCTGTTGGTGGCATGACATGTGTCATTATATCATGCATCTTATTGTTGACAAGTGTCATGAAAAGAGTTACCATAATACTTTTGTTTTGTCAAGATTAGTTGTCTGTTAAGATGTTCAGGCATTTTACTCTTTTTTAAACATCAAAACAAGTTTCTGCTGGCAGGATTCAATTTTATTAAACCCTCTTTGTACTTCATGTTGAGGCCATGCAAACATGATGCCCACATTCAACATAATGTATTGAAAAATGTAGTTTGTAAACTACATTTGTAGAAGCTTTTGGAGTTGGAAAACCTTGCTGCAGATCTAATGCAATAACTTTATGACAGAATATTTTTCAGTAGGCTTTGCGCAAAAACTGGAACTCTATTTTCTTCAAAGCACTTCTAACACATAAATAATAATAAAATAACAGTGTGGTAAATTCATGACCCACACACTTTATTCCTTTTTGTTGCGATCTCCTAGTAGAGTAATAATTTCTCACTGAAAGTTATTATTCTCAATAAATTTAAATAAATCTCTAGAATATCAAAATCTACCACCTGCAGAACATTCATATTCAAAATCACCTATTCTATCTAATTACTAATATGTCAGAAAAGTGCAATGAATGTAAGCTTCATTAATAAAGGATTTTTTTTTTAATAAGTATGGCTACATGATCCAATTTAAATTTACTAAATAGATCATCTCCTCTAATAGAACAACTAATTTTCTTCCATGATCACACTTTAATAACTTTATTAATAATTACCATTCTCATAAAACTCGTAGACTAGAATAGATTCAATGTGAACATTTACAAATGTAACACTCTTTTCAGATGTTTCATCTATATTTTATTCATTTTGAACAAAAAATTTACAAGAAACAACTTAACATGCTCTAATGTTACCTATACCTTCTTGAAGGAGCTTAGAAGTGAATTGTGCTGCCTCTCATTCATTACTTTTTGATTGTCTTCACTTCTGTCTTCATGAGACCATTGACCACCATCAAGAGAGATCTGCTTGTTCAAAGTCTCCTCAAGCCCCCAACAGATTTTGTGTAGTGCATGTTCATCTGAGAGCTACAAAATTAATTAATTAAATAAATTTGAAATAACATGTTCACAATATCTGCTACTAGATACAACAAATGAAAATGTCAATTAAGAGTGGAATAATATTAAATACTGTTACAAAAGCCCATCTGAAGCTTTAGGATCAAGAAAGAAGTGTCACAGAAGAAGATAATATGGAATGAGGAAATTGGCATAACCATGAAAGAAAAGAAGGAAATCTTTTGATCCCCCATCTGAGATTTGTTCAAAGAAAGTACATTTTTTAATCCAGAAAAAAAAAAGAAGATATGTACATCTCAATCAATATAAAAGGGGAATAATGTAAAAAGTATTTTCAAAACCTTTGGTTTGATAACAATGCCCAAGAAGAAAAAACATCAAATGAGATCATTGAAACTGACCTGTTAACTAATGATGAACTAGAAAAAGCAATTACAACAAGTGTATGAATCTTCCAAATAAAAAGAGAACAGTGTTTTAAAATGAATCAAGGTATTAGACAATGGTGCCCACTATCACTTAATTTGTTATAAAAATAATTAAGGAATTTTCCTTGGAAAGGTCTCTAGAATACATGCTCTCTTATTTGCGGACAATATCATTTGGCAACTTTTTTAAGATGACCTCCAGAAGTTAACATTGAAGTTACAAAAGTGGATGAAAGAATATATTTGTAAAATATAAATTGACAAGACTTAAGTTACTTTAGATTTAAATACCTCGTATGAACAAAAATGATAAAAAACTACATAAGTATTGAGAAAATATCCAACTTCGAATATTTAGGATGCAATATACCATTTCTTAATGACATTGACGTTGAGCAAAAACTAAGCAAATTTGAAGCTATCTGTGGCACTATCAAAAAACACTGAGCAAGAAAGAATGAAAAGAAACTAAGCTAGAACTTTGTAAAACAATTGTCTAACCTACTCTCCTCTTTGGGAGCAAAATATGGGTAGCAATATCTAGAGAAAAAAACAGAATAATTGCAGAAGAAATGTGATTCCTGAGGTACATCAAGGATAGTACATTAATGGACCAATTGAGACATGAAGATTTTATAAAAGAAATGGATATAGACAACACACAAGACAAACTAAAAATCTATAGCAAAAACTGACTGGATCGCGTGGAAAGGATGAACAAAGAGAGGTTGCTCAAGCATGCCTATTATTGTATGCCAAAAGGGAAAAGAGAAATACGAAGACGAAGGGAGAGATGGTCTTCACCAGTTGATTTTGCTGGAGCGTATTAGAGTGGTCTATTATTGATGAGGATGATGACGACAATGACGCCGATGATGATGATGATGATGATGATGATAACATTGTTTTTGACATTTTTTTCAATCTTCATTTTTAATCAACGTCATTTTGGGAAAAAACTCTGGGAATATTTAACCAGCTTTATGTATATATAATTAACCATTTTTGCTTATTTAAGATATTAATGTTCACCTGTCCTGATTCATAATCTCTTCGAGTCAGGCATAGTGAGGTATGTTTCTGCCAACTGTACATTAATAGACCAATTGAGAAACAAAGATTTTATAAGAGAATTGGATATAGACAAACTAAAAGTCTATAGGAAAAGCCTGGCTGGATCATTTTATCAAGTGAATTCAGTATTAACTTCATAATCGGTATATTATAGGTCTATAATAAATAATCACAAATCCAATATTTTTATTTCCTGGCACCACACCCTGCAATTTAAAGATTTAGGAACTCCACTTATGTTGAGGCTCCTAGAAAGTTTGGTCTATTTCATTATTTCACTCCTCAATATAAGAAAAGAATTAAACTTAGTTTTTAAAAATTATCTGTTGAAATAATTTACTTTCTTGTATTAAAGGTGATTCTATTGACTCAGGACTTGAGACAGAAGCAATAGAAAGAATGGCAACATATGTCATTATTAATTCACGTGATAAAATGAAATTTACATTGACACCGTCGGCTGTTCAAATATTGCTGGATCTAGCCAATGGATTCACTCAGAAAACATCAAGTGGACCAAGTCCATCTTTCTGTGGCACAGATGCACAAATGTCCTTGTTTAATGAGTTAGGACCTTCTTCGAAACTTTCTGTGGTTTCTATGACAGAAGTGAGTACTAGTTTTTATTTAGTACTTATTTTCTTCTGGTTAAGGAGAAAGATATATTTTTTGATTTTATGTTTTGCAGACAGATCCTGATGGTTCAAAAAAAGTGCTTCTCACAGCAACATATGAAAAATCAGATTCCCTCCCCAGTAGCCCAGCATCAACAGTTGCATCAGCAGAATTATTAGATGTTTGTCATTCTGATGAGTATGATGACCTTGACTTGGAAAGGTACAGCAACATTAAAGTTATGGTTTGTTGACTCCAAGAACTAAATAAAACTGAGTTTGTATAAAAGACCTCAAAAATGCATATTTAACTACAAAAGTTAAGGTGCTATTTATATCAATTTACTAGAACTTTAAAAATCATTGTTTGCAACATTTTCACCAGAAAAAAACAAACAAAAAGAATGCATCAACAGTTACTTTTACCACACTCACAATGTGTACCACACAAATCTGCCCTTCTTCACTTTGGCCTACAAAGGAAAAATCATTATAGGTTTATTTCCGCAAAAAGATTTCCTATGCAGATTTCCTAAAATTTCCATGTTGGAAAGTTGCTTAAAGTGCTATCTCCTTGCAGGAACTTTATGTTCATAAAAACAGACTTAAAGAGATGAGTAATAGGATAATGGGATAAGGGATCTAATAAACATCATGGCACCTCATGTTTTGTAGTTAAATATTATAAAACATAGTATACATTTTTGAGGGCTTTCATATGAAGCAAGTTTCACTTAGTTCTTGGAGACAATGAACTATGACATTTCCTTGTAAATGATTGAAGAATAAATGAAAAACATGTTGCATTTGCTTTATGAACATATCTTTGATTTTGTAAAATAATTATCTGCTTCAAATTATCACTCATGTTTTCCAGCTTTGAAGGTGGTTTTCAAGATAACAGACTTGAACCATCACCTAAACAAGAAATTTTTTCACCTACATTAAGTTTTCCTAGCATTCCTATTACCAGGCTTTATAATAACATTACAAATGAACGTCTTATTGTTCAAATGGAAGGTATGTATTGCAGTTGGATCCAACTTCAAATGCCAATTATTTTATTATTAAAAATGTTGAAGTAACTGGGATACTTTTCTTTGAAAACTTCATTTATAGGCTTTGATGATCTTCATGTATTGATTCCTCAACGGGAAACCAGTAAATTGCATATGCTTCAACCTAGTAAAAACAATACCAGATATTATGTAATGGTCAATGTTACAAAATGTCATGAGCATAGGAATGTGTGTGTTAGATCTCCACTCCAGGTAAATATTTTAATTCCTAAGAACATGTTCAGTTTAATTTTTAAAAAAAGAAAAAAAAAGAGTTTTGGTATTTATTCTGAACAATATTTTTATTTTTGCAGATTAAAAATGAAACTTCATATGCAATAGGACTCTACTACAAGAAAGTGGTTTTAGATTCTTTGGGTGTAGAATACATAGGAGAATCTACTAACCCCTTTGAGGATACAATAAGGGTGGCAATTGTAGAACCAGATGAAACTTTTAATGTGCCACTCTTTGTAGCATATCATTGCAAACTTCACATTCTCCCAGCATATGTGGAGTAAGTATGATTACTCAGTAATGTGTAAAGAAAATATTTTCCTCTGATTTTCTTCATTGTTGATGTCTTCTGCATTTGATGCCTGTTTCTTTTGAAATGTATTTATTACATTAATTGATTTTATTTTGCATCTTTTAGCAGTTATTATGTTAGCGAAGGCAATCTCTGGTGGCAAGAACTAGCATCAGATTTGAATGTACCAAAAGACATCTTCTGTTCTCCCAAAGAAGAGAAAGATCCAACCGTTTTCTCCCTGAGGGTATTCCACGTTCACTAATATTTTTTTTAATGCTATTGAGATTATTAGTAGGTTAATTCTGAGTAATGAAGTTTTTAACATTAATATTGTTTTTAGGCATTATGTGTGGAAGGTGTTGCTCTAGGTAGAGCTTCTCGAACTATACCAAACTATTTGATCAAGCTATTGCCACCTTTGATCATTCATAATTATTTACCTTATGCACTTGAAATTAAAATTGCAAGTATTAAGTACGAAGTGCGTATTGAAGCAGGAGAAAAAACAAGCGTGTACTTTCTTAATCTTCTTAAAATGCACCGAATAAATGTAGAAGTAAGTAAAAATATTATTATTAGTACTTTTTCTAATTCATGTCCTTCATATTTTTTGTGCATAAAATACTTGATTGATTAGCTCAAATGCAAAGGTGATGAAGGTGAATACGAGAAAATTTCCATGTATCCCTCCATCTTAGAAAAATTTGCAAAAGTATTTTTCTTGACATAAATCTCTTTTGCTTTTCTGCATTCACAGGTACCAAGTTATCTAGGAATACCCTGGACAGGTGGTTTCAATTTAACGCCTGATCTTGAAGAGAAGATGGTAACAATGGCAACAGAGTATGACACTGAAGGGGGTAATAAACAATTGGGTTTGAGTTTACGAGTTGAAAGAGGAGGGTCATGTGATGTTATTTTGTATGCTCCCTACTGGATTATCAACAAAACTAGTTTACCTCTTCAACTTCGGGTTAGTGTGAATTTATTGTATTTTTTTAGAGGTTTTTATTATATTATAAAAGTGTAATATGTAATGTAGTGTAACCTAGAATGTACTCCCTAATGAATCATATTTTATAAGGACTATTCCACTCATGAAATTAAAACCAATAGGGTTTAACTATACATATATAATTCCCCAAATTACCGCTCCTCCCTACTGGCCAATAATAAGCTGCGACTCATCTATCTTAAGAGGCAATACGTATCGATCACTGTGTTGGCATTCAATAAACTGAGTATGCACTATAACATAGTATGTAGAGTACATAGAGTATGTACTATAACAACCTCTTTGATTTTAAGATGCTTTCAGTTATTTTCAATATTTAGCACATTTTGGAACTCTATTGGACGTAATTGTATTCGTGAAATAGTCCTATTAAATACCACTCTTGCTTTTGAAATTCTCAGGTATATCTCCTTGCTTCACAAGTCAGGAATTTATCAACAATTTCCAAAGCACTCATGGTATTACCTATGATAATCTCATTATTGCCTACTTTATTTATTCATATAACATTGCTAGAGGTCACATAAATGAAAGGCTTTGGCAGGAATACTTACAAATGTACAATTCAATGAATTTATAATTTTCATCATAATACATTGCACTCAGATTATTTTAACAAAATATATAAAGATTTGATTCTCAGAAAATTTCTTTGTATTAGCTTTTGTTAAAAAAACATATTTTCTTTGAAATTTTACAAAAAGCTGAAAACTTTCTGGGTTTTGATGAGTTCACCCCTAAAGAAGTTGAAGACTTCTCTGCCAAGCCACCTGTTGAAGGCCTAGGACATAGAGGCTCCAGTCAGCCCAAGATTATTAGGTCTGAGGGGAAGACCAGCAAAGCATTTTAACCCTATTTTTGACCCACTTGAAGAACTCGACAGGTCTGAGAAGATTCTTTTTTTCGAGGTGTCATTAGAAGAAGCAATGAAAGGGTATATGTGACTGAGTGGGTTGAGGAACTAGCATATGAGGTGACATCCAACCTGACAAATGATATCTGGGACATTGGGACTGTCTAAGACAGACCTGCACAACGCCTGCTCCCGCGGGCATTCTGCACTTGGGAGCCGATCGTCTGCCCATGGCAGCGCCGAAAGTGCAAGTAGTGGGGAGTAGGAAACTTTGCGGGGAGGGGAGAAGTCTGACGTAGCACGACGCGGCGCGTAGATTGAATGCCTGGGCGTCCATGATGATCCATGCTTCAAAATTAATTGCCCATTTGTTTAAATGGATTATGTCTAGTATTTCAAGTTACCAGGGTCATAATTCACTGTTTACGTTCTGTGCACTACTGTATATCCACCTTTGTATCCACCAATGTATGTATTTTCATTTTCTAATTTTTTTAAAAGAAAATAACATGCTCATTGTGACTCTTATGCATTATTTGAAAGCAATAGCTTTAAAATGTATGCTTATATACAAGAAAAAAATATTATTTAATTCTAACACAAAATTGCAATTTAATAATTGATTGTTCACAAGGAATGTTATAATCTCCAAATCATAGAAAAATGAACAAAATCATGAGAGCAATCTCTCACATCAAGATTGACATAAAATAGAATATGTGGCAATTCCAAGAAGGGTAATGTTTAATAGCACATTTGGGACCATTTTTCCCCATTATGAAACTGAACAAAACAGATCAACGAGCAAAATTCTGTGACGTTATGTTACGGACAATCGTAAGATAATCAAGGGTATTGGTTAAATAGAATGCAAAGGGCTTTATATTTTTATACGATCTCGTAAACGACTCTACACTCTTGTCAGAAATTAGAACAGAAAATAATCATGATTTTTTTAAGAACAATATGTTTTTGCTTTGAGAGAACTGTCTTATTCGATTAAACATAGTTAACAAAAAATAGTTTATTGCTGTCATCAAACAAAAACAATTCAGTATCAAAATTTTGTGTTTAGCACAACACTAAATTTGTGATTACATCGTAGCAAAGCGAATTACATTATAAGCCCTACAAGCAATTATAATACTTGGTGTCGAAATCTAGTATGTATAATTCGTTGTAGTTTCATATTTCGCCCTGTCATATACCGAGAACAAACATTTGCAATATAATACAAAAGACAATATTACTTGAACTGTATATGACCGTCATCTTCTTGCCGATTGCTCTTTAAATTTCCGCGCTATCTTCCAAATTGCGCATTCTGATTGGTGGTCTCCACTCCTAGATTGGGTCTCATCCCCACCCTTCATCGATTTTCTCATTTGCACCCGAGTTGCCCGCACGCAGCTCCTGAGGTCAGTGAAAGTGCAAAATGCTGTGCAGGTCTGGTCTAAGAGATTAGAGCATGAAAAGAGGAAACCATGTCTGGTTGCTCAGGGATTCAACCAGCAATTAGGCATTCATTTCACATAAACTTTCACACCAGTGACACAGGAGTACAGTTCATCTTGTGGCTTTTCTTGCTGCCAGCTATGGGATGATAATGATGACAACTTGACATCGAGACTGCATTTTTAAATAAACAATTTGAAGAGGTCTCCATGAAACCACACGAAAATCTTCAAGAGATTCTTAGGGACATCTTAAGTTTTGCATAGAAAGTATCTTTCGAAACCAACTTTTGACTGTTTATTGCAGCTCAGCCGTTCAAAATATCCATACAGTTTATTAGACAAAATATGCCTAAAATTGACTTAATTTTTTAAGTTTCAACATGTCCTTGGACATCCCATATAATTCAAAACATTTTACATTAATTAATTAAAATATGTCTTCATGGTAATACAGTACATTTTGGCTTTTAATTATTTAAAGTTCAATTATTGCCTATATTGTGTTTTTGTCTGTACATTACAAACCATTGGGAAGGATCAACTACTTAGACACACAGAAATCAATATCAATAAATATTTTCAAACATGTCAATTAACAAATTAACAAGTCATATTTCTATATGCACTATGTGTCAGTGTTTTAATGCAAAATAGGTCTCCATAGAACCAATAATAACAAATTAAAATAATTACAAATTGTCCCAATTAAAGTGAGTGGTGTACACTCAATTTAATAAAAGTAGGTAAACGTAACTAGAGTCGTTTCAGGTTTGTGAATTGAAGACTCGTTTAAAAAATACAAGCATTAAAAGAAGAACTTGGACTTCATGGGATTGATCCAAGATGTTACAAGTAATTCTTGTACCAAGTCATCTAGTGGTGTAAAGTATATTGAGGACTTAAAATAAGTTAAAACCTTTTTAAAAACTCATAATTTGTCAATATTTACACTTGTTAGTCCTTGCAGCAACGTACACAAAGGCTACACTACACTAGTTCTGCCCTACTAATACTACTATGAGCACTAGGCAAACATTGTACTGAAAGTTACCCTTGTTCTAATTAAAAATTAAAACTACCATAAGTAAAAAACATGGCTCACCAATAGTTCTAGCCTGTGTAATGGCAAAAATGACAAATTGTCTTTTGTAGAACCCATCAAGGGGTTGTCAAATAGGCAAATTTCCAAAAATCCTTTGTTTCCCTTAGTATTTAATTATAAATAAGATTCAATTTCATTTTATTATTTTTACTTCATTTCATTTTCTTTATTTACTTACTTTATTTATTTACTTTCTTTATTCATTTACTTTATTTCATTTTATTATTCAATTTAATTTGAAAAGTTAAATCAAGAAAGTATTGATGGTAACTCTTGATACAAATCTTTCACCAACATTTGTCGGGGTTGACAGGGAGCCAAACTGCTGTTCCTGACTGGGACTCCCAGAAACAGCAAACCAGAAAGCAGAAGACAGAATAGCAGAGCTTTTTCAGAAAGTGTCAAGGAAGCCATGTTCCTGATGCTGTTTATTGAAGAGTTAAATTTCAATTACTTGCCCAATAACAATTTTGTGTCAATTGTGGGTCTCTGACTTTGGCTGAGAATGCTATCTACCATGCAAGAAGCAAACACATTAATATTTACCTCCTCGTTGTATGAGATGTGCTGAAGCAGAAGGTATTTCATCGTCTTCATGTCCTGATGGAGGACCAGGCTGCTGATTTCCTGACCAATGGTCTACCCTGGTCCAAACACGAGTGCTGCATGGGACTAATTGGGTAGGACTCTGAGTAAACACCCAGTGAACAACCAACTCTAGAGGAAGTGTTAGGACTTGTAATGTGTGTAGTCAAGTGATGGTTCAATGCAATAGATTCGGGGTAGGGGGAGTATCCACACTCTCTGTGTTCTTTTGTTTGTTGGTGGAGAGGCTGTAGATGAGAGGGTGTACGTATGGAGTGGCATTGTGTTTACTTGGGTTTATTTCATTGTGCTCATCTAGCTGCCTTGTTACAGAATTAATTTTTAAATCAAGACATGAAAATTAATATGTAATTTACATTTTTGAAGATGGTATTAAGATAAGTTGACGCCATGTGTTTATAAATTTCATATAAAATAACAAATCTTACATTCTAAAAACCTCAACCTATGACTGGATTTACTATTTTATAGTTATACTTCCTTATACTTTTAAGTGTCAGTGTTCTCATTTTGACTAGCAGAAAAGCAAAGCAGTGTTAAAAGAAATATCATCTTCTTACAAAATTCTTAGATATAATATGGTAGTTATATTCATTGATTTGTTTAGGAAATGTATGTGAAGGCTAATTTGACTTTGAATAATTAAAACGTTTTTTGAGTTTCTGTTGGAGTTAAAATTTTAAAGGGGAGAATTATGTAATGAAGACTGAATTTTTCTGTAAATTCATACATCAGTGTTAACAAAATAAAATAACAGTTACTGTAAAATTTACATCAATTTATTTGAGATTTTATTTGTGTATAATTATTAAGAGTTGCTATTATTTCAGGGATCGTCATCAGATGTTGTTTATGAAGCACAAAGTGAAGAACCTCTTTTATTTTGTTATAAAAAGCCACGTCGTAAATGTGTACGATTACGTGCTTATCAGTCATCCTGGTCATCTGCATTCTCATTGGATACAGCAGGATGTTCAGGTCTAGTTATATGCCAAGATCGTGAGCGTCATAGGCTGTATCGCATTCTTTTGGTGATAAACTCGTCTCAGCTGTACCCACAGTTTACACGTATTGTGACTTTACTTCCAAATTTTCTTGTGAGTAATAGTAGTCGCAAGCATCTACGATTCATGGAAGAAAATGAAAGAGCTGATCTTTGGATTGATTTATCTCCTGGGCAAGTAAGTAGGAAGCAGCACATCCTGTAAAATATTTCAATTGTGACCAGGGTGTGAATTGGTGATTTTCTCTGGGTGTGTGAGTGGGGTGGGGGGTTCAAGCCCTGAGACCATCTTTACTCTCTTTTCAGTCTGGAAAATTCCTAGGAATACTCTTGGGAAATATTTCTTTTCGTGAGAATCCTTAAGTTGAACGTTTTAAAGAACAGAAATCATAAATGATGCACATGGAAATGGATTTGTTTTCTGGCAGGAAAACAAATAATACTTTTCCAGAAGGAGACATCACACATTTTGGGGGAGTGATTCAAAATCCAAATCTCAATAACCTCCCATCAATTTGCACCCTGATTATGATCAGTTATGAATTTTTACCCAGTTTTTAAATTATTTTTTCTCCAATAAAACTTTAAGCTTTAATTTTGTGTCAAAAATACTTTAAAACATTGTTAATTGTTTCTCAGTGTATACCATTCTGGCCTGAAACAAACTCAATGAGAATGTATGTAAAATTTCGTGACAGCAAAGTTGTGTCCCAACATTTTCCTATTACCCAAGTACACCAGACAGTTTTACGAATGGACAAAGGAGTGAGTAAATTGATTTTTATAAGTGAAATTTCTTGTATTTCGTATACTTTTTTTAATGTTAAAATGATGTTTGAGAAGTTAACATTTTTCCATTTCTATTGAATTTGCATATCTATGTCTTATGTTTAGTCAGGATTGTGCGTTCAAGTCACTGGAGGAGGTGAAGTGCCATTTTCAATTTCATTTAGAAATTACATGGTGGGTGATGCTCCAGTTCGTGTTGACAATCTGTGTGAAGATCTCTTCTTGAAAATTCATCAGCAAGACCTTGGACAGGTTTGATTGTCTATCTTAAATTTTTATTTATTTTAAGAAGTAGATGAGACAAACTTGATACTGAGAATAACTTCTGAGTTTCAAGTTAGTGAACCATCACATATGGAAATAATCATATTAAATCCATGAAAATAACATCTAATTGCATGAATCTACATTGATTCTTGCAGTGACAATTCTTTAACTATATTTTATATAAATGAACTTTTCAAATTTTCTATTCAAGGTGTTTCCTTCTCTGAAACCTACCTATTCCCACCAGGAGCACCTAGAGGTGGGGAGCGGCTAGGGCACACCTATGTAATATAGAGAAAGTATTGTAATTCTGAGGCAAAAATGGCAAGAAAAAAAATTACAACAAATTTGTTTTGTGGAGCTCTGAAGTAGAAAAAGTGGATAATTCTTGTTCCTGTAAATTACTTTCTCTAACTCGTTGTGTAGACAGATCCTCATTTTGTGGGCTCTTGATACTGATTTTTTACAGCAAAAAGTCTGTCTGTGGTCAACACTAGCACCTAAACTGTTCTGGCAATTTTCTCCAAAATTTATATTCTTGAGGAAATAGATCTGACTGTACTCCAGGCCCTGCGAATCTGAAACGATAGGATGTACTTTACATGAAACCTTAACAACGCTTCCAGTAATGGCTCCAAATTTTTTGATTATTCCTTTTCTTCGGGTAGAGCAATAGACGCTTATAAAAATGGTGCTGATGTCATTTCCGTAGAACTTTCTAAATTTTCACCCTGAAAAGCGTATGTCCTGATCCATGTCCATTCAAAAATATGATTTACACCAGCAGTCTTCCATGTTTTAGATACGTTGTACTTGACCATTCTGCCATTATCAGAAATGATCTCGCCTAATTACCAACGCACTCCCTCCAAGATTCAAGAGTAAGAGGAAAAGCAAAGACGGCAATGCTCGAGGGACGCTTGTGGCATCACAGAATCTTTCGTTACCTTTTATTTTGAAGATCACTAATATATGAGGGTCATGGCGAGGTAGACACCGCTCACCGGTCTAACCTTTTTGAAAGTTGTAGGTTGTTTCCAGTCATGAGATCTTTCATACTGTTAGTAGTCTGTGTGTGTGGGTGTGTGTGGATGTGTGGTGTATGTGGGGCAGTGGCGTAGCGTCAGGGGACGCTGAGATGCTGAGCATCCCCGTATATAAGAACCTTAAATACTGTATTGATAATCTTACAAGTGGTCTGTTGAGCGAAACACGTTTTGTATTAATTTAAAATTGATTTCCTATGATTGAATTCGGCGGGCTGTTGAAGCTGGCCTCTGATTGCTTGAAAGCTAAAATACTTCAGCGTCTGCCGCCAGATTGCGACGAGCAATGACGCATGCGCAGATGGCGAGGTCCCCCTCTCCCCTCTTCATCCCTGGCCCAGAGAAACCCGACTGCTTTACGCTAGCGTCTACTGCGGAAAGAAGCTCGTTTGTGCACGAGAGCGCAGCACACTTCAGGCGTTCAGTAAATTATCTTTCTCTCTCTCACTCGGGAGTCCCCGCTTGGTCATGGTACAAACTGTAGAAATAGTGCCTGACTACTATTTCTTAATTAATATCCAAGAAATTGTATTATCTCTTAAATAGATTACATATTATTTAAGTCTGCAATGTATAAATTAACAAATGGTCTTATTGCCATTCGCGTATAAGAATTAAAGCTGAGCCATTGTATAATTTGGTTTCAAGACATCGGCAGCCCTGACTGCTGTGAGGATTTTGTGGGAAGCGCCTACACCGTCGTAAACAATCGAGATCGTGGAAGTAGTCCCAGAGTGGTCCCAGAGTATCTGCCTTGTGTTGCGTTCACCTGTTAGACGAAGTAGTTGATAGTGACATTTTGTGTGTTATTGTTGAGCATCCCCAAACGTGTGAGTCACGCTACGCCACTGATGTGGGGGACTGTGTGTGTGTGGTGAATGCACGTGTGTGCGTGGGGGGCGCCTGGGATCTCCAGCGATGTTTCCTGATATTATCAATACTTTATTAACTTAATTAATTTATTCATCATAAAATAAATTTTCATTAATGATGACAAATAAAGAAGTATTATTTTTAATTCATGTAATGCAAATTGCGACATCCGAAGGCACGTTTGATCATCGAAATATTTAGTGAATTCGATACTTGGCTGTCCGGGACGTGCCGTGTCACAGTCGGTCGAGCTGGCGTTTCGGCCATTATGTGGGATTCTTTGAGCTGTACTGCTGAGTTCCCCGGACAGCCAAGTACCAAATGACTCCGACCAAGGAAGCTTACGAATCCATTTAATGATTTTGGCCGCGGTGTGACAGTCATCCAATACAAGAAATAGAGGAAAAAGAAATAAATAAGATTTTGTTTAAATTTGTGAGCAGTGATATATTTTCTTATGCTTTTCAGACAGAATCACATTTAAAATGACGTATTAATTTTGGGAATCTTACGTCGCTGTAGGCGAAAATTGCAGCCTGTGATCACATTCGAGGAGGAATCGAGTGATGATTTTCTAAGTTTAAAATAATATTATATTATTTTTGTAACTGGAGCCAATTTATCGAAAAATACGAACAACTGAAATTGCACGCTGCAGTTTCTACAAATGCCACGACAAAACATTAAAAATATGTTTTAAAACGCATACTGTCCAAATATACAGAACATCTTTTCCGGAATCCGGAGTCCTGGACTGGTTGCTTTTGCTGTATTATTCTGTTGTGAGCAAATTCTTGAAAGACTTTGGGAGGCTCCAAATAACATTTCGATCTTGAAAGATCAGTGTCTTCTCTATCATTGCACGCATCACGCTCACTGCCGAGTCATCCTTCCTGTCGCAGAACAAGAAGCGTGCGCCGCGCCGTCGCAAACCTACTTCCAGTAGCGAGTGGATTCCAGTTGCCCACGGCTCCGAGCCCTCAAACTGGTAGCGGGATTTTCTTTCAAAAGAAGAGAAGTCAATAAACAGTTTGAGGATGGTTGCAGAGTAGAATCTTTATCTTTCTCGTCGTACTTAAATTGTTATATTCTTTCAATTGTATTTCAACGTTTTCAGTATTCTTGCGAGTATCTGTATATCCACAACCGAATATCCGGATATACGCGAGATTACTGAGCTACTCAGGGCCTCTTGCGGTAGCCTACCTACAGCTTCTTTGAGACATTCCCAGTGAAAAGCTCTTTTGTGCTCCCTGAACATCGCATAGACCTACATCAGCCTTGTACCTTTGTATTCCTTGGTGCTTGTCCAATGGTATTCCGTATCGGTGCTTGTACCAATGTTCTGGGTGTAGACGGAAAGATCCTCAATTACATCCACATCCCACACTAGTTGCTTGTCTGGTTAAGAGGTTAAAGTAGTGGTGCTACCAAAGTTCATACTTTCTCGCACCGTTTCTACATGGTCCTAAATACTATTACACTACTACATAACGCAAAAGAGTTTTCTACCAGTAAATTATTTTACCGTTCCGCGACCCGAACTCAGATCCTCAGAGTCGCACTCAGATCCTCAGAGCCACGTGCCGGCACTCGTACCACTACGACAACCAAGTGCCGAATGGGTCGAACTCGGGCAGAGGCATAAAAGGGTACATGACAAATTCATGTAAAAAGAAATTGGGACATGGTATAAAAACTTCCAGCATAGATTTTTTTTCTTTCTCACTGAAATTCATATTCAACTAGTGACGCTACCAAAGCACATTGCATCGTTTCCAAATGCCCTGCAATATTCTTCTTCTACATAAAACTGCAAAAGTGTTTTCAACCAGCATTTTTTTCCGTTCCGAGACCCGAAATCAGATCCTCAATGGGTTTCAGGTTGTTAGGTCCACGGACAAAAGGTCTAATACTCGTTAGGTCTAATGATCAGGACGTCTATTGCGAACCAGGTCTAATGCGACATAAAGTCTACGCGACAGAGGATCTAATATCAAAAGAGGTCTACAATTAGAAGGTTCAGTTAATTATATCTAATAGACATAAATCCCGAAAGCATAACAGACATACAGAGGTGTAATAGCAAAGTTTCTATTTCTCCATTTTTAAACGCCTGAGAACCAAAAGCGTATATTTTAACAATGTCAATTAAATTTTCAAAATTTTGGAATGGTAGTAAATTACCAAAATTATAAAGATCGTGATGATATCGACCTTTGCTCTTTGAGCTACAGATTGAAATTTTTAATACGTGTATCATTTTATGTACATTGCGTACTTCTTGAATTAAAATGTATCATTCCTATTGTGATTTCGTTTCTGACGTAATGATATGTGAACTACATTTTGTTACGTATCTGTTACAGCAAAATAGATTCGACATTCGTGTCTGATAGACTATGTTTATTAGATAGTGTTGACAGTTATACAAAATATTATTAGACATTTTTAAACATTAGACCAAATTTTCAATAGACGTCTTTTCATAGACCTTCTCACATTAGACTTTAAAACTTAGATCTTCTGTCACTAGACCTAGTATCTTTAGACCTAACGACCTCTAACCCCTCAAAGTTAATGTGCCGGCACTTATACCACTACGCCACACTAGCAGCTATGGGTCGAACAGAGCCGTAAAGTGAATCGAACCAAGCCATAAAATGGTAAATGCATGATAGGAAAATAAATGATATGATGGTACATACATTTTACAAATCTAAAAAGTGATGTGAAAAATTGTTAAAATGTTGAAAATTCGAAAATTACAGACAGTGTCAGTTTATTTATCGTAAGTATCGATATTTGTGATTCGAATGGCTTTCGAGTTCTTTACATGGTCAGGTACATTTTTTTGAAAATTTTAGTAGTTTTCGCATAATATTGCATGCAATATGTGCAATTTTAAAAAAATTACAAAAATAAGATTTTCTTAAAAACAGTTCCAAATTTTCTTCTTTAAATCTTTGGTAGGGATAGCGCCTAATGTACGAATGACGTAAAGGTCATGTTACTATATTCTTTAGTAGTTTCAAAAATTACGAAAATGAAATTGTTTTAACGTGTCTCTCACGTCGTTAATATTTACATTAGCGGCAATTAGTTCACATTATTATATTTACGAGTATGTGTGCTTTAAATAACGCCACGTAAAGTTTGTCGAAGTAAAGTTTTCTGTGAAAACTAGCTCAGAAATTCCGCATTTTCGGAAACGCTGAAATGCCATTTTCTCATAAATAGATCCAAATTTTTTCTTCAATTTTTTAACGGATAGTGCAAATTGCATTCTTTAATATGAAGGTTTTTTTTTCTTTTTGCAAAAATCAAATCAAATGTACTTGTTTTGAAAGATCTCTCACATCGTTAATATGCGTATTTCCCGCAGTTTGTAAACACTATTGTATTTGGAGTTAAATGCGTTATAACTTCAAATTATGTTTTTCAAAAACTTAAAAATTGTCTATGAAAAATAGTTTCAAATTTCAAATTTTCAGTAGCGCTTAAACTCCATTTTCTTAGAAACGACTCCAAATTTTTGAAAGAAAATTGTCATTTATAACGAGGTTTTTACTGTTCTTTAATATTCTTAAAATTATATTACGGTTCTACGATTGGGAAACCGAAAAAAATTTTGAAAATGTCAAAAAATGTACTTTGGTCAGCGATAGATGGCAGCTGGCAAGAAAATGAATAGCTAGCCGAGACCAAAGGAAGTAGAAAATTAATACGAGAAAGTCTGATTTCATATTATTTCATTTCAAGTAGTCGAATTATGCACTATGTTACATTAGGTCAGTAGTAGCTGATCTCAACATCAGAGCACCATCTTCTTTTTAATTCTAGTATAAAAATTGAAAATTTAGGATATTGTGCTCACCCTAAAAGTAACCGCTTTTACTCGTGGCTGTGGAAAAAAAAAGTAATTTATTACATTTAGGAGCACGAAAAACCCACTTTTATGTTATCAGGGGTCCACAAAACGGGTTTTTCAGTCGATAATCTACTCTTTTCGCTCCAGCGTTACATAACTTGCTTATATTACTCATATTGCATGTATTACTTATATTGCATGTACGAGAAATTAAAAATCGAAGCATGCATGCGTGCGTACGTGCGTGGTGAATGTTCCAGCTGTGTAATACCTGGAGCAAGGTCCCCCATACCCGTACAAATATTACTTTGTACTGTTGCAATATAGCGTGTGTTGTTGAAGTACCTGTAATGCATCCCTAGAATAGGGGAACATTTACAGATCGGTTATGCAACTCCCAATTCTAATGCTGGGTTGGGAAGGATGCTGAGCGGGCAGAGCGAGGGCAGGCTGGGCGGGCGGAGCGAGCGGGGCGAGCCTAAGAAGCGGAATAGGCGGGTAGTTTAAATAAATTTGATAAATAAATACCTGAGCTACGTAAAATTAGCTAGTATTATGCAATTCATATATCGTTGATGATAGACAACGTCCTATGAGGGGAAAATTACAGGAGGAAGGAAAACACTTTTTGATGTTAGTAGGATAAGTTTAGACATTGTACATCTTCTATATAAGAATATTAAATATTTATTTATTGTAATAATTTTCTGAAAGCCCCTAATAGAAACCTCCCTTATGGCTCTTCCCACATACAAAATCATATCGTCAATAAATTGTAACGGTCACACTGGAGGTTTTTTTTATTTGCTATGTGAAGGCCAACATTTATTGTTTTCTGAGTAAATTTTCTTATCAAACTAAATAAGCAAGTTCTGAAACATTGGTATCAAGATTTAAAAATCGCCAATTCCATGACTGGGTTGGCTACCATCAATGACGATATGTTATCATTACTCCATTTTGTCTAGGTATTTACAGATATTTCAAAATAAATGTAACAAATTTATATGGCATTTAGATAGAGTTGAAAGTGATCGGGTTTTGCCAATGAACATGTTGAGGAAAATGTCATATAAAGTTACACATGTGACATTTGCCCCTGATTGTTAGGCAACCATATAAGCACAGGTGTTCTCCAGGTTCAAGAAATTTCTTTGAAAGTGTCTGAACGTAATGCTTAAGTAGTTGCAACCAAGGTAGTAATTCTGTGCAAACTTTCACCAATCATTCACCTATCAATTATTATTGCAGGTTATGTTATTAAGCCCATATCAGAGTATATTATACACTTGGGATGATCCCTCAAAGGAACGTTCCATATTGTGGAATGTTTATAATAAAAAATCAAAAGGATATTTGGCTGAGTTTTGGAAGGTACGTGTAGTTTCATTGACAAATCTTTTCTCATAATATGAATTAATAATTACTAGGAAGGCATTCAGTATATAAATTATTCAAGTTTAAATATTTTGCTGAAAGCTTGGACAAAAGACATGTGAATTGCAAGAATTGCTTGCAAGAATTTCTAAGCAAATTCAATTATATACAATATTTGTCATTTTTTCATAATGTAATGAAAGAGAAAGAAGGCAAAAAACAATACTTCTTTTAAAATAGAAAAATATTTAATGCTTAGAGATAGAGAAAATGTAGATAAAAAACAATGGATGTAGTCCTTGTGGTTGATATTTTGATTTCTAAAAGTTTTATATCACATTGAAGTATTGTCGAGAATGTATACCAAACTTCTCTTTTCATTTTGTACAGGATGGATATGGGCAGGAAAGAGTAAGTTTTCACACAGTGAAACAGACTAATGTGGCATCTGCAACTCCTACTGTAACTGCTAAGCTCTCAGCAAGTTTCAAAAGGCTTTCCCCAAAGTCTCCAGTTTTGGAGAGCAGTAACAGTGGAAGTAGTGGCAGTGGAAATGGTAGTGGTGGTGGAAGCAGCAGTAGTGATGATACTGAATCAGATGAACAACGACCACATGTAAGAGATGTAGTAAATGTATGGAAATCAATTTTGTTATTCTTTCTTCAGTTTTGTAAATGAAAAAAACTAATTCTATAGAATTTAATAATAAAATGTATGTAACATGAATATTCCAGACTTTGAAGAAAACAAGGAAAGACAAAGTGACTGTGTACTGGGTTAGTTATTTAGAAGGATGGCAGCGTGTGTTGTTGTTTACTCAGGATGAAAGAGTAGCATATGAAGCACGTAGTAAAATAGATGCTGAAAGAAGCAATATGGAATTATTTGTATCTCTGAGTGGAATTGATATTTCTTTGGTAAGACATTTTGTTTCTCTTGGGTTTGAAATAATGAATTTATTTATTCTCAAACTATACAATTTATTTGTTTAATCTACCATTTATAAATGTTTACTAGCCTGAATTAAACAGAAAAATATACCAAAACTTATTCTGGGCATACTTTTAATGTGTTTTTGTTTTGTTGTGAAGGGAATTGAAACTAGCATGGGTCCTAAGGAACTTGTGCAAGCTAGCATCTCTGATTCTCCAGCAATGTGGGAAGTGCTTGTAGGACATAGATGGAAATTACTTACCTTAGAATTAGCATCATGGATTGAAGAAAAATGGATTCAGGAGCAGAAAAGAGCCCAAATGAAGGATTATGTTTATGTATGATCTTTAAGCGTTTCTTCTTTCTATGTAAAGGCTTTTTGAAAATGAAAAATATTAATAGATCCTAAACAACAGATGGTGTGAACGATTAATTTTAAAATGCAAAAAAAGGCAGTTCAAGTTAAAATTTGCAGAAGCATTAAAAACATTATAGATTTAAAGTGTTTAATATAGTTGGCAGCTAAAATTCAAAAGTTATTAAGCATACTATATTTAAGAGTTTATTAAGTGAAATAGAAATCGGTCTGATCTACACGAAAAAACTTTAATTAGTTTTTTAGAACAAACTTTAAGAGTTACTATTTCTGTAGAGTAGAGAACTTTTAAAAATATTACCTATTAATGAAATTGCTCAAATTGTGATATCTCATTAATGACCTCAATGAAAATGCCAATTAGCAATAAACTGACATTTGAAATGAAACTTGCAAATGGCAACAAACTCCTCAAAAAGCACAGTAACAAAAGGACTTCCAGAAGTAAATATAGCTTTTTCTCCCTACCCACTTTCCCTAACCCACCCCAATATCACATCATACAATTTCTGATCTCTTTCTTAAAGTTAAGGAAATAAAATTTACATTAAATTAGATAGCAGGATATATGAAGTTCAGGAAAGGCTTATCTTAATTGTACTTAGAAATAGAATATAGTTGAGGAGGTCTTGCTACTTTTTTAAGTAACCTATCTTTCTCTTGGTGAAAATTGTTAACTTTAGGTCTCTGTATAATTTGCTGTATACTATTATTGTTCTCTTTGTAGAAACTGAATGTTAGGTACTTGAAAGTTTTTGATCAAATGATCCTATTTTGTGATCACAAATCAAACATCATAATTCATATTACATTGTAACTTGTGTCATTTGCAGGTGGATTTTGAGAAAATGCTCATTACCAAACCATTTTATGGTGAACTTAGAAGGTGTTACTATCCTGGAATTTGGCTACAGTATCGCCATTCTGACCATCGGACATACACCCATTTCAAAATTCATAGAATTCAGGTAGTGTACTCATAAACTGTTACTCAATTTTATTTCTAGAATCTGAGGAGAGTTATTACAAACTCAAGATTATAGCACTAATAATTATTGCCTTTAGTCCTTTGGGTTGCTCATTGAATAGATTGTTGAAGGCTCTGAAGGTGGCAGGGACTGGGAAACATTCCCTTTCTCCTTACTAGAATTTGAATATTGAGCAAGAAACCAGTAAAACCACTTCATTTACAATTCTTTTATGCAAGCAAATTTGAATATTAATAACTAGCTGGTACCCAGCATATTGTTGCCACAGAAGAAATATTTGAGAAAATATTCCTCTCCCCCTCTCTCTTTCTTTCCCCACTGTCTTCTTTTTCCCCTCTCTTCCCTCTCTTCCCCCTCTGTCTTTTTCCCCCTTTCTCATTTTCCCCACTGTCTATTTTTCCCCTCTATGTCTCTTTCCCCCCTCTGTGTTTCTTTTTCCCCTCTGTGTCTCTTTTCTCCCTCTGTGTCTCTTTTCTCCCTCTCTGTCTCTTTTCTCCCTCTGTGTCTCTTTCTCCCTCTGTGTTTCTTTTCCCCCTCTGTCTCTCCCCCCTCTTTGTCTCTTCTTCCCCCATTCTCTCTCTATTTCACCCTCCCTCTATTTCCCTCTCTCTATTCTTCCTCTTTCTCGATTTCCCTCTCTCCCTTTCTAATATTCTCTCTCTCTTTGTCCCTCTTTTTCTTTTTCCCTTTCTCTTTGTCCCTCTTTTTCTTTTTCCCTTTCTCTTTGTCCCTCTTTTTCTTTTTCCCTCTCCTCTCATTAACTTACACTGCCTGCTCCTCCTGTTCTTCTCGACCTCGCCCCACGGCACACAACAACGCCCAGCAACAATGAAGCTCACGTGAATTGGGAATTGCATTTAACTGAAGTACCATCTTTCTCCCTCTGTGTTTCTTTTCCCCCTCTGTCTCTCCCCCCTCTTGTGCTGTAGTGCCATCTAGTGGAGTTACAATAATTATACTATGCCCGTGTTCTTCCCGCAAGTGCAAGCAATAAGTTGACAAAGTTTTATTGCATTCGGATGGGCGGTGCAGCACATTAAGCATGAACCAATAAACATTGATTTTTGTATATTAGATTAATTTTCTGTATAATTTTTTCATGATTTTTTTCTGATGTTTTAACCCTTTGCGGTCCTCTGCTCTGCATGGTGGGATGCAGTGTTTTCCTCGTTGCAGACCCTTTAAATCCCTAGGAAGCTGGTTGCACCAGTCGGGTGTGCCGCGGCGTAAGAAACTGTACTCAGGTTTCAAATTATTTTTCATATTGTTACGAACAAAACATTTTAATTTATTTGCCAAATTTATAATACATAATTTTGTAACTTAATGTTTGGTATGGAGAGCTTCACCTCATTACCAATAACGCCTGTATATGAAGGAAGTCCGAGTTATCATTACTGTCATTTTCTTCACACTCCTCGGAATAACTTGAGAAAATGTTTTCAAATTCTTACTTTCCTGAAGATTGTTAACTCTCAGAATTGTTTACTGATTCACTCAGTTTAAACTGTGGCAATCTCGAATGCTTACTTCTCGATGCCATCATAAGTTTAACTGCAGCCTCATAAGCAAACTGATTTGAAATAACATAAAATGAGTGAAGTCTGGCCACAATGAAGGAAAATACTGCCTAATCTCTTCTGAAGATAATTAGTTGTACAGGAAACCAGTGCCATTTACCTGATTGAAAAAACACAGAGTTAAATATAGGTCCCATCCCATGGGACAAAGGACTAGAATCAGGAAAAAAGAAAGTCCTGTGACGTGGGACACCGGACCGCCAGACCAAGAAAACGGAAAAGTAAAAGGACCGCAAAGGGTTAATAGTTATTCTGCTATTCAGGCCGGAGATGAATCCAACAAATCAGAGATAATTAAAATTGGTCCATGAGTTATAGATGGTTTAATTAACCCGACTTTTACTTATGTTATTTACTTCAAATCTGCATGTCTTTGAACAGGTGGACTAATATTGAGAAGTGTCGGACCAGCAAAAATGTAATAGAATAGTTCAAGATCTTATCCTGTAGATTAAGGTGTGAAAAACATTTTTTTGAGGCCTTTGGCCTCAAAAGTTTAGTTTTTAATGTCCTAGAATGCTTTGTTTAAGAGTTATTTGATGATATAGCCTTGAAAATCCTACAGAATGTAGCGGGTTGCATTTGACACAAAAATTTAGTTTTTTATTCTTCAGCCCCATGTAGCGCCATTTTTTCGATATTTTGTTAGTTATTTAGCTATTTGGGGCAGAGATGAATCTAACAAAACAGAGATAATTAAAATGGGTCCAGCCATTCTTGAGTTATAAATGGTGTAACTAACAACTTTTTGATTTCAATGCCAATGATACAATGATTATTTCTGTGTCAATCAAGTTATATAACTGAAAACATAACTCAAACCATAAGGATATTGTTTGCACATGATCAAGCAATACTGATAGAAACAGAAAATGACCTGCGGAAAGCAGGACAATACTTAGATAAAATAGCAAAAGGATATTATAATGCTACCACCTGAATGAGAAGATCCAAACATCCCTTGATAAATTTGTCTGACCACTCAGCGGTTCAGCAATGGTGCTAAAGAAGCACAACACATGCTAGCCTGGCTTTGCCTAAACCTCAAAGCTAAGGAGTTGCCAGGGAATGTAGAAGTATGTAAGGGGTTTCATTAAGTCATGAGAGAAAGAGAGGTTATTTTTAATAAAGAATTTACTTGGTAAAATCAATCAAAATCAAAAGAGATGAAATTTTGAAAAAATAGACAGCTTCTAAGAGGAACAAATTACATGAAAAGGAAAGGAAATTACAAGCAACTGTGCTCTTAGTCTGTTTTACATAAATTAATTGACATCCTGATTGCGATGAATTCAGAAGACCTACAGGAAAATGACTGACATTGTAGGTACCTTAAAAGCTTGTGGCTGTGGTCTTCACAGCAGGGGTCAATGAGATTACTGCTCTCAGATCTGCAGCTGGTCCAGATTGGTGAGTAGTGCCTTCGAGTTGCACCTTTTTTGAGAAGAAAGACCAAAGAAAAGATGGACAACAGGGACCCCTAACGGATTAACCACTGGGACTTCTGTTCAAGACAAGTCTCACCTAAATCCCCCTAACAGTTCATGTCGATGATAATTAGTGTACTAGATTATTTATTTTAGTTTTTGGGGCATCAATTAATAAATCATGTCTGATTTTTGTAAATTATTCTTGACCTAAGTACAGTAGAACTTCAATAATTTGGATGTCAAAAATGTGAATTGTCTATAATCCGAATTAAATTCTGGGGAAAAAAATTGCATTAAGTGCATTTTGTATACATATATGTACTACATATGTATTTAAAAGCATCGACCCAAATTAATTATTTTATTAAAACTATTGATTGCAGAAAATTGAATGTAATATATAAATATGAAATAAGTTTTAAATAAGATAATTTAAATTTTAGGATATTTTTTCACTTTCAAATAAAACTATTACTGACAACAATATAAGCATGTATTATGTAAAATGGATCTAAGAAAATCTTCCCAAAAATTGCAGATTGGACACATTCACTTTTTACACACACACACACACACACACACACACACACACACATGAAGTGAGTCATGAATGATTTTAGCAAGTTTTTACATTAAGGACATCTACTGTCCCTGTGAATGGTTAATTTAAAAAGTCCAGACAATTTGACAATCTGAAAGGGGTCTAATACTAATTATTCCATATTATCAACATTCTACTGTATTGATAAATTTGATGCAAACAAATATTTTCTCTTGATATTTGCTTATCATATGTTAAACAGTAATTCTTGTGTATTCATTTTAAAAAACTTTTATTTAACATCTTTATTTAACAATGATAAAATGAAGTTGTAATTTGAATTTTTATTGATATTTTGTTGTAATTTTACTGTATTGTTTAGTGAAATTAACCTTGCATATTGACATGTTTTAATGCATTATCTTTTTAACTTTGTTTAGGTTGACAATCAGGCTCATGATGCTGTGTTTCCTACAGTATTATATCCCATTCCAGTTCCTCCACATGTAATTCGTCGTTCAGGAGTAAAACCTTGTGTTGAGGTGGCAATTATGAAAAGACATCATCCTTCATACAATCAAGATGTATACAAGTTTGTACATTTTTTTCCTTTGTAAAATATTTTATGAACATTTGCTTAGGTCTTTTGTAATTGTATATTTAAATCCAATGGTTTTACTCTTCAGGTTTATAAAGATTTTGGTACAAGAATTAGCAATACAAATAGATAGAGGATTTTTACTTTCATTGTACAATTTTTATTCACAATGGCACACAGAAGAGAAACCTTCAGTTCGTATTCGTTACGATATTGCCATGGTTCATGTGCCCATTTCAACCATTCCCTCAAAGGTAATGTAAATTTCCTTTCATATTGTGAAGAAAATTTCATCTTTTAGGTGATCATTTTCTACAGAGCTGTAATGTAGCAATTCAATTAAAAGAATTTTGTTTGATTTTATAGATCTTAATATATTCTTTGAATATTAGCGAATATCCATACATTGAAGCTCATTATTACACCTTTTTCCCTATGGTTAGTTTTGGTTGTTGAAATTTGTCTAAATTTAATTTGGTTTTTTACTTCAGCAGGTTTCAAATAATGGTTCAAAAATTATGATTGAATATCTTCATGTTTCTCCTCTGAAACTTCAATTTAGTTTCTCCCAACGTGGAAGTGTATTAGTTGAAAACCATGAAGATTCATTGAGATGTGACTTTGTTGACTTCTTTCTTAATTCCTTTGGTGCAACATTAGCTGAAGTAAAAGGAATCAAGCTTAAGTGAGTTCAAAATAGTATAATCATGTTCTTGAGATAATTTGTATTTAATTTTTATCATTTGTTTGTGAGTATTCTTATCGGTTTTATTTTTGTATTTTTCTACCCGATTCTTTTTAATCATTCTTTCATAGAGCATGTGAAAATTATTAACAGGTTTCTGTTTTTGAATTTTTATCTTAATGACTGTTAATGATACAAGTAAATAAATTTAACAATTCAATTATAAAGATGTTATGTAGCTCCTAACTGCAAAAATGAGTGAATAATATTATTACGTCTTTATTCCAGAATGACTTATTTTGAAAGAAAAGGATGCACTGTGAACTCGGCACAACAGATTGAAGAAATATATAGTCATTACAGAAGTCAACTTATTCAACAGTTCTATGTTTCAGTTCTGGGGCTTGATGTTCTAGGAAATCCATATAGCCTTGTCTCAGATTTCTCAGAAGGATTTGGAGATTTTTTCTATGAGCCATTCTTGGTAGGTATTTTTTATATTATTTCTGGTTCAAATCAAATGGCTTAATTAAAAATTATCCACAATTTGCTTATTCGTTAAGAAGTATGATACAGCTTTTTTTGTTAATTCCTCAAATGTTATGTGATCTAATTTAGAGAAGACAGTTTAATAATCTAGTACTTCAAAGGGTTTGAAGCATGAACTTACAATCTTCTCAAGCAATTTGCCATTCAGGAACTTTCAAGTATCTCAAAATTGTCATGCTTGTGTTTGGGTGTGTAATATAATGTTTGATTTCCAGTGGGCTGCGTAACAAGATAATAATTTTTACTAGATGTATTATCTTATGAAAGGAAAAGTTCTGTTCAAATTTTTCTGACCTGAAGGTAGGCATGAGTAACAGAACTGATTATTTTGTTTATGCTGCTTTCCTCCTCCTTAGATAAAGGCAGAATATTATCTCATTTTGGAACATTATTCTCCTGGGATCTTTTGCTTTATTTGCCTAAATATTTTGCTTTTTAGTTTTAAAAATTCAGTTAGTAATCCACAAGTGGACTAGAGGTTAAAATGCAATGATTTATAATTTTCCAAATGACATTCCAGGGTAAAATGCAGAGTCCAGAAGAATTTGCTGAAGGATTAAGTTATGGAGCTCAGAGTTTACTTGGAAACATTGTAGGAGGGTCTTCAGGCTCTGCCTCATTGATTACTTCATCATTAGGAGATGTTATGAACATTCTCAACTTCCAAGAAGATTACAGGAAGGTATAGACAAATAAATATAATATTATTGATTACAAATTAATTGATTTATATTTTTTTACTCAACTTCTCACGACAATATTTCTCTGTGGCAGAAGAAACATTACTATATGCAGTTGACGAGTGACTTACCTGAGACTATCCTTCAAGCTGCTAAATCTTTTCCCATGGGAGTGATTCTAGGTTGTTCAGGAGTAGTAATGAAACCTGTTATTGGTAGGTAATTTATTTATATGAAAATAAACTTTAAAAATTTATTTGATTACTTGGCATAGTTAATAAGATTTATACAGTGTTACCAGAATGAATATGCCTTATTTATATGACTGACACTGGTGTAAAACAGACTCTAATTTATAGTGATTTTTTTAATAAAAAATTGGAATTATTTCAAATTTGTCTTCCATTTTAGAGGATTTCATTACGGATGTTTTTTAGCAATACATGGCTCTGCTTACAACATATGTAGCTTTTTTTGGTGGAATCTCAAAAGTGGCCAGATGTCTTTGTAAATTATTAACATTTGGCAATATTGGGTAAAAGTATTCAAACGAATTACTACTGATATTACAACAGTACATTTTTCTCCTATTATTGATAATGGTTATGCAATATTTTAATATTGGAACTTTTATACAACTAAAACTTCAGTTGTGATCTGAAATACTCATAATTAAAAAAAGCAAGAGTGGTTAAAAAAATCTTTAATCTTATTTGAAAATTTTAATTTAATTGAAATTAACTTTGTGCCATTGAATTTGGTTTATTGTGCACTATTTTTAAAAAAGTTTAAAGAGAAAAACAGCAAAAATATTAGGTCATGCTGAGATTTCAAATCTGGCCCTGCAGGAGGAAAATTAAGTGAGTTTTCTCCGTCACTGAAAGAAGTCACTGGGTAACCATGTTTATTGTCTTACTGTAATATATTCGTAACATCATTGTAATATTGGACATTTCAACTTGAAATTTCATGAAAAATACTAATACTCTCCAAAAAATGTACATGAAATGATATGAAGATACTTTTTTCAATTATATGTAGTCTCTAGTTTAAATTTTAAATGTGTCGGCGGCGTTGAGAAAACTAATGGTTTTGTGATTGTGTATTTGTAATAACCTTCTTGATGATTTAAGAATAAAGTTGAACATTTGCAATCTTTTAAATTTTAGAGATTTTAATGAATATCTCATAAGTGCAAGTAAAAAAAATAAGAAAATTTGCATATTTGAGAAAATCTTGAATATGTAATTTTTTTAAATTGTCAAAATTAAGTGAAAAGGACTCATATTTTCAAAACATTTTACCATACTTAATTTAAAGATCTAATTTAAAAGAATCAAATTTATTAATCTTGTCCTTGAATATTGTAGATAAAAGAAGATGCAAAAAATGTATTTTTCCAAACTTCAAAAATTCTGTGAGTTCAATAAAAATCAGACTTGAAGCATTTTATGAGAAAGTTTGCTTTATTTGAGAAAAAATTTAAAAACCAAAATTGAAGTCATGTTTGATAAACTACATTTTTACTTTCTCGTATACTACTTATGTAGTTTAGAGAAAGTTATGTAACACTGTGTCAAGAAACAGCAATTTTTTGACAGAATAACTCATTTTGTTGTGTATCTCAAACTGAAAAAGTAACACGTAGTAAATTAATTCCTCTAACATGATCTGTGAACATTTGTGGTCAACTGAAGGCAGGATTTTCACCAAAATAGGTATTCTTCAATTGATCTAGCTGCTGTTGCTGCCCTTTGAATATGAAAAGTATAGAAGAATAGGTACAAAGGAAAACTTAGATATTTTTCAGATTTAATTTACCTTGGCAATAATACTTATTCAAAGACATAGTAACAATATTCTCATAATTTCTGTCTGTATTAACACATTTCAGCCATCATTTGTAAAATTCAATCGTAGCCCTTTAGTGTTTCCATACGCCGTTGTAAAATTCAGTCGTCGCCCTTTAGTGTTTCGGCCATAAATTTGAATTTATTTAAAGGTAATACATCAAAATAAATCCAACAGTGCAAATCTCAATGCCACACACGCAGAAACACTGCCCAACAATGAGAAGCACTCTAAGAATTTCTGACTGCCATATAGTGGCGTTCCCATTGCTGGAATGCAACCTGATAATTCTTGAAAGATTCTAGAAAAAAGAAGTCAGGAAATTTTAATCTGCAATTTCAGAAATTTGCAATTAATTCTAAAGTACTGATTTTTTTATTGTATATGACCCTTTGTAAAAAAAAAACAATTTTTTAGAACAATTTCATTGAACTAAAACATTTCCATCATCTATATTGTACTTTCGAAATTTTTGAAAATACAGAGAGTTTGCTGATAACAGGTCCATATTCAATTTTGTAGCGGTAGGAAGATGAAATTTTGGATGTTCTCATTGCTCAAACCTTAAATATTGCATTTGTTTAAAAGCCTGTTGGGTAGTACTGAAAAGCAAGCCTAGACTAAAGAGATTAGTAATCTAACTAGTGTGAGAAAGTATATGCCATTTTGTAGCACCGCTAGTTAATAATGTATTTGAACTTAAGACAAAAATCCATGTTAAATCCTCTATTCAGTTTTCTCATGAAAAAAAAAAGTAGGTCTGTATTTGAACAGTTTTGTTAATATTTTATAAACCTATTGTATTCAGCAGAATGCCACTTAGTTTCAAACTTTACTAATTAAGAGTAGAAATTGTATTGATACATTTATTAACAGTGTTGACTCTTTCTTTCAGGCTTGCCACAAGAAGGAATAGAAGGTTTCTTTAAAGGTGTAGGCAAAGGTCTTATGGGGCTCATTTCGAAGCCAACCGTTGGGGTGACTGACAGTTCCACTATGGCCATAGAAGGAATAAGAAGGTATGGTCGTTCAATAGCTTACATTATTCTTGATAACATTAGCCATTTATTTATTATTATGAGTAGACATTGGATGTTTAGGCACTAAAAAATTGTCTTTTAGGTGCCTAAAAAGGCATTGAAAATGTCGAGAATACGGAGAAAAAAGGCACTGTCATAAATTACATTCACAATAAAATTAAAAATTATTTGTAAAACTCCATACATATTTACAACTCTTCTACATTTTATTCTTAATAATTTCCATTGCAATATATTACCAGTAACTTTTCAAAGATTGCAATTTCAAATCTGCAATGATTGGGAGACAAATCAGTTTGAATACAGAGAAGGATTTTTGAACACCTACTGATGTGTCTGGCATAATTTTAGAAGTTCAACATTAGCAATACTGAAACCTTCTGGGAATTTACAATTATTTCCATTCAAAAGGTGCCCTCGGTGTATCGTCAATCGATCATTTTCTCAGGACATGGCTAGTATTTATGAAATTGGGAAATGGAGGAAAATATGTTGATATACTTTCATGAAATTCGCTCATATTTCAAAATACAAATACATGAATTGAAGGGTTTGTAATGAATGGTCAGATTGGACCATGGCTGATTTTCTGATATCTTAGCATTGTATATAAAAATAATACATAAAAGGCAAAAATGTGCAATAATTCTAAAGAAAAGGCATTTATGCAAAGAAAGAAGTTTATGCTAAAATAAGCAAAAATAAGAATTATAAAACTTGGTCATAAGTCATCATTCCTCATGATTCATGCACATATATTGTCAGCCTTTAAAGCAGTTCGCTAGAAAAAAAAATTTCCTAAACATCCAATGTCCAACATTCCATTTCCCTAAACATCCAATGTCAAATTATGAGCAATTATTCCAAAACTACTGGAAATCTTCATTGTGATTACTAAGGAATTAGAAATGAAAAATTATAAATTAATGTTTATAAAAACTTTACGAATCACAATCAATTTGTCCTGTGTAAAATTTGGACTTAAGTGTGGTGAAGTGAGGGGAAGAGCTGGTATCTCTTAAAGCTATGTTAAAATAAATCTAAATTCATTTTCCCTGCACCATTGATAGTTTTCATAATTAATACAATGAAAAATTGATCTTTGAATGAGTTGAATCTAGGAAACTTAAGATAAATTTATTTAAGAATAGTTATTACTTCTTTTTTTTGTTTTAAAAATAAGGAAATTACTTATTTAGCTTCTAAGTATCTGAAGAACTCAATTTGATTTTTATTTCTTAAATGCAGTCAGATGATAAAACATTACCTATTTGTACAATAATTTATAGTTTTAAAAATATTGTTCAGGCTGTTCCAACTCAACTGCCCACGGGCGGGCAGGCAGGCGGGTGCCCGCGAGCCACAGCTGGCACTGGTAGAGACTGGCAGGCACAGACTAGTCAACATTCGCTGCCGTGCCTTGCGAAATATAAGCCCTCGAGGCGCGAGTTGGCCTTGGTTTTTGGCGACAATTCGTCGCTGATAGCTGAAGCAGGGAGCGGTTAGATTGGAAGCAGAGGGCACCCCGAGGCTCATGCTCAGAAAGAAATCTCAGAAGAGGTTTAACAAGAAACGTAAAATTCAATTCAATTGAACAATATTTTATGAAATTGATTTTAGACCTTTTTCTTTACAAGTGAAGCAATATCTGGTGTTAATCCTTCAGCAGTTGCGATACGTAGAACGCTCTTCAATGTCTTGTCCTGAAGTTGGGTTCTTTCTTTGATTTTTATTGTTTTCATTGCAGAGAAAAGCTGCGAACAGTTTTGACGCTAACATAAATATAATCTTAACTGCATTTTATCAAGCTTGGGGAAGGCTTCCACATGTAAATTCTGATATAATTGCAACAAATTAAGGGTATTAAAATATCTGTTCTTTAGAAGTAGGAAGTTCTGCAAATCTGTTATCTCCAACTGCATCGAAGATGGCAAGGTGTCCAATGAGACAGAACTAGTGGTGCTACAGAATGGAACACACTTTCCCATATTAGTTTTCTATTTCCTTAGATCTGGGCTATCTATTCGAAATTGCCACATACTCGTGCCAGCTGGCATCTATCACCGCCTAAATTACTTTTTTTTTTTCTCTCGACATTTTCTTAAGTTTTTGGTTTCCTAATGGTAGAACGGAAATATTAATTTTAGAATATCAAAGAACACAAAAACCACGTCCTATATGGCAATTTTTCTTTAAACATTTGTAGCCGTTTTTAAGAAAATTGCGTTTAAGTGCTACTAAAAATGCGAAATTTGAAGCTCATTTTCACAGAAAATTATGAGTTTTCAAAAAACTTCATTTGAAGTCATTTGAAGCACATTAACACACAAATACAATAGTGTATTACATTTGTGTAATTTTTGAAAAGACAAAAAAATACCCCCAAATGAACTTTACGTCATATTAAAGAGTGCAATTAGCACTATCCGATCGAAAAGTTTGAAGAATTTTTTTTAAGCCATTTATGAGAAAATGGCGTTTGAGCGTTTCTGAAAATGCGTACATTTGACCTAGTTTTTGCAGAAAACTGTTGAGTTTTCGAGAAAAGTTACTTGACATAATTTTAAGTACTTGGATTCATAAATATAATAATGTAAACAAATTGCCACTAATGTAAATATTAACGACGTGAGAAACAAGTCAAAAAAATATATTTTTGCAATTTTTCAATAAACAAAAGAATAGAGCGATATGGAGTTTATATCATCTCATAGGGTCCATTTAGCACTATCCCTACCGAAAGTGTAAAGAAAAAATCAGAGCCATTTTTGAGAAAATCTGTTTTTTGTAATTTTTTAAAATTTCAAATATTGCATGCAATATTGCGCGAAAAGTACTAAAATTTTCAAAAAATGAACATGACCTTAAACAAAAAAACTCACTATGAAGAACAAATTTTATTTGAAGGAAAAATCTCTATCTGCAATTTTGTAGTTGGAGAAAGATGCCCCCCGAATAAAATTCAAACTTTTTCAGTTTTCGAAAATTCAGAGTTAACTGTGAAAATAGGACCTACGATACCTTAATAAGTGCATTTTACTCTGTTCTTACAAGAAACTTAAAGAAAATTTTGGAGCGTTTTTGAGAAAATTTTGAATATGTCCGGGCTCTTCATGTAAAGTACCCCCAAATTTTGTAGAATCTTTTTCAAAATCTCAAAAATCGTATCTCGTAAATCTTGTTCAAAAATCATACGTATGGTTTAGGCGCTAGCAGTGTTCACGAATGGTCGGACAGACAGACAGACAGACAGACAGACAGACAGACAGGCAGGCAGGCAGGCAGGCAGGCAGGCAGGCAGGACGTTTTCCTTTCAATTGGTTTTTCGGTATCAAGGACCCACAAACGAGGAGTTTGGCTACACCACGTGTTAGGAGATTTTTTTTCGTAATTTAGCAACTGGTTTTATCCACTTTTTCGTTATCATGGCCTGGCAACGAATTTTTTTCTGGCGAAAATTAACTTTCCCTATACTACGTATATTACTCCGTATATACGTACGTATACGGGAAAGTAAAAAAAGGCATTGTAGCCTCCTCTGCCAGCCATCGCACTATTCACATTGCTTCAGGAAAAGAACAGCGAACATGATAAGAATGCTTCCCCATCCACAATCTCCTCCTCGGCTAGCGACGATTGCCCGCGGGCACCCGTGCCTGCGAGAGCCCGAGTTGGAACAGCCTGAAATTGTTGATATTAAATGTATAATATAATTTCTGGGAAATAATCTGTTTTAGAGCTGCTGAAATGGGTGAAGATGTAGTGATGAGATTAAGATTACCGCGTTTTATGGATCCTTTCCAGGTGGGCAATATGGTTGAATAATGTAGTAGACAATTCTCAAGGTAGGGTTTGCACAGTCTTACTTTTGCAAAAACTGATAATGACCTTCCCACTGTCAGAGTTTTTGTACCTGCCAAACACCAGTGAAGGATAATATGCTTGCCAATTAGTTGTGCTCTCAAAAATGGCGGTTCTGTAACTTTGTTATTAGATATTTCACAATACATTGGCGGCAAAAGTGCAGAACCTCATAACTAGAGCCTGGAAGTTTGGCAAAATGTCTGTTTGTTATTGTTACTATTTTATGGCTTTTAAAGATCCATCCTCCAAATTGTCTTGAAAGAAATAGCAGATGCTTTTGGAGATAGAGCTAGTGTTACACCCTGAGTATCTATTTTAATATAGTAATTTCAAAAGCATTTTCAACCACTTCCCACTTGCCTTGGTTTTTTTCTTCACTAGCTTTTTCTTTCCATCTAATATGTTCATTGTGTACTTCATCAGTCACATGCCCCAAATTATGACTTTCTCAAGAATTTTAAGTCACTCTTACAAGTGACCCAAAGAGGGAGTTTGATGCAGCTAGGGTTGCCAGCTGTCTTTTTTCCCAGGCATGTTCTCTTTTTAGGTCTGTTTCTTTTAACCGCCTTTTTTCTTTTTCGACAAAATAATACCTAACATCATATTTACATTTTAATCACAATTTTTTTGTCTTGAGATAAGATGGAAACTCACATAAAGAATTTTCTAATGAGAAGAAAGTGTGTTTGGATGATGGTAATTTTTTTTTCAATTTTGTGAGTTGAAAGAATTTATTAGCAATAAAATTGATTGTGAGGCATTCAGATTCCTATGATAGCATTTAAAAAGGGCAGAATTACAATCTAGACATTCATTCAGAATTGATGGTAATTACACACTATGTTTTCAAAATTCCATACCAATTAAATGCAAGTATTGATCAGTGGAAGAAAATGTTTCTTTGTAAAGTTAAGAAAAGCCAGTTTGATTGTAAAATATAATGTTATACATTAATCATGTTGAAAGTTTCATGTTTTCTCGATTTCTGAACCAAATTTGATCAGGAAAACAATTTACAATGCAATACATTTGTAATGGTTAACATTATTTACAAAGAAGAATTAAAATTTACTTATATTGCCTACAGAAATTAATTAGGAAATGATGTATAAGAACACTTTTTTTTATCTGCCTTCAGTTCTTTTATTGAATTGCCTATATGTCCTCTTTTCTCCAAGCTGAATTCTGACAGCCCTATGTGCCGTGCAATGTTGAAAAAGTTAAAAGATTGCTTTCAAAAAAGGTCAATGAAGATGCCTTGGTTTATTTTTACCAGCATGAGACTGGGGAGTATAAGGAAAAGAGAGACAGAATCACAGCTGAAAAAGTGAGGGGTTCTATGGAACCATGTGCCAGTCAGTGTATTAAAAATATTGTGACAGGCAATTGAACACTTCATAAATGCTTCTTATTTTTAATTTTTGAAACAATAATTATAATCAAGTATGAAATATCTTTACTTTTAAGAGTTTTGGAGCTCAAAAAATGTGTACAGATTATACTTCTCCTCTCTACATCAAGTATAGTTTTTTGTTGTTTTTTCCCCCTGCAAATACATCAAATCCAAACCTTGTGTTTTCTAGAAAAGCATACATATGTTTCCACACAGACATTAAGCAGTGAAACATTCTCTTCCTGAGTTACAAGTTTTTGCTGCAACATTTGGATTCAAGGTTTGATAAACATTTGTTTTTGCCTTAAAACATATTCTGTTTTACACTTTTTTACAATCTGATAGAGACAAAATTTATGCCTTTGAAAATTAAACTAATGGTGCTGCAGAATGGCACAGACTTTCCCGTGATTTTCTATTTCCTTGGGTCTTTGCTAGCTATTCAGAATTGCCACTACTCTTTCTTGTCAGCTGCCATCTATCACCGCCAAAATCACATTTTTTTGTCATTTTCTTAATTTTTTGGTTTCCTATTGGCAGAACGGAAATATTAGTTTTAGAATACTAAAGAACAAAAAAAGCTAGTCATAAATGGCAATTTTCTTTTAAAAATTATGTGCCTTTTAAAAGAAAATTGTGTTTTAGCGCTACTAAAAATGCGAAATTTGAAGCTCATTTTCACTGAAAAGTTTTGAGTTTTCAAAATACTTTATTTGAAGTTATTCGAAGCACTTACACTCACAAATATAATAATCTTTACAAATTTCTGATAATGTGCATATTAAAGATGTGAGAGATCTTTCAAAACAGTTACATTTATATAATTTTTGCAAAAACAAAAAAATAACACAAAATAAACTTTACATCATATTAAAGAGTGTAATTAGCACTATCCATTACAAAAGTTTCAAGAAATAATTTACAGCCATATATGAGAAAATGGCGTTTGAGCGTTTCTGAAAATGCGGAATTTTGAGCTACTTTTCACACAAAACGGTTGTGTTTTCGAGAAAATTTACTTGACATTATTTAAAGCTCATGTACTCCTTAATACAATAATGTCTACAAATTGCCTCTAATGTAAATATTAACGACGTGAGAGACAAGTCAACAAAATTACATTTTTCTAATTTTTGAAAAAACAAAAGAATAGAGCAATATGGCGTTTTGTCCTCTCATACAATACATTAGGCACTATACCTACCAGTAGTTTAAAGAAAACATTTGGAGCCGTTTTTGAGGAAATCTTGTTTTTAAAATTGCACATATTGCACGCAATATTATGCGAAAACTACTAACATTTTCAAAAACATATACATGACCTTAATGAAAGAACTCACTTTGGACAACAAATTTTATTTAAAAGAAAAATCTCTTATCTTCGATTTTGTAGTTCCAAAAAGACGCCAAAAAAATTTTAAACTTTTGCAATTTTCGAAAATTCAGAGTTATTCGTGAAAATCGAACCTTTGCCACCTTCATAAGTGTCTTTTAGTCTATTCTTACAAGAAATTTAAAGAAACAATTTGGAGCCGTTTTTGAGAAAATTTTGAAAATGTCGGGGGGGGGGGGGCTTCATGGAAAGTACCTCCAAATTTTAGAGAATCTTCTTCAAAATTTCAAGATCTAGAACCAGATCTACCAGGGAATATCCATTTTGGAAGAAATTGTACGTATGGTTTAGGCGCTAGCAGAGTTCACAGACAGACGGACAGACAAACGTTTTTCCTTTCATTTGGTTTTTCGGTATCAAGGACCCCCAAAAGAGGGATTCTGGCTACACCACGTGTTATAGGATTTTTTTTCTTAATTTAGCAACTGGTTTTATCCACTATTTCGTTATCACAGCCCGGCAACGAATATTTTACTGGCGAAAATTGGCCATTTTTTCGCGCAGCATTACATAACTTTCCCTATACTATGTACATCACTCCATGTATATATACATATATGGGAATGTAAAAATATCTTAAAAGTGGAGAAATGAGGTTTTGCACTTTCAGTATTGATGTGAATTTGCAAAAAGTGATTTTCTTTGAACCCTTTCCTACACACTATAGAAGTTTGTAACATTTATTCTGAAATATTACATATACAAGAATATCTTTTAGGAAGGTTCAAAACATTGTAGATTTTCTTCTTAAAGAAAACATCAAGAAAAATATTAAAATATTATTTGAGATTACCTTCTGCTAATAAATCAATTAAATAAAATTTTTTGAGTATTTAAGTCAAGTCATTTATATGTTTGTGAAGATTACTACTAAAAGAACTTCATTTTAAAGAAGAGCATATCAAAATCAACCAAAAATCTTACATTCAGAACAATAACATGGTCATTATTTTATATTTTGTCTTTATAACTTAGTGTGTTTCTTTTGGAATATAGGGTTTGAAGCCATATTCGTCATACCAAGCTGTGGGCATGCATCTGCTTAATACACTTAGTAAAGGACATTATGCAGATTCTGATATTTATTGGGCACATGCCTCTCTCAGTAAAGATGCCAAGAGTACTGTCTTGATTACGTTACAGTAAGTATATTTCTTAGGAAAAGTTTGCTTATACACTCATCCTAGTGACAAATTAAAATGAAGTATAATACCAAACTAGAAAAGAAAAAGTATACCATAAATTTGTCTTCGATAGAAATAAGAATATGTGATACTCACACTCTCAAGCACACACAATGATAAATGGACCCAACTGGTGAAAGCTTATCAACAGTGCAGCAACAACATTCCTCTTGAGTTTAAAATGTGTTGTGTGAATTGAGTCTAGCAAAATCGCAGCTCAAATCTAGGAAATGTTGATTGGGGGAAGATTTCCCTCTTTTATTTAAAAAGTAATAATAACAACAACAGCACTTCATTCATATTATATATTACATTAATAGCACATTTGAATATAAATTGCAAAGACATTGAGAAATAAAGACATTCCAGAGACTTAGAATCATAATATCAGTCATCACAGTCAACAGTATTAGGTTATACAGGTACAGAATATTTCAAAATGAGTAAAGACTTTAAACATTACCTAAATCAGATGGGAAATAAATTTAAGTGAAAATTCTTTGTGTGGTTTGAAATGCTAATGTTGTTCACTGACAGACAGGGGTTCTTAAAAAACTTTTGTGGTACCGCAAAAGTTTTGGATATATATAGGAGTTAGGAGTATATTGCTTATTAAGATAGTATGTATTAAGCTGCATGAAAACCTTTTGAAGCTTTTTGAATGTTGTTGCACTGTAGTCTTGACTGATATAATGCTTTACTATTCAGGCACATCTTCTTGGTTGAAAAATGTCGTTTATGGGGACCATGGGATGTGGAATGGATTATTCGGATTGATGATATTTTGGCGGTTCCTAAAATAACTGAAAATCGTATTACATTGAAAGTCAGACAGGTAAGACTATCCTTTATTTTCACTTCTGATTTTTAATTAATTCAGTGGCATGCAATTAAATATTTTCTAAGCAAGATTAATTAGATTAATATTTTGAAATCTTATTAATTTGATATCAAAAAATGAAACCAATAGTGTTGTGAATGTGAGAATGTGTGTTGGTAAAATAAATGAATAGATATTTGAATGACTGGGAAGGAATAATATAGTTCAGCACTAAATTTTCTTTTTATCGTTGAAAAGTAATAAACTTTTATATAAGTGAGTTTCTTTGCATTGTATTTGGGAAAAGAAGTTCTCTCTAGTGGAAAATGATGAAGAAAATTAGTACATAATGAGAAAATTGATTGAGAGATACAACAAGTAAGGGAATGAATGTCATTATGAAGAAGACACAGTACCTTTGCATTGGAAAAAAAGATGTGGATCTTAAAGATATCACCTGCAGTCATCAAAAAGAAATGTAAAAAATACATCTGTTCTGGAAGTGTCATCAGAAAAGGTCATGTGAAGATGACAAATGACACAGTATAAATCAGAATAGAGCCACTGTACATGATTTTTAAATCTGTTACTTTGGACAGCAATGATTGGGTGGAAAACAAAAATAAATATGTTTATGGCCATTATTGAATCTATTATAACCAATGGAATGGTAAGTCAGACAATTATCAAAAAAAAGTAGGGAAATGATTGAAGCTGTAGAAATGGATTTCTTGAGAAGAGCCTTCAGTGTATCCAGACTTGAGAATACCACCAACAAAGACATAAGAGAATGAACTACCAAGACAGACTCCACCTTACTGAAGCCAACAGTTAATGTGATATGGTAGAATAGAATAGAATATCATATCAATAGAACGGGAGAGAAAGGTTACAAAAAAATGTTTTCTTTACCAGCCAGTTAAAAAGAGGAAGACTGCAGACAATTTTCAATTAGGCTGTAGAAAGAGCAAAACCTGAGAGGAACCTGAAACAGGAAGACGCCGACATTCTGAAATGTGGATTGCAAAAGTTGTAGGACTCCATGCTTGACAATGATGATGAATTCTCTGCTTTGAATGTGAAAGATCTAAGATCCATTTAGATCAAAGAGCCCCTACTTTATTTATAAATTAAACATGACAATTGATAAATGTAGTAGTTATAAATAATATTATACTCTTTTGATGTTAAGATTCATTTTCCACTAGAACAAATTATAGATCACTTTTTAAATAATGTTTAGAGATTTTTAATAATGATGATGGTTATTTTCAGTTCCAAAAACATCTAGTACAACTAAAATTTCTTTGAAAAAATCAATAATCTTCCATTTATTAAAAAGGTGTATATACAATGAAGTGGGGTTATTTTGTATTATTTTCAGCAAAATTCAACAAAGTCGGTTTCTAATTGTACTACATTAACTAAAAGTTAGAATTTTTCTATTTTGTCTTTTAGAACTGTTATTTTATATTGTAAATCACTCTCTGGACATTTAACAAAATTAGTTTTTCATGATTTTATCAAATTTTTTTGAAACAACCTTTCAAGTACATGTTTACCCCAGGTTGTGGGGCAAAAGTGAACTTTGGCCCACAATCTTAAGATCCAATTTTAAGATCTCGTTGCTTCACTGTTGGAGCAAATGTGAACAGAAACATATTGTTTTTTTTCTGATTGGGGAGGCAAGAGTCAAGACTTTTTTCTTCGAATGTTCCTTCATGTTGCTACAATGTACGATCATTAGAGAGCGCTAGCTTTCATACATCCACATTTTTTAAAATGAGTACACATTTACCCCAAGTACACATATTCCTCACTCCATTCTACCACATAAAAAAACATAATAAGTTATATAAAATATTATGTTGAAATATTTACTTGGGTTTTGTTCATTATGATAAATTATTTATTTTTAGATTTAAAACTTGAACTCTTTTTGTCTTGTAATTTTTGAAACATGAAATATCAATATTAAGTGTTCAACTTGAAAGTATTATTGAGTTAAATATAAAGGAAAAACATGCTTTCAAGGTCAGATTCAGTAGATACTTTGCTGTCCAGAAAATACTGTGAACTAGGCAAGGTTGTAAATGTTTTGATTGTCATACCACAACATTCTGCAGGGTGAATTGTCCTGAAAAAGAACTTTTGCATTCAAGAAGACCTATCACCCTACAGAAGGTTATAGTCATTGGCATCTGTGCCTAAGATACAGTGATTCTTGGACAGCCTAGTATCTTTTGAGGTAAATAAAGTTTCTCATAGGTGTTCACAATATTTTAAGAACATAGAATTTTTCTTCATTAATATTTTTATTTATTTATAAATTATTTCTCAGAGCCAAGTGATACTTTTTTCTTCTTTTGACTGTGCTTTAACCCAGTTTCCTTATGAATAACTTTAATTATTTCAGGAGGAAAGTTTAAATTACTTTCCTGGAGATGAACACTTCATTGAATGTGATGATCTGCAAATTCTGGAATGGTTACAAAATAAGATTGAAATGGTGATGATACTGAATATGGAAGATAAACCCTGTCCTATAGATTGTGACACAAACTTGAATTAAATGAATAAGTATGAAGTGCTGTATTTTGATAAAAATTAATAGAGAAATTTCTGTACTGTTTGTCAATCAAAGTTAACAAAGAGAAATGTTACACTCTTACTCTTCTATGAATGGCTATGGGAAAATATGCATGAATCAGCTACATAGATCATTCAATAGTTCACAAGCTAAAAAAAATAATTATTTACTTAATGTTAAGGTTTTTCATTAAAATGTGGGATGTGCAATGGAAGGAAGATCTGAAAGTTTGAATGTCCAAAGTTGCTTGTGTAATGACAGTACAAGAAAAAAATTATTGTTGGCTACAGAAAAGAGAAAAGTACTTAAAATTCAATAAAAGCTTAGGTAATACTTTTGTACTAAAGATTTCATTGTAAGCATATAACCAGAATTATATCACAAACATATTTTCATCAAATTAAATTTTGCAGGTACATTTTCAACATTTTTCACAGATAATTTTAAAATCACAGTACATGAGGTACATAATACTTACTAACATTTTATTAATAACAACCTTTCCATATAATAAATAATTTGGTAATGCAGGTAGATAAATCATTTCAAGGCAGCTCTCATGCTACAACAAATAAATGCAAAAATTATACTTATTCTTTTTAATCGTTCAGCTATTTCTACCTGTTATTAGAATATGCTCTTTGACATACTGTATCGTGAAATAATTTTGTAACATACTTGTATTTTATCTATACATACATACGGCCTACTGTATATATTATTACAATAACAGTATTATTAGGCTGATTATCAGGAAAGGTTGCTTTTAGTTTTACAACTTAAGTAAATTTAAAACATGGCATGCCCATTTAAGATGGCCATCAAATATATAATCTTGATAGACTAAAGCACTTCTTATTGTTAAGTTATATGGAAATACTAGATTAGAATTAATTTTTAGAGCTCGATTGATTTCTTTCTTTATTGATTAGAGCTCTCTGACATGTATAGTATTTTGTAAAGTAAGTTAGTGACAGAAAAACAAAGAAATGTTTGTCTATGCTTCTGACTTTCGAACACTTTTTCTCTTTCCTTTCTTTAAAAAAAATTGTTTTATTTATGTACGTATTACACTGCAAAAAATTATAATTTGAAGTTACTTACAGAACTGACTTCACCCTAAAAGAATTTAATTAGTCCTCAAAAATATAATCAGTTCTCAATATTTAATTAGATCAAGCACTTTACTGCTGACACTTAAACCACTATAATTTTGAAATAAGAATGGATAATGTGTGAAGTCTTTTTCCACCATTGTAATCTATGGCATGTTGATAGTGATGAGTAACATCATTTATTGAGCACAATTAGTATTTGATTTTACTGTGAAAATATAGTATGATAAAACAGTCAATTGATTATGTGACATTTGGATAATTCAGTAGATGCAAACAATTGTTTTATCAATATTGTTTTATCTTACGCATACTACTAATGATTATTATCATGTATCAGACAATTTAAGAAAAACTCTTATTGTACGATATAGTTATAGAGTATTATATACAGTTTTATTAGATATTTGGTGATGGATAAGTAAGCTGAACATACTGACTTGATTTTTTTTTGTACCAGAAAATTCCTCAAATTATTTGCCCTTTTCACTGAACATCTTAATGAATTTGAATTGAAAATATCTTATTTTAATCATAATATGAATTTTAATGATTTAAATCACTCTATTTGTGATCCATTTAATTTTTAATTTTGTGCAATCCAGTCTTGGGGCCTTTGTACTGCAATAATTTCAGAATGTACATTTAGTGTTTCTTTTTTTTACTTTAATCTGGGAGGATTTGGACCCCAGGCTAAATTATTATACATACAGTTTTGTTTCAGAATTATTTTCCTTCTTGTGATTTTCAGTACCTTTTCTCCATCTTTTATCTACAAATTTCTTTGCTCTTCAAATGATTCCTGGCTTTCATTCAATTCTTAGAATTTTTATCTCACTTGTAACTCTAGGATCCCAAAACTCCCTCCATAGCTGCACAATGACTAGGAGATCCGAGTGATCCATGGCCCGTGGAGCCCAGTGGAGAACCTTCATTTCTGGTAACACAACCCAAGAACACGTTAAACAATTCCAGAATGATAAACATACTACATTACAAGTTTGCCTTGAGAGTTGATTTAAAAATAATAAATTGTTTGAAAAGCACGGAAAGCAAAAGCTAATGTGTAAAGAAGGAAAATGAAACAAATGAAAGTTGTCCAGAACTTTTGTTGGATATCCCATAAATGTAATAAGTCTAAAAAAGTCGTAAGCAAGTCATATTTGTTGTTTGTAGAGACTATGCAAACAATTATTACTTTCTTTTACAGAATCATTGTCAAATGATTCTTCTAATAGAGTCTAAAAATTGTTATTACTCTTTGCATTATATAAATGAAAATAAATCTTATGAATGAACAAATGTGTAAGGAATTTTCTAAAAATGTATCTATAAATTTAAATAAATACATGAAAATGTGATTAAAGATACATACACAAATGTTTCGATATTTAACAATGTTAGAATGGCTATGCTATGAAACTTTCGTTGGGCCTATAAGTTAGATGCAACCTTTCCCAAATTAACAAAGGTTATATTATTACATTGCCATATAATTTGATTCTTGAAACTTTATAAGTATTTCCATTCCTTGTTTTTCTTCTTCTTTCTTTCTTTCTTTCTTTCTTTCTTTCTTTCTTTCTCCCTGTCCCCCCTCCATCATTTTGTAATGTTAAAATCATTGAAATCATTAGAAGTAACTGGTGTGTATTTGCCTTATATTGAAAATTTTGTTGTTGTTTTTCAGTTTCTTATTCCCATTAACTTAACATTTAGAAGTGCATTACTACTGCATGGTACATCTATACATCATAGAAAAATAGAATAAATATTATCAATTTTTTCATTGTATTACATGATTAAGAATATATCACCACAAAAATGTCAGCAATTTTTAAAGTAAACAATACATTTAAAGTACATTGTTGGATGATAGAAAATAGTTTGGATAAATGTGAAGAAAACCAGAGAATATAATGATGGAGAATATCAAATATGAATATCTATCAGAGGATGTTTTTCACTCACTACAATGGTTTCTAAAACCAAGCCTAAGAAATAATACAATTGTAAATGTTACAACAGTGTATCTTATCTGTATAACAGGAAGAACATCTTAATGATGATTTTATGTGCATACTACTTGAATTTAATTGCTGCAGTTTCTATTAAATTTATACAAATTTTCATAATTATTTTTTTCATTTTTATTTGTTAATTTTCTGTATAAGATTTTAATGTGCAGCCTTTATTTGTATGCAAATATTCATGTGTCTTAAAGCAAACATTCAATAAAAGGAATATGCCTTGTTGATAAGAGATCTTGTAATGCAATGTTAAATACTTGTGAATTTTAAGAAATGTATTTTTGTGGTGTATGCAGTTGTGTAAATTTGGGAATATTGTAGGTAATAATTGTATATATGACAGATTGGAGAAATGAATACTCAAATCAGTCTATTTTATGCTTGTTTACCAACTGTTATTATTAACTGTATCATACATTGTAAATATTTCAAAGAAACATATTTTTCATGATAACCATGAAGTGATTGTATCATGAAATGAAAAATCTAAGATTAATTGTATGAAAGAGAATTGGAAATTAACTTTGATTACCAAACATTGTGTGTTTTATGATAAAAGAAGATATTATTGTGGTAAAAAAATTTTAAAATACAGTAGTGCAATACCCAACATTTCAATAAAAAATAATGGGTTCAAATGTATGGGTGATAACTGTTTATATGTTGAGTGTATCAAGTGGTCAATATGTACCTATCGTAACTGGATAACTAACTCATGAATAGTAATGGAATATCCCATTATTGGTCTCTTAAAATGTAGTAGTGGGTTCCTCATATGTGTTATAAAATTCGTGATGTAAGGATGGTACTGTGTACAAAATCCAGCTCTGACCTGAAGAAAACATTTTTCCTAAATATTTCCTAGTTTTGATGAAGTTTCAGGGCAAATGTATGGAAGAAATGTGATTAAGAGAATTATAACTGTATTGTAATATTTATGCTTGGACATGTGAAAAGACTTAACAGGAATATTTAGTTATCATTGGTACTGAAATATCTGAAAAAACTTGAAAATTAATTTTTTCAAGAGAACCTTTTGTAAACTCTTCAGGTCTGATGATATTGGACCTCCTTAAAAGTAAGTTTGCCAGAAAATGCTGTTACTTTTGCCACAATATAACATTGAGAAATGAGAAAATAAGGAAGTTGAATTAATAACAATGTAATAGAAAATAAGTATTATGGTTGTACAAGAATGTCATTATTAACAAGTATTAGTCTTGAGAACTCTTGAGAAACTTGTGTCAATTTCGTGTTGTAAAATAGAAAAATCTGACAGTAAATCAGTGAGGTTTCACATATGAAATTTGTGCCATTAGATGTCTCTGATTACGCAAGAACTGAAGTAAGGAAGCCCTTGACTGCAGAACACATCAGCCCCAAAGGGCTTGCTTTCAACTAGTAATCAAAATAATATAAATGTACAAGGGCCATTATTGTTGATTAAAAATTACTTCACCTGAAATTCTTTTGATTTTACATTACTTTGCCATTCTCTTTGTTACAGTCAAATTGAGAATAGATAGCTATAAGAACTTTCTTTGATTTATTTGTTTAACAAACTCAGGGTCTACTTTGAGAGGAGACAGTATTTATCAAAACAAGGAAAAATAACTCATCAATATCTTTCTTAGGAACAAGCCATTTTTAACATCACTTTAAGAGAAGTTCATTATAAATTCCAGTTGCAGTGCTTCTATAAATCTGTATATGTCTTGAGCTTCAGAACCTCATTCTCTGCCTTTTTACTGTAGGTCCTACGTAATTGAATGATGAGCAAAAGTAGCTACCAACAAGCAATGTAAGCAACATCTGAAAATAGAAATGTTTGCTTTTGAGTTATAGAAAATATTGCAATAGTAAATGGACCACTGATTTCATTTTGTAGTTTTTCTAACAAAATTGCAATCCACACCACCAGCTTCTACTCCTACTACAACTAGCACAAGGAGAGCCCAACAAATCAAGTGCATAGTGAAGTTAAGAGCAAAGTGTTGCAGAATGTCATTGTGATCTAATTATTTTAAAATAGGCTTATTCTAAGAGTTTAATCTTTATAAATTCAATTTATTTAAAAGAAGTTCTTTAAGAACTGATTGTACGAAAGGCTAAGTACTTAAAGAATAAGCCCTGTTATGCATTATATGAGTACTTTGTTTGCATTTTCTTCTGATTGCACAATAATTAAAAGAAGGTTGAGTACATGGACCAGATGGGGAAGGAAGGATCTCACACTATCCTTGACTTGTTTAAGTTTAACAGCCCTGGTATGCACTTGGAATAGATTGCAGGAGGACAAAAGTGACCTAACAGAGCTGCCTGCCTCTCAAATTTTGGATTGTCATAAGGTATTTATTAACTGGAGTCGAAAATCCACCATCATCAGTTCTCGATGATGGTACTAGAACCTAGGATCTCCTTGTCTAAGTAATCACAGTTGAGATCTCACAACTTCACATGCCGACATTCCTGAAGAAGTTCACTATACTCTGTATTAAATATTATAAGTGCTTTGTTGAATTGTTATTGCTCCGATTAAGTAGGGATTAACTCAAGGGCCCCGGAGGTGACTTTATGTCAGGGCCCTTACAAAACAATTAACTTCATTATTCAGTCCAATTATATGAAAGGATGAATGAGCAATTATATTCTGCACTTTTATGTCAAAATCCTTCTTCTCTCACCACTAAATTGAGAATTGCATTTTGTGCATCAGTAAAAACCACTTCTGGCAAAAGCCTGAATGAGATCCTGATGAGTGTGCCAAAGGTGCAGCCAGAATTAAATGATATTCTCTTAAGATTTAGAATTTTCAAGTGCGCCTTTGCTGCTGACATAGAGAAAATGTATCGTATGGTTAGACTAAATAATGAGCACACTGCTTATCAAAAAATTCTATGGAGAGAACACTCTTTAGATCCTCTAAAAACTTACAAATTAAAGACTGTCAGTATGGCCTCGCTTCTTCAGCTTTTTTAGCCACACGATGTTTGAAGCAGATTGGTATTGATAATGAGATAACCTTTCCAGAAGCAGCCACTGCCATTAAAAAATTCCTTTTATGTAGATGACCTATTTCATGGAGCAGAATCTGAACTCGAAGCAAGTCAATTGTTCAAACATCTCAGATCTGCTCTTAGAAGCTAATTTCAAATGGAGAAAGATTAGAAGGAATGCTGAATCTATGATAAATACTTTGCTTGGAGAATCCCAAGGTGAAGATATTGTTGCATTAACCTCCGACAATTCAAGAACGGTACTCAGGCTTTTCTGGCACACAGGAAGTGACACCTTACATTTAGTTCACTATTCAAACGCCAATTCTTACCGACCACACTAGTTGGACCAAGAGAAAGGTTTTACATGTCATAGCAGCGCTTTATGATCCTTTGGTTTAGTCACACCTGTGACAATAAGATTCAAAATGTTTTTGCAGTCCCTTTGGCAAGAAAAGTTAGATTAGGATGTTAGTCTGTCAGTGGGAAGGCCTGCTTGCACAGGTACCTTTAGTGACAAAACTGATTTTTCCTAAAAGGGTGACAATCGATGGAGCTAGAAGTATAATTCTGGCTGAATTCTCTGAGCTGTGGTGGGCTGGAGTTCAGAAACGAGAAAGTCGAGAGTCTTCTGGTAATCACAAACCCTTCTTCGCCCGAGCAGAACGGGCGCGCAGAGTGCACAAACCGTACAGTCGTGGAGGCTGCACGTACAATGCTGTTGCCTAAAAAGTTGCCAAAGTCGTCGTGGGCTGAAGCAGTGAACACTGCTGTCTATCTTTTCAATCGATCGGACCCTGCTTGAGAAGATGGGAAGTCACCTTATGAGATCTCTACTGGCAAAACCGTGAATTTGCAGAACTTGCATGTGTTTGGGACCAATTGCATTGTGCAAATTCCACAAGCAGAAGCGTCGCAAGTGGGATGCAAAGGGAAAGCCAGGAGTCTTTGTTGGTTATTCGCATTGACATTGACGTGTTGACATTGACTCGAAAGTTCTGCCTCCTCGGCCGTCGCCGCGCCGGCTCGTCGCTCGTGCCGTTTTGACCGCGCGCCGCCCACAAGGGGCGGATGTCCCGGCGGCGCATCGCCGGCGTGGAAGGGGGAGTGGGGTGAGGTGTTTTTCGAAATTTGACTTTTCGACGCTCCTATTTATCTGATTTGCATATTTGACACGGCGTTGGATTCTGGAAGCTTGTCACCATCGCGCTATAATCCCACATTTTTTAAATTGTTCCCGGAAGTACGAGAAAAAATTTGAAAATCGAGTTTCTGCAAGTATTTTTGGAAAAGGGGCTTTGTAACGTAAATTCTATTATAAAAGGAATAAAATGCCGTTTGCAGATCGAAAATCGGACCATCTGTTCAGACGTTATCAGTAAAGTAAATTTCAGTAATTTTGGTGCTGCCACGTGGTGGCGACAAATTGAACTAGTGTCGGTACATTTAGCCTTAAGATGTGTGTTCACTGTAAATAAGCTGTTTCGTGTTTGGTCGAGTGGCAGCACTGGATGTACACTCTCATGTTTTTTTGGTTTTTGCTCTTTGCGCGGGAACTGGGCCTAGTCATGTAGTAGTCGCGTGATCCACGTACCGCCAACAAATTCTTTGAAAAAATGTTCTTGTATCATTTTCGCAGTCACGTTCCATATCGTTTTCACGGAATATTATTTATATTCTTCACCATTTACTTTTCTCATATTCATGCTCCAATCTTTTAAGATATTTGATATTTCCGGATTTGTATTACTTGCGGTTAATTTATATTTCCTTTCCTCGCAACATTTCTCAAAGTGATTCCAAATATATTTCCTGTTGTTGAGTGCGTTATTTGGTTTGGATTTACAAATAATTTCGTCATTCGACGTCAAACCAAACCTTTGCTGCAACATTTTGCGCTCAAACAATTTCAAACAAAAGATTTATTTATTTATTTATTTGTCAATAAACAGTAAAAACTGTATAACACGTGTGGGGAAAGAGATTTATCTGCGCACATTTTCTTGAGGGCCAAAATAATAAAAAAGAAAAAATGAATTTAGAAAATAATTATTTTAGAAAAATAAAAATATTTGAAAAATGTTTGTTCCCGAGTTATAGAAAATCAATTTCAACGGTAAATGAACTACAAGCTCAACAAAACGTGCGCACAGTGAAGCTACATTTACGTCCAGAAGAAAAACAAGGGGCCATCTCAGCATTTGCTCAATGGATCAGGGAAACTGGACAAAAACCTGATCGAGATGGGGGTCATTGACCCGGAAGCTGAAGTACATTGCTTGTTACAGGCGTATTAATTTTTTTTTAAATGTATACAATGCAAACGTAAACTAATTCATTATATATCTTTGTTTTGTTACAATAAACATTATTTTTCTTTTTCACGATCAGTATAGTCTCTAATTGTATAGAAACAGTTTTGCAGCAGAAAAGATTTTACTTTTAACTTAAATTTGTGTACCGACTTTAATTGTTTTATGTCATCTGGCAATGCGTTGTAAAGTAACGTACATGTATTGTATGTTGATTTCTTGTACTGAGCTGTTGATACTGACACTTGATGCACGTGATTTCTACGGCGTGTATTGTAATTATAAATATCAATATTGCATGAAAATATGTTTCCTCCGATAAGTAGGTTATTTTTGACAAATATTACAGATTCGTAAATAAATAGACAAGGCAATGGTAAGATTCCCAGCTCAATGAAAAGAGGCTTGCAGGAATCACGTGGATGGCATTTCTTCATTATTCGAATAATTTTCTTTTGCAATCTGAAGGTCTGAATACTACAGGCTGAGCTTCCCCAGAATATTATGCCATATCTCAGGCGGGAATGTACATTTGCAAAATAAACGCAACGAGCTGCATGAAGGCTGACAGAATTTGAAAGAATTCTGAATGCGTAGCATAATGAACTTAATTTAGTGTTTAATTCTGTTATATGTACATTCCATGTGAGGTTTGATTGAATTGAAACCTAAAAATGTTGTTGCCTCATCATCAGCTAATTGCATATTGTTCATTTTCAATAGAACATACGATTTCCGATTTGAGATGCAAAAATGCATTGAAACAATTTTTCGTTCGTTAACAATTAATTTGTTATTATTAAACCAATATGAAACTTCTGAAATTGTACTATTTACTGCTTCTTTTTTGCAAAGAACATTCGTGTCATCAGCAAACAGAACCGTTCTTCCATTTTTAATAGACAAGGGCATATCGTTTACATATAACAGAAAGAGAATAGGACCTAAGATCGAACCTTGCGGGACCCCATGCACAATTGGCAAAGAATTGGAAATATAAGTATGTAATGTCCTTTCCTGCCAGTATGGTATTTCTACTCTTTGAGTCCGATGTTTAAGGTACGAAGTTATCCAATCTAGGGCAATACCACGGATTCCATACGAAGGTAATTTTGAGAGCAAGATCTTATGGTCAATAACGTCAAAAGCTTTCGAGAGATCTAAGAATATTCCAATGGGTACTTCATTTTGGTCTATTGATGAAGCAACATCTTTGAGAAAAGAAAAAATGGCAGTTTCCGTAGATTTTGATTTTCTAAAACCGTGTTGTGAGTCTGAAAACGCTTTGTTTCTCCTGAGAAAAGTTTCCATTCGTAAGTAGAAAAGCCTTTCTAATATTTTTGAGAAAACTGACAAAAGAGAAATTGGCCGGTAATTTTGAATATCATTTTTGTTCCCTTTTTTAAAAAGTGGCTTAATTTTTGCTGTTTTGAAAATATCTGGAAATATTCCTGTACATAAAGAAGCATTGAAAATGTGAGTTAACGGACGTATAAAGGCAGGTACGTTTATAAAGGCAGGTTTCGACGTATAAAACATCAAAAATATATGTTTGGGCCAAAAAACTTTAACATTGGGCAAAAGCATTAATAAAATAGACACATAGTCATGTCAGAATAACTTATATCGTGGATTTTAGAAAAATTTGGGAAGACAACAATGAAAATGCAAGAACGAAATTCACCGGCATTTTTTCTATTACGAGGTGACGTATTATATCGACATGGTTTTAAGAACACTTCTTTCGAGTCAGGGGCGACAGTAACATCGAATCCATGTTGGATTAATTTGAGATTTGAGAAATTGGACTTTGACATTTTTGTGATGAAGCGGTACAGTACAATGGACATTCTAACGAGTATTGAAAACCGATATTGAGGCAGTGAATGATAGAAGAGAGAAGAAGTTGTTTTTCATTTTATTTTGAATCTGTGCTTCGAAGTTGATCGAGCAATTTTGGACTTCATGGAGAACTTCTTATGAAGAAAGTCGGCGGACGCGGGACTGGTGCGTGCGAACACATCGGCGCGTGCAAGTGGGCACGCAATTGACGACCGAGCTGGCAACGGCGCTGTCTCGGCGGAATTCAACAAGAGGAAAGTGTCGCATTCGTGGCGTATCATCAAACTAGATATTTGTTTTTCGAGAATACTCAAGTAAATTAAATTAAACTTTGACAAGACCAGTGAAAAATATTAAAAGTTTAAAGGAACAATGCATGCAATTGTTGCCGCACAAAGCAATGCAAATGTTAGTCTCATTTTCTTATTGTTAAATTTATAATTACGCACGTACGAGAGAAAATTTTCTTATAACATTATTTTTGGTAAAAAAGGAATTCCTGAACGCATAAATAATTAAACATCAGCTGATGATAATTAGTTTCATTCGAATGTAATGGTATTTAAGTGATAACGATGTTGCCAAGCATGAGTACATTTATGTAATTATACATTGTTGAATTGTTATTGAGAGAAGGCAACAGAGGACGGTAGCGCTCCATGTTGAACGAGAAAATAAACGAAAGAGAGCGAAGTTTAAAGTTCTTTCTTTCTTTTATGATAAAAGGTGTTATTATTTCAGTATTTAGAAAACCTGTGCATGCTGCAATAGCGAACGTTGTTTACAGGTATTTCCCGTACGGGGCCAGCCACGACCTATGACCTAAAAAATAATTTATGCAACCTCGTAATATAACAATATTCATTAATATTGTTTAATTGAAGAAGGGGAGTAGTAGTTTCGGTTGCATTGGCACCACAACGTGTGGCCAAGTTAATTCAAGAAGGAAGTAGTACGGTTGCAATAAATACCTCGGGTCTAATGTTGATAATCGTAATCACATAGAAGAAGAAATTAAAGAACGAATAGTAGCTGGTAAAGCTTACTTTGCCAATGAAGCATTCTTTAGAAGTAAATTGATATTTAAGAGTGTAAAGTTAAGACTCATGACAGTAAAGGCTGATTTACACGCTGCCAGGACTAGTGTGCCAGTTACGGCCGGTACATAGTCACGTACGCCGCAGAAACGTGGTTCCTCAGAGAAGTTGGCATTCAATTGTTAATGATTTTCGAAAGGAAAATTTTGAGAAGGATTTTTGGACCAATTAAAGAATCAAATGGTATTTGGAGATTAAAATATAAAACGGAATTAGATTAGTACCAAATCAGATCTTTAAGGTTAAGTTGGATGGAACATATTTTCAGAATGAATGATGATATGCTAGTAAAAGAAGTTCTTGGATGGAACCCTATTGCAATCAGAGTTCAAGGAAGTCCGAAGACAAGATGGAAAGTTGTCATAAATGATCTCAAGAAAATGAAAATAAGATACTGGACCGTGAAAGTGAACAACAGAAAGGAAGGCAGTAGTTGAACAGGAAAAAACAATTAGCCAATAATGTTGTTGAGCTTTAAAGTTCAAGAAGAAGAAGAAGAAGAAGAACGTTCAAAAACAACAAATTTGAAGAGATTTTTCCAAAAGAAAACCTGTTTAAAAAATCAGCTCTTTAAACCAGGTCATGTAAACCATTTTTTAAACGAGTAGTTTTCGCGCAATTTCTATTCGAAGTTAATGCAAGTTACAAAAATAACATTTTCTAAAAACACGCTTCAAATTTGTTCTTCAATTTTTTACCACATATAGAACAAGTGACGCTTAAGGAGAAGGGCGGGTCACGCTTTCGTTAAACACAGAATTTTCGAAAGCTAAAGTTAGAAGTAACGCAAGAAAGTATGTGCTGTTGTATTAGTACTAGTTTTCGTTTTTTAACAGATAGAGTATTTTCATCACACTGACTTAACAATATTAAAACCACTGTGATAGGTCCACGGGCACTAGTATATACAGGATCTTTAGTTTATCTTGCAACCCATGATCGCTAGCGCCTGTTCTGATTTCGGCAATTTGGCAACCGCGTGTATCTGCCTTCTTTCAATACTGCCGTGGCTGACTCGTTGGGACAGCAGAGAAGGAAGTGAGCTGCGCGTCATAATCTGCAACTTTCCTCTTTCTGTGTTTTTCCCATTCAAGGGATTCGGCGGGCAGGTATGCGGCTCACAAGCCGGAATCTTTTCGCGCTGCGCAGGGTGGATGGGGTGGGGTGGGTGGAGGCATGAGCCAGCAAACAAAACGTCACTTCAGGCGAGTCTGTCTGCTTAGGAATGGCGAGTCTGTATGCTTCAGTATGCTTAAGAAACGAAACTGTAACATAGAAGATGGGGAGAGAAGTTATGACTGATTTATCGATTTATTAACAGCAAAGTAACAATAATTACTATTTAATGAACGCCAGCTCGGAGAGAAATTACAAAGATATCTCGTGAAACATCGCCGCCAAGCTGTTTATTATTTTTAACAATAATTAATTATGGTACCTGGAAATTAAACAAAATAGAAAATCGTAATAAAATTAATAAAAATATTAATAAAATAAATCTCTTGAATTTTCTAATAATTTCTCCTCCTTTAAAACAGGCACTGCGACTCCGTTTCCTATCCACATCCCCCGTGTCTCTGAAGCGCTCGATTAATCTACAAATTGTTGATTTGTTGGGAACTGGCGTTTCCAAAAAAAATTCTTGAAACATTTTCGAGCTCTTTAAGAAATATTTAGTGCCAAAGTAAACTTCCACCAAAAATACACGTTGAACCTTCCTCAACATTTTCGAAGCGATTCTTCTTTCCTAAACGCGAGTTCCTACGATAATGAATGAAACGTGAACGAATGTCTGCCCAAGGCCAGAACAAGTGCTTGCTCTTTCTTCCAACTAAAATAGCCCCGTTCTCCTACCCCGAAATCTGCGATGAGGGGTGGGTCGTTTAAAGTGAAGGGGAAGCCAAAGGTATTTCACGCGTTGCCAAATTACCAAAACAAGTGGTTTCTCAGATACGGGTTGCGAGTTAGACTAAAGACCCGGGTACATAATGGTACAGGAATGACATGAGGCTAAGGTCCACCTGGGCATGAAGTTTGGAGAATGTAATGGTGCTTTTCACTGAGAATCTTCCCCAGGTAAGCGATAATTCCCTCAGGACATCCTGTTGGGTCCCTTGAGCGCCAATACTTGGCCATCGGGAAGAGGGATGAGGAAAATCGAAGAGAAGGCCCGGACTCAATAAAAAGGGGGTAATTTTTTAGCACTAGTTCCCTATTCTTTCACTCTCCATAAAGTGTGATCTGTCACAGTGCGTATGTATGTATGTGTGCTCCAGCGTAACTCTGGAACATGTGGAACAATTTTATCCACGTTTTCTTCGAATTCTTTTGAGCGGCCGAGAAAAACAATGGGATGGCAGAACTCGACCCGTTCTCCGAGCCGAGTCACAAGAAAGCGCCGTAGAGGCTTTTCGAGAGATATCGTTATCTAAAGTAAAATTTTTCAACGACCACCACACTTAAAGGTTAATTATAAAATCATGTGAGGATGCCTGAACTACTTACTTAATCATGGCCAATCGAAAGAGGAAAATTAGCCTACTAGATAATTTTCCACTTTTCTCGTCAATGATGAATTATGTTTTGGTTTTATCACGGTATATTCGATCTTCAATGGTTTCTTTTGCCACAAGAAAATGTACTTACTTTAGTAGCTTCTAAATAATGTGTATCAAGACCAAAAGTAAAATGTAAAATGTATAGGTAGGCGTGCATGTATACTATTTTTATACTAACCCCACATCTTTTACATTTTTGTATGAATGAAGAGTTTGGAGTAATAATAGTTCCAGAAATTAACCTCTCTTTAGCTAACACTATCATAATAGGTTACCGCGGAAACAAATATGCCAGAATTTAGAATTGTGTAATTGCTTTAAAGAAAAAATTTGGAGCCGTTCTTGAGAAAATCTTGTTTTTGTATTTTTTTAAATTGCAAATATTGCACGCAATATTGCATAAAAACTACTAAAATTTTCAAAAAAATGTACATGACGTTAAAGAAACAACTTACTATGAAGAACAAATTTTATTTGAAGGAAAAATCTCTATCTGCAATTTTGTAGTTGGAGGAAGACGTCGAATAAAATTCAAACTTTTGTAATTTTCGAAAATTGATAGATAACCGTGAAATTAGGACCTATGCCACATTAATAATTGTACTTTATTCTATTCTTACAAGAAATTTAAAGAAAACATTTGGAGCCGTTTTTGAGAACATTTCGAAAATGACCGGAGGGTTTCACGTAAAGTACCACCAAAAATTAATGAATGTTTTTCAAAATCGCAGAGCTTCGTCTCAGGCCAGATGGACAGAGATTTCTTAAATTTGGAAAAAATCGTATACATAATTTAGGCGCTAGTGTTGTTCACATACGTCGGACGGGCGGACAGGCGGACGGACGTATTGCTTTCAATTGGTTTTTCGGTATCAAGGACCCACAAAATAGGGGTTCTGGCTGGATTTTTCTTAATTTAGCAACTGGATTTATCCACTTATTCGTTACCTTTAGTTAGACACAGTTACCATGGAGAAACTTGTTTTAAAATTTTATTGAGAAGTACTGTATGTACATTCCTCCATGTAACTCAAAACGAAACACACGAAACAAGCTCAGTCCTTTATTATGAGAAGCTTTTTCCGTACGGTGGACATTTTACGCGCTCGTTTTATTTTTTTCCTTCTGCCATATCTACGCGTTTACTTTATGCAGAATTCATGCCCTCTTTTTAGTTTATGTACACGCTTTTAATCACGGTAAGTTGTATTTCGAACACTTACTATATCCATTTTTTAAAAAATACTTAGCCATGGGCGCAAATGACCACAGTAGTTAAAGCGCTCTCTAAACCATATTCAATTAATCAATCCGTAAGGTGGTAGTTAATAATAATTTTGGTAGCCTTGAGTGCAGGCAAATGCATTTTCCCTGGCTTCATCTTGACTTTCGACACATCGCTTACGTATGCAGAGTTACGATTAGCATTTGCAACAGTAATTTGTATTCATGTATGCTAATTTGACAAGAATTTTCGATTATGTAATAAGAACTTGAAGCGTAAATTTGAGAGGAAAATCCAAAGTAAATTGCGGAAAAAGATAAATTGAGAGATGCGCTTTAAGTTGAACTCTTTTATTTTTCAAAGATAACATTTTTTTTAATTCGTAGATATTGTCCAATGCCGACGTACTAACGTGAAAGATTTATCATATTTTAAATGTGATTTAAAATTATCTTCAATACAGAAGGTGATATGGCACTTCCTCAATATTTTTCTTTGAAGGCATTATTCAAAAATGGGAATTTCAAAAAGGGAACAAAAATGATATTCAAAATTACCGGCCAATTTCTCTTTTGTCAGTTTTCTCAAAAATATTAGAAAGGCTTTTCTACTTACGAATGGAAACATTTCTCAGGAAAAACAGAGCGTTTTCAGACTTACAACACGGTTTTAGAAAATCAAAATCTACGGAAACTGCCATTTTTTCTTTTCTCAAAGATGTTGCTTCATCAATAGACCAAAATGAAGTACCCATTGGAATATTCTTAGATCTCTCGAAAGCTTTTGACGTTATTGACCATAAGATCTTGCTCTCAAAATTACCTTCGTATGGAATCCGTGGTATTGCCCTAGATTGGATAACTTCGTACCTTAAACATCGGACTCAAAGAGTAGAAATACCATACTGGCAGGAAAGGACATTACATACTTATATTTCCAATTCTTTGCCAATTGTGCATGGGGTCCCGCAAGGTTCGATCTTAGGTCCTATTCTCTTTCTGTTATATGTAAACGATATGCCCTCGTCTATTAAAAATGGAAGAACGGTTCTGTTTGCTGATGACACGAATGTTCTTTGCAAAAAAGAAACAGTAAATAGTACAATTTCAGAAGTTTCAAATTGGTTTAATAATAACAAATTAATTGTTAACGAAAGAAAAACTGTTTCAATGCATTTTTGCATCTCAAATCGGAAATCGCATGTTCCATTGAAAATGAACAATATGCAATTAGCTGATGTTGAGGCAACAAAATTTTTAGGTCTTTCAATTCAATCAAACCTCAAATGGAATGTACATATAACAGAATTAAACACTAAATTAAGTTCATTATGCTATGCATTCAGAATTCTTTCAAATTCTGTCAGCCTTCATGCAGCTCGTTGCGTTTATTTTGCAAATGTGCATTCCCGCCTGAGATATGGCATAATATTCTGGGGAAGCTCATCCTGTAGTATTCAGACTTTCAGATTGCAAAAGAAAATTATTCGAATAATGAAAAAATGCCTTCCACGTGATTCCTGCAAGCCTCTTTTCATTGAGCTGGGATTCCTACCATTGCCTTGTCTATTTATTTACGAATCTGTAATATTTGTCAAAAATGACCTACTTAACGGAGGGAACATATTTTCATGCAATATTGATATTTATAATTACAATACACGCCGTAGAAATCACGTGCATCAAGTGTCAGTATCAACAGCTCAGTACAAGAAATCAACATACAATACATGTACGTTACTTTACAACGCATTGCCAGATGACATAAAACAATTAAAGTTGGTACACAAATTTAAGTTAAAAGTAAAATCTTTTCTGCTGCAAAACTGTTTCTATACAATTAGAGACTATACTGATCGTGAAAAAGAAAAATAATGTTTAATGTAACAAAACAAAGATATATAATGAATTAGTTTATGTTTGCATTGTATACATTTAAAAAAATATTTAATACGCCTGTGACAAGTAATGTACTTCAGCTTCCGGGTCAATGACCCCCATCTCGATCAGGTTTTTGTCCAGTTTCCCTGATCCATTGAGCAAATGCTGAGATGGCCCCTTGTTTTGCTTCTGGACGTAAATGTATCTTCACTGTGCGCACGTTTTGTTGAGCACTCCTTTCACTTGTAGTTCATTTACAGTTGAAATTGATTTTCTATAACTCGGGAAAAACATTTTTCAAATATCTTTATTTTTCTAAAATAATTATTTTCTAAATTCATTTTTTCGTTTTTTTTAAATAAAATTCTGGCCCTCAAGAAAATGTGCGCAGGTAAATTTCTTTCCCCACACGTCATATACAGTTTTTACTGTTTTTTTGTCAAATAAATAAATAAAATGTTACAATGGAAAGGACGTTACTATCGAATTCATTTTTCTCGTCGCGTATCTAAGTCATTTTCAAGAAATATCTTTAGAAATAGGATGAATGTTAATATTGAGATGGGTAAAAATACCTGTCTGGGCATTTTATATAAATTAATAGAAGTATGTCGAAGGAATAAGATAGAAAGGAAGGGAAAATACGGTAAAATATAAACAGAAATGAGACATTGTGAACGTAAGGCGACAGTATATAATAATAAAGATGTATTCGCATAAATATTTAAAATATTAGAAAATAATTTGTATAAATTATCGTGAATGTAAGAAACATTGTTACTATAGTAACAAGAGGATCCCGATCACATCCCGAAACATTGTTAGAGGAGAAGGTGGTAATATGAGCCCCCATTTTTGTTTGGACTTTAAACAAAATAAATTAAAGCCCTATTGTTTTTAAAACTATGGAAACTTACACTTCAACATTTTTGTAATCTGCATGCAAAACATTAACTTTCTTAACTGTTTAGAAAGTTGCTAGAAATCAATAATTCTCAAGAAGTCATATTTCGAAAAAAAAAGGTTGTGTGCTGGTATTATGAGCCCCATTAATATATTATTGAAATACTTGAGGTTAAAGAAACTAATTACATATTTACAAATACAAATGCTATTTTATTACTTACACAAACTTACAATGAGATGAAAATACAAATATTTATTTCATTTACAAAAATCACAAATGTAAGTGTCTTTTTCAGCCCCAGCACAGTCATTGTGAGCCCACATTTCACACATAAGACACTGGATCCACAGTTCTCCGCGGTGGTCGGCTGAAAATAGTCCATCACAAAACATACAAGAGGTCTGGTCATCACCAGGGCTTTCAACCCCCACCTGTGTTTCCAAAACAGTCTCCTGACGTTATAGAATAGTCAGATTCTTCTGATTCCTCACCTTGAAGAAGTTAAAAGGCTCTTCATGTACGGTTTTTGTCCCCTTATGAAACTGTTTCGTGCTTCTCGTCTTTTCATTTTTACTTTTTTTATGTGCAGACATCTGTCTTTTTTCTCCAGCCGCCATCAGAGCATCCTTGTAAGGAGATGACGTGATAAGGGCTGCCTTTGAAGGTTTTCGGCCTTTGTTTGATATCCTTTTCTTTGGTTTTGGAACAGGCCAGATATCTTTTGGTGATACAGTGGATGTAGAATTTTTCTGATTTCTTTCATTAAGTCCTGAAGGACCCGCCAGTGCTAAGTCTTCAGCAGATGGGCCATTTCCAGATTCAACACAGCTCAAATGTGGAACTGACACAGGTGGGTTTAGATTGTCCTTTTTTGGGCTTTGATTGTTCTCATGTGGGGTTTTGTTGCCTTCCTGGGAGATTTTTGATCCAACGTTTTGCCCTGCTTGAGGAATAAATTTGTGTTCATGATTTTTCTTTTTTGCTTTTACCAGGGTTTTCACATTTAGTTCCTCTGCAGAGGATGGGGCAAAATCTACAGCAGAACAGACGTTCCTGTTGCATGGATATAATCCTGTGACTTTAAACCCATTCACAGCAATTGCTCTGGTCTGGCAATTCAAATAAGCTTGACCCAACAATTCAGCAATATCGTAGGGTCCGACACATCTCTCACTATGGCGCATCCATTGCCGTATACTTTCACTGTACTTCTGTTTTAAAGCCCTAAGAAATGTTTTGTCCAGAGGTTGCAACTTATGGGATGTAGTCTATGTGGAGGCAAACTTACAATAGAAATTAAATTTTCTCTTGCAAGATTCACAACATCTAAATTTTTTGTGTGGGAGTTATGGCCATCCAGAATAAGGAGTATTGGATCATCTTTTGAGGGCTTAGCTTTATCAATAAAATGCTTTAGCCAGTCAGTGAAAATGTTTGATTGAATCCACCCAGATGGGTGACACCTTCCAATTGCTCCCGGAGGAGCACCCTTCATTAGAAGCTCGGTCATATTTTTCCTTGGAAAAATGAACATGGGAGGTATGAAAGTTCCATCTGCACTTATGCAGCAGATCACTTTTATTTATTTATTTATTTATTTACGTCAAAAACAGTTAAAAACTGCGTATGACGAGCTATGGAGAGAAGTGAATTTTGTGCACGTTTTCATAATTCTGTGGTCTCTATCCTAAACCATATTCTAGTCGAATTTTGAATACAGAAAAGAGAGTTTTTTTTCGAGTTTTGTTGACAAAATATTCGCTCCTATATAATAAAATATATTTTCAAAGGTAAATTAGCTATAAATTCCTGCCCTGAACCCTCATGTTCTTCATGAAAGAATAATACTTTTTGCCGCGATAATATGAAAAACGATAATTTGAATAACTATATTTCCCACTGAAAATTCAGAAGACGTGCACAAATAATGAAGTTACATTTATGTCCAGAAGCAAAACAAGGGACCATCTCAGCATTTGCTCAAGGATCAGGGAAACTGGACGAAAAACCTGATCGAGATGGGGGCCATTAACCCAGAAACTGTGGTACAATACTTGTTACAGGTTCTTTAGAATTATACAGTCCAAATGATAAATAATTACATTAACTATCATTGTTAAAATTAATTCTACTTTCCTTTTTGATGCTCGGTATAGTCTCGAATTGTATAGAAACAGTTATGCAGCAGAAAAGATTTTACTTGGGACTTAAACTTTTCTATTGAATTTAATCGTTTAATGTCTTCTGGCAAAGTGTTGTAGAGTAATGTACATGAATTGTATGTGAATTTTTTGTAGTGAGCTGTTGATACTGCCACCTGGTGAATATGATTACTACGTCGTGTGTTATACTTATAGACATCGGCGTTTGCTGAAAATATATTCCCGTCCTTAAGTAAGTCATTTTTGACAAAAACTACTGATTCGTAAATCAGGAGACAAGGTAATGGTAAAATTCCTAGATTAATAAAGAGTGATTTACAAGAATCACGTGGGTTGGATTTGCTTATTATTCGTACAATTCTTTTTTGTAATCTGAAAGTCTGTGAACTATAAGATGTGTTTCCCCAAAATATTATGCCATATCTCAGGCGGGAGTGAACATTGGCAAAATATACACAACGAGCTGTATGAAGGCTGACGGAATTTGAAAGAATTCTGAACGCGTAGCATAATGAGCTTAATTTTGTGTTCAATTCATTTAAGTGGGCATTCCATTTGAGGTTTGACTGAATTGATAGACCTAAAAATTTTGTTACATTAACATCAGTCAATGGCACACCGTTCATTTTCAATAGAGTACAGAATTTTTTATTTGATATGGAAAACTGCATTGAAACTGTTTTATTTTCATTTACTTTTAATTTGTTATTACGGTCTGATATTGTACTCACGGTTTCTTTGTTGCAAAGAATATTTGTATCATCCGCAAAGAGAACTGTTCTTCCGTTTCGAATCGCTAAGGACATGTCATTTACGTATAATAGGAAGAGAATAGGGCCTAAAATCGATCCTTGCGGGACTCCACGTACAATTGGCAAAGAACCGGAAAAGTGTGTACATAAGGTTCCATCATTCCAGTAATGTATTTCTACTCTCTGAGATCGTTGTTTAAGGTACGAACATAGCCAATCTAGAGCAATACCACGGATTCCATACGAAGGTAATTTTGAAAGTAAAATGTTATGATCAATGACGTCAAAAGCTTCGTCGAGGCTCACTGTAACCAGAGAGCCTCGTTCGGCAGAACTTAGTGCTCCCACTTGCCTTTTGCCCCTTAAACCAATCACTCGTGGAGTTTTGCTTTGCACCACGGAGATGCCTGTCTCGTCGACATTAAATACCTTATCTGGTGGGTATTTGTGCTTGGCATACTCGGCTTCTAAGATATTGAAGAAATTGTCTACTGCTTCTTTGTTAAAGCTATTTGCTCTGGAAAATGATGTCGCAGTAGGTTTTAAAACAGCTAATACATGCTTGTGACGATTCATAAAATGGTCAAACCAAGCCCTACCAGCTAATCCATTTTGTGTGAACAGGTGTTTAATACCGTTTCTTTCACAAAGTTGATACGCTACCCTGCGAACCTCTTTTCTGGTAAGACCGTAGAATTTGCTTTCCATGACAAGCAAGTACTCGACTAATTCTTTTTCCAGCTCATCCCCTAGAATAGGTTTTCGTCCTAATTTGGTTGAAGCTGCATCTTCTGGGGGCTTGTCAACACGAACAAGCCTTTGAAGAGTAGGTCTTGGAACGAGAAACGTTTTGGAAGCCTTTTTCAAACCAATTTCTTTGCTCCTAACTGCCTTAATGCCTTAACTAATCTTATAACTGCCTTAACTATGTCTTCAGTATTCCAGTTTTTCCTTTTCGCTTTTGGTTTCGGCCCTAGTACCTTTGTGGCATCTAAAACAAAAAAGTACGAACGCAAGTTGTAGTGTATGTAATATGAGCCCCTTCAAATTTGAGGCTCATATACCAACCTCAGTTCGGGGCTCATTTTACAACCATCGCCATATTAAAATTCTGCTAACCAAAACCAATCTTTGACACGCTTTAAATTACAAATTACCGGCATAAAATCAATGCTTAAATCATACTTTATTTCCTTCGTTAGCAATTAAAGCACGTCTAAGGGAATTCAATCAGTAATTAACAGCCAAAGACATACCTTTCAAAGTTTTCAGAATAGAGAAATCACAAACACGTCTGCTACTCATCAGCTCTCATTCACAAGTGAACCAGAGCACTTCTGATGGCGAAAAACGACATTAATCTAGTAGTTAAACCCGTTTCCCCTATAGTGTGTGCAATGTATGAACAGATATTAAGGGGGCTCATATTATATACATGACTCATATTACCACCTTTACCTCTACAAGAGGATCCCGATAAGCCCAGTTGCAGAGGACAAACTAGCATCGGATTTGTTTTTATTATTGCATTTGTTGCGTCAACATATGACGCAACGAATCCCTAAGCCCCTTTCCGGGCGTTGAGCGCTTTGCGCTTTTCGGAGTAATCCCCCATTACATGTCAGTCACTCGTTAGTTGTCTAGAGGACAGCCAGGTAGCATCTCCGCGTACGCGTCTCACACCGCCCCTGCGTCACTACCCAGCGCGCTTTCCAAATGAGGATTTGGGCAGGGTTTAGGGCACTTCACAGGGGTTGGTCTAGCCGTTGTGAAGCAGGTAGACTCGATTTGTTGGAACAAATTTCACACAAGATCGACGGGAATCGAAAGAATCGAACCCGGACCTCCTTGGTGAAAGGCGAGCGACTTCGCTCTTGAGCCACGAGGCACCTTTCAGTCACTAACAATCAGAACATGTAAACGGGAGAAAGAAGCTGAATCAATGTAAGAGAATTTTGCGTCAGATTTACTCTCGGTCCGGTAGGAATAGGACATACGGCCATGTCTGGCAGAAAGTTAATGTGAAAAAATTTGAAGTTAGATTTCGTGTAGGATGTTAGACGGGACATGTATATCTGACAGTAGCACGAATTAACATTAAGAACAGAATTTGATTTTTAATTGCGAAAAGTGAGTCGTGAATGAAAATAGTTAATAGAAGTAGGACGCGAACGGTGTGGAAACGTATGCAGTTAAACTCAGTGTGGAAAATTGAAGAAACGATGGAAGGACGACGTGTATTGGACGGAATAATTCTGCTTAAAACCAAGATTTAGTTAGTTTAGTTAGTTAATTAGTTAATGCCTTATTTTACGTGGCGAGACTCGGGCCATCCCGCTCTTCCGTCTGACCACGCAAATTTTCAAATTTTCTTTCACCTAGCGGAGAAAGAAGGTATTGTCTCGGGCGACGAAACAGGCGATTTGAATTTAGCTCAGAGGCGTCATTTAGGCTTGAGGATCTTTTACATGCAAGTAAATCTACTAACATGGGCCAGCCGGCTTTACTTCCCCTCCGCGGAAGGCGTACGAAGGATTTTTTCGCCCTTAAAAATCCACGGCTTCGATCGGGTTTGAACCCGCGAATCCGGCACGCTAACCGTCACACCATCGAATCCGCAAAGATTGCATAAGGATTCCTCAATTCCAGGAAAGTTTAGAGTTTAAAACTAAAACGGACATTGCATCGAAATAGCAGCTGGCACTTCATGTCACTGAAATTTAATTCAGTAATATTGTGTTATCATTTACAAAATTATTAAAAAACAGTAAATTAATAAAATTCACCACGTACGTAAAAATATTCAGCAGCCGAATTCTCGTACAAGAGGTATTTTTCAGACCACAAGAGAGTAACAGACGAGTCCCGAGATCGTAAAAATAAAGCGAGTCCCGAAAGATCTGAAAGATCAGAAAGGGAACGAGTGCTGTGCTGTGAAGAAATCGTCCGCCATTTTGAAGCGGATGAGGACTTTTCTTGGAAGGTACGTGATGTTATAAAAAGATCATATACTTATCTTTTATATTGATGTGATCTCCCGTCGATATTAGTTCTCTATCATCAAATAATTATCCTTTATTTCCATTAAAAGAACATATTTATTCATAATCAATCGGAGTACAATTCTCTCATCGCATTCCCTTTGTCTCCATACATCAACAACCCCATGGTTACCCATTTTACACGATACTATGGCATGGCTACATGGTACAACAGTACGCAACAATGAATGAAACGTGGGTTTACCACTTTCATCTTGAGGCTAAACAACAGTCGTATAAATGGAAGAATCCTGCATCCCTTATCCCCAAAAAATTCGTGTGCAGAAATCAGCCGGGAAACTGATGGCATCCGTTTTCTGGGATGCAGAAGGGGTAATAATGGTAGATTTTCTACAGACAGGCGTAACCATAAATGCATCTTATTATTGCACCCTGCTGCGGCATTTGAGAGAAGGGCTAAATAAAAAAAGTCATGGAAATATGGCGCGCGGTGTTCTTTTGCATCAGGACAACGCACCGGCGCACAAAGCCTTCGCAACACAGGAAACTCAGCATGACTGCGGGTTCGAATTGTTACGTCATCCATCATATTCTCCTGATTTGGCTCTATTAGACTTTTTTCTCTTCCCAAACCTCAAAAAGGAATTAAAAGGACGGCGATTTGGCAGTGATGATGCAGTGATTGAGAGTGTGAATTCATGGTTGGCCTGCCAAGGTTGTGTGATCGTACCCGTAAGTGTATCAGTGAAAAATAAATTCGTGTTATGAAATTTGTCATGATTTCATTGTTAGGCTAGAAACGTTTCGACCATCCCTCGTATAAGCCCAGTATATCAGTTTCCAACGTGTCTTGGATATGGATGATATGGCAATCTTGATATTTATTGAGAATCTCGTTAAGGACGACAGACCGACAAATGTTTTGCAGTCAATCGATATTTCTGTATCAAGGACCCACCAAATGTTAATTCTGACTACACAACGTGTTAATGGAAGTAATTTACTATTTTCAGGAACAATATTTATTTACTTTTTTGTTGTGGGCCCAACAGGAACAGTTTCCCTGTGAAAATTCATCGTTTTTTCTCGTTGCTTTACATTACTTTCTCTGTGCTGTGTAAACACCAGATGAGAAAGTAAAAATATTTGAAATTTTGCTCTTTTTCTCAGCGTTTTGCTTATATCTCCACAAGTATAATCTTTATTGAAATGACCTTCGTAAACAAACATGAAATGTGCATAATTTTCGACAAAATGTAAGGCGATTAATTTTGAACTAGTTGAATGTGGCGTCGCCGACGCTGTAAACTGTTTTAAAAGTATATTCATGTGTTTAAATGTCCTTCATACTTCGTTTCATTCATGCATAGCTTTGTTCACATGTGTTCTTAGAGTATTTGGCATTGGAGCTTACCAAAGAATCGTAGTAGCTGTTAATGTTATGCTACAGTTCAAAATTTCCCAACACTCAATGGCCTTGTATATTAACTCCAAACGGGATATGAACTGGTAATATTGCAATTTCAAGATTATAATCGCTGTAAAAAATACTTATAGGTATACAAATGATGCGACAGTACAGCTATTTTTTGCGAAATCCCGTGTGATATTCTATCATGGCCGTAGAGGCTTGACAGGCAAAGTTAGAAAAATCGCACTACAGTAGAGCTAAATTTAATTCACTTCACATTTTGGATACGAATCATTCTACATACCAGCTCATTAGTATCGGGTCCATTTCACTCCATATCTCGTATACGTAAGTGTGTGCGTTGAGCTTTTTTTTGTTTGTGTGTTTTGCGTGTGTATGTATGTATGTATGTGTATGTGTGTGTGTGTGTGTGTGTGTGTGTGTGTGTTTGTTTGTGTATGTGCTCAAATGACTTCCGCATTTCTTCAAAAGATAAAGGAAGATAATATTGAGCAATATACAACTCGTGCGTAACATAAAACATGGTAACTTAAAGGGAAAAATTAGGTTATTTTTCCATAATTAGAAAATTCCATAATTAAAACATTATTGAAATAGTTTTCATGACTGTCAAGTAAGAGAAAGTAGAGCAGTTGTAAGAATTTCCTGTTTTTGCGATTAATGCATAAAAAGGAGCAGGACAATTAGTTCATTCACCCATATGAAGTGAATTATCAACGCTAGGAAAGACATTTTTTCACTTAGCGCATTATGTTACACGTTAAAGTTCCAGATAATATGAAGTGCTATTGAAAGGAAAAGTTTTGAAGAACAATCAGGAATGCAAAATTAATGTTCTATGTTGCGAGTGTTTCCATCAGATATACTCTTCGTCTGATAAGAACACGATGTTCTACCCTTTAGTGCAGTCGATACGTAATTTTGCCTAGCAAAAGGTGAGGTAGAACATTTTATTTTTTTATTTTGTTTATATCATAATTAGTAAGAAACCCCCTAAGTTTCCCACCTCGAAATACTTCGGAAACATGTTTTGGTAGCAAAAAAAAAAACGAGCATTTTTTTGATTTTGCGTAGTGATCTTTTAATGGTCGATCTTAGCGCAAAAATAGTTATGTACAATTTTAAAGATCGTAAAATTCTCTACAAATTCGCTTTGTAAATTATTTTTCTCAAGCAAATAGTAAGAGAGCTACGAGATTTTAAAATGTCACCAAATTTTTCTTTTTATTCTGGTTGCCCAAAATTACTAGTATAGTCTTTTCAGTGCAGTATTTTTCAATTCTTAAGGTCATTATAAATAAAAAGAGATAAATACTAATATTTTTTAATACTTACTGAAGTAACACTCGCATTTGAAAGTTCTGGTAAGAGTGTCAGTAAGCTTATATGTTCTGTCAGCTAACACGATTTTCTTATATTAACCCTCCAAGTACCTCGGTCTTGCTGGAACGTAAAATATCACGCGGGTCCTTTCGAGACCTTATTTCCAATTTCACTTTTTGACATTTTTTTTCTGACTGAAACTTAAAAATTCTTTAAGTTTGCATATATTGATCGATAGGAAAAATAAGATCAAATTAAAAAAAAATATATAAAAATAAAAATTTTGAGGCCAAAAATATTTACTTTGAAAAGTAACAAATTCAGATATGTATAAATGTAGAGAAGTATAAAACTTAACTCAAAATCAATTATAACTTAAACATATTGATTGATCTAAGCGATGTTCCTTGCAAACAAACAGTTTACACATTGAAAAAAATTTTAACTTTTATACCACTTTTTTCTTGGGCACATGTAGCAACGTGATCGCTTCGCAGAATTTGATGAACTCGTAGGTGTGTCATACTGTAGCCGGTTCACTATCTTCGCCCGTTCCAGAAATGATTTCCAGACACCTGGACATCATTTTTAGAAAGCCTGAGGGGTGTGTGTTTCGTATTGATGGATCATTGAGCCGCCTCCTTATCATTGGTTCAACGAGCTTTTTCGCAGCCTCTAGCAAAAATAGACGTCTTCGACATTCGTCGCCTATGTGCCATTCTGGATGAATACGCTTCCATAAAACAAATGCATTCACTCCTGCCAAGTCAATAATATTCATGAACAGCACCATGGGCCACCTACGTGTCATCCTTTGGCATGTATACTCCCCTGCCATACGATCTAGAGCAGGGTCGCTCAACCATTTGCTCCGAGGAGGAGCCGCCGTTTGCTCCCTTCTCTTTCGCAGTAGAAAGAGCAAATTACATCATCGAATATTGATCGGCGGCATGCGGCAATTGGGTTGCGTCGTATTTCTACGGCGTATTTTCCATTGCTGTTACTGCATGCTGTCCATTGCTGTTACTGCAAAAATGTTATTAAATAAACTAGTAATAAATATACTAAAAATAAGGGAAAATAAAAAAATGAAGATTTTTACAAAATCAAATACTTTTCTTACACCTTTTAAGTGATTTTTCTCGCAATATACTTTCTATGTTTGGAACAAATGACACGGTGCTGTTGAGCCGTAACATGCATTTCAGATTGTGATCTGTAATTGTAATTGTCATTCAAGATTTACAAATTTTCAAAGAAGAAAAAAATTACTCACAGTTGTATGTTGATTCTAACATACTTAACAATCGAGTAGCATGCCGATGCAGTTTTGGAAAACGGTTTTGTGGGAAGTTCTTATAAAATTCTAACAAATGTTTTTTTTGTTTGAAATTTCTCCCGTAATTCGGGAACACACTGCAAGTCAATTATTTCTAATTGAAAATCAGAAGGAACAGAGTCTATATCAAGAGAAAAAGGTATTGCAAATATATTAAATTCTGTTTGTAAATCAAACAAATCCTTAAATCTTGTTTCAAATTCCGAACGCAATGTTCTCAGTATATCTACATAATGTTCAAAATTCAAAGTTTCGTGAATGGTCACTGAAGCTAATTTGGAAAAGAATGAGTTTCTTAACACTTAATTGCCTTTCCCAGAGGGACAGTGTAGATGTTCTGGTGTGCGAAGTGCTCGCGTCGACTTCCATGATTCCACGACTGGAGTTACCGGGACACTGTGCCAGCGGTTATCACGAGCTCCGCAACGCTCGAGCTCAGATGTCGCGCTCTCGATAGCGAACACAGCTCTGTGCTGCCGATTTGCTCTGCTTGAGCAGCCCTGATCTATACTGCGATTTTCGTAACTTTGTCCCTGACAGGAATCAGCTGTTTCTCTGCCATCCAATCAGGAGCTTATATTTCGCAACAGTGACGTCACTACGGTGACGTTCAAGCTCCCTATTGGATGAAACCATGAACAGCTGATTTCTGTCAAGGACAAAGTTACGAAAATCGCAGTATAGAGTATAGACTCCTCCCTTGGTGTTATTAAAATGTGATATAATATCTGGAGTTTTCTTATGTGATTCCTCATCTATTAAACTAGAATAATGTTTAGAAGAAAGCAACACTACACATCTATTCACATGCATGACATGGGAAAATATTGTAACTTCAGGATGATAGCCGAAAATCGAAGAGTATAATTGGCATTGTTTTGATGGAAGAAATTGAGGTGGTATGAAAGTTATTTTTTCTTAGAGTTCCTGGAAGTGTTAGCTTTCTCTCTATAAGTTCTTCTGCCAAATCCAACGATGTGAAGAAATTATCGGTCGTAATTCCGTATCCAGGCCCCAAGGCATTTACTAAATCAAGAACCACTCTTTTTCCCTGATTTTTTCTGGCTCTCTACCTTTTTTTCCCTAAGTAGACTTGAAAGTTCTCGCAGTGAGTTATGTCGCTGTTAGCCAGTGCCCAGATCTTAATACCATATTTTACAGGCTTCGTTTTCATATAGCCACGAAAAGGTGCATGTCCCCTGAATGAAACCAATCTTTCATCTACAGAGAGATGACTGCCAGGGTTGTAATACTGCTGACAGTAGGAGGTAAATAGGTCAGTTATCTCTTGAATCGGTGCTAACTTTTCCGTTGCTATTCTTTCATTGCGACTAAACATGTCATCAAATCTGAGATAACAGGATATTGTCGAAAATCGAGTTTTTGACATCGTTGCTGCATAAATTGGTCTCTGAAAAAGGACGTCTGAACACCATAGCATAGAAACTGGTTCACGACTGCTTTGCGTGGCTCCACTGCAGATGAAGAGTCCAATAAAAGCATATATCTAGGTTTCATCTACATCAACCCACTTCCTTTCCTCATCTTCAGTCTTCTTATTGTAGATTTCAGATTCTCAAGCATCTCTCGGGTTAGTGTACTTTACAATAATTTCTACAATAACAGGAGAAATAAATAACTTAAAAATTGAGAAAATATTACCTTGTCTGTCAACATTAATGAGACACCGAGAGGAACGCGAATAATGTTGGAAGATGTTTGTTTTCTGCGTACAAATGGAGCTTTCAGCCAAAAGGTTTCATCCTTTGATACAAACGTTTCTCCTAAGTCTTCCGCAAACATTTCTTCATGATCACCCCCTTGAATTTCATTATCTTCTTCGTCTACTATTTCCAAAACGCCATTCGCTTCGGAACACTCTTCAGTTTCTTCTCGTAGTTTATCGTCGAGGTCGTCAGAGGCATACCTAAACATTTGAACCAGTATTGTCAAGGTCGATGCCACGAGCGGGAGTCCGTGGCAAGAGTGCAACTACGAAATCACCCCTCCACGCAGTTCATCACCCCGCCACCAGACAACGCCATCACTATTGTAAAACGGCGGGGTTACTAATAGTTTCCTTTCCCGCCGCTAGTTGCGCAGAGAAGCTCGTGGCATGGTGAGATACCATTGGGCATGCCATTGCCACTAGTAGAAGATCTTGACACCACTGATCTAAACCATTCGTTTTAGTCTTGAAGAAATAAGAAAATTCATTTCGAACTGGTCTTGGTTGCAAGCGATTCAGTTCTAAACGATGCAATACTGAACAAGAAGAACAGGCTTTGAATTAGACTCCTAATTTCTAGGAAACTCATGTTTACAACAACAGAACTAAGGGATAATCCTTTCTGAGAACGGCATCTGTGTTTACACTTGTTAGAAGCGCAATATTATGAAACAAAACCAAGCATTTTATTCCGAAAAAATGCCACGGTGGTCTCACAAGGACCACATGCAAATTTTTTAAGCATCATTGTTTAATGTAAGGCATGTATAAATGTATTCAATGAAAATGGAAATGAAATAAGATAAAAAATACTTTGAATAAAAAATCCATTGAGACACAATTAAATCCGTTCAGGTTTTTAATATATTTTCGTAAACTTTTCGTGAGACTGGGGTCATCGACGACCCCATGGTACTCAGAGAAAGCATTTCAATAGAATGAAATGACGTTATTTTCTTCTTCTAATATTATATTATTATTAATAGCCTTTAAATATAAGCAAATTTCGTTATACTTGTATAAGTTTAATTGGAAAAATAAATATTTGGGATATTTTACTCCCACCTAAATTCAGTTCGTACGATTGGGAAGGGTTTGCACAGTTGCCGCCTTCTAATAGTCTGCTACTAACCTCGCAGTAGAATGCGGAAGTGTCTTTGCGGTTTGCTGGATCCCAGTGTTATATTTACGTGTGTCTTTTTCAAAGTTGCAATTTTGTTTTTTGTTTGTTTCTAAGACTTTTTATAGACAAAATGACATCAAACATTAAAAATAATTCACAACTAATACGAGATTTACTAAATGAGAGTGATTACGAAGAAACATCGGAGAGCTTGTTTGGTGATCACTCGGATTTGGATCCTGATTTTGCTTTAGAACACGATTTTCAAAAGTTTTAATTTATTTTTTGCACAAATGTTATTTTTAAGTGTGTAAATCAAAAATAGTAGTTAAAATTTGATTTGTTTTCATTTTTCAGTCAAAATTTACTTCTATCAAATCTCTAATGAAGTATTATTTAGTTGCTTTTTATCTAAAAAACGTCTCGTTTGCTAAGGTATTATAAGAAAAACTGTTTACATTTTTAAGATAATGATGTAAGATAGGATAAATACAATACTTTTTATGGTCTTTACTAAAATATAAAGTTTAACAGTGATATTTTGTTTTTTTTAAAAAATTCATCCAAATCTAAACACTTTTGTCAAAAAAGTGTAATTTTTATGAATGATGCTAATATCTTAATAAAATAACATTAATTTCCCTCCAAACAGTGTTAGCTCTGCTTAAAAGTATAATTAAAAAATATTTACAGAACTTTCGAAAACCTTCAGGTAAAAATATACATACATACTTTAAAATTGGGGTCTGACAGACCCCACTGTTATATTTACGTATAATTAAATAAGTGTTACATTTAAGGGATAATTATAATATTAATCCTGATCCAAGAAGGAAAAACCGTATTAAGTGGTATATATATATATATATATATATATATATATATATATATATATATATGTATATAAATATAAATATATACACACACACTATGCCTACTGTGACGCGTTTCAAAATTATTATCGAAAAATATTATTTTTTATGAAAGAACATTATGGAGATTGTTATTTACCACACATTTTGAAATCTTAAATCTTGACCACGCCATTTACCGTATTTTTAAAAGAAAATTTTAAAAATGTGGCTTCACGTAAAATACCCCCAAAAATTAATGAATGTTTTGCAAAATCGCAGAGCTTCGACTCACGTCAGATAAACAGTGGTTACTTCAGTTTGAAAAATATCGAACGCATAGTTTAGGCGCTAGTGTTGTTCACATACACCGGGCAGATGGACGGACGGACATTTTGCTTTCAATTGGTTTTTCGGTATCAAGGACCCACAAAGCAGCGATTCAGGCTACACCATGTGTTAGAGGAGTTTTTTTCTTAATCTAGCAACTATATTTATCCACTTTTTCGTTATCACGGCCCGGCAACGATTTGATTTTTTCGCGCAACATTACTTAATTTTCCCTATACTACGTGTATTACTCCGTATATACGCACGTATACGGGAAAGTAAAATGTATACTATCCCTATAACTTAAAGAAAACTATGCCCGGAAAGTTTTACCATAAGCGCCTCTACTAATGTAAATAATAATAATAATAATAATAATAATAATAATAATAATAATAATAATAATAATAATAATAATAATAATAATAATAATAAAGATCCAAAACAAAGACGCATCTTGTATTCAATCTGAAGTTGATGCTGGCGATGAACTTGTGGAAAAGTGGAAGATGTTCACGAATTCTCGGAAGAGGACCTCTTCCAAGCAATTAAGAACATGGGAAACTGGAAATACCCCGGGATTGATAAGATCCAGATTTATTGGATTAAGAAATTAACAGCAATACATTCTCATCTAGCAAATGCTGTTAATAAGATTTTAGAAAACCCAAAGGAACTCCCGGAATGGCTCACACGCAGCATCACGTAGTTGCTACCCAAAGCGGGAGATAGCTCTTTGCCGAAGAACTGCAGGCCAATCACTTGTCTGCCAGTACTGCACATAAGTTATAACAGCCATAGTTGACAAAATATACAGAATCTAGAGAAGAATCATCTGACGCCAGCTGAACAAAAAGGATGTCGTAAAGGCTCGTATGGCTGTAAGGAAATCTTGCTACTGAATAAAGTCATCTTGAATGATGTAAAGAAACAAAAACGTAATTTGTGCATGGCTTGGATTGACTACCAAAAGGCCTTTGATACTGTACCATACGATTGGATTTTGAAGACCCTGGAGATCTATCGATTTCATCCTAGGCTTATTGAATTTTGCAAGGCTAGCATGAAGTTGTGGAGTACCAGGTTACTAATACAGAGCAGAAAGGAAGCAGTAGAAACCAGAAGTATTCAGATCAACAGGGGCAATTATCAAGGAGATTCACTATCCCCTCTGGTGTTTGGAAATAGTTTGATCCCACTATCTGGACAGTTGTCGCAAGCTGACTTTGGTTACAAGCTCCATGGTGATAAAAGGCCAGTGTCACATTTGTTTTACATGGATGATCTTAAAGTGTTTTCTCAGAATGAAGCGATTCTTTCCCAAATGCTGTTTGTCGTGAATAACTTTAGCAATGACATCTGCATGAAGTTTGGTCTTGACAAGTGTGCAAAAATCAATTTAAAAAGAGGCAAAATGACAACGTCAGAGAGCATTGAAGTTGATACGCACACTGTGATTCAAGATCTTGAGCCAGGTAAAACTTACAAATATGTGGGAATTGAAGAATGTGAAGCCATCTCGAACAACACAATGAAAAAGAGAATTCGCAGGGGGTATTACATAAGAGTGAGACTGGTTCTGCGGTCCGCTTTTAACTTCAGGAATAAAATATCTGCAATTGGTAATTTGGCGGTTCCTGTAGTCGAGTACAGTTCCGGACTAGTGGACTGGACTGAACAGGAAATTCGCATCATGGATCGAAAAACCAGAAAACTGCTTACAATGCATCATGTTTCCCACCATCGACTTTATGGGTCACGTAAGGAAGGAGGAAGAGGCCTCAGAAAAATTGAGGCCTTCTGGCACAATGCAATAGTTGGGATGGGAAAGTATGTAGTCAGCCATCAAGATGACCCTCTGAGGCAGATCATGAAATCTGGCCGAAGAATGGGAAACAGAGGCACTGTTAGTGTAGCAAGAAGGATTGCAAAGAAAACCATGCAAGACACGCAGAATGACAGAGACACTGAACTTTTGATGCTACTTAACATGGAATGTGAGACTCAAAAAATGTTAAAGAAGTCGTGGAGAGACAAACCACTCCACGCACAATATTTGAAACGAATGGACAGAGCACAGATCAATGAAGATCAATCATTTATGTGGCTTAAAAGGATAAGAAAGAAGCAAAAATCTGAAGCACTGATAATAGCTGCCCAAGATCAGGGGCTGAGAACACGACATTATTGTAAAGCGGTTCTCAAAATCTCCCAAGATGATAAATGCCGCATTTGCCAGGAACACATAGAAACCATTGCCCATATTGTCTCAGCTAGCAAAGACCGAATACTTGAAAAGAAAAGGGTGTGTAGCTACCTTCACTGGCAGATCTGTTCCGCCCTCGAAGTTCCAAACACATACCCTAAGTGATACGAACACTCACCAAAACCGGTGACGTCTGTTGGATTGTGTACGATATTGTACGACCAACAAATTAAAACTGATCGCACGATAGCGGCAAACAAACCGGATATAGTTATTTGGAGAAAAAATCGTGTCTACTTGTCGATGTTGCTGTACCTTGCGATCAAAACATCGTTACCAAAGAGGCAGAGAAACGTCTTAAATACAAGAGTTTGGAAATCGAGATCAGCCGAATGTGGGGCGTAAAAGCACAGGTTGTCCCGATAGTCATCGGAGCTCTGGGATTTGTTCCGCAAAATTTGTGTAAGAACTTGTCTAAACTCCCAGATAATTCAAAAGACTGGGAAGTGCAAGAAATCGCTTTATTTGGAACAGCCCACATTTTGCGCAAAGTATTGTAGAGGCACCGATAGTCCCTAGATCTGCTCCTTAGGTAGCTGGTTGCAACCCGGAGTAGATTTTATTTTGAGCCGACTCATAACATCTTTAGTCGTGATGTAGTGGAATAATAATAATAATCATAATAATAATAATAATTAATGCCTTTATTAATATGGCGAGGCTCGGAAAATCAGGCCCGCTCTCCTCTTAGCCACATGTCACATGTTTACAAATTAGGTAATACAATACCATCTACCAAAGTAAAAGTAGGATAGTTTATGAGTTGCAAGTAGTTAGTCGAAAACAAGCATCATTTAAAGCAACTTATATAATATATCAGAGGTTAAACAGATACAAAATTGTTACAAAATTTATTTGAAAAAAGTTTTAATTCAGAGACGGAAATTGAAAACAGACTTTGAATTTGATAACATTATATGCTCCATTTGTCTGTGCGCTAGGCGGTAGCCTGGTATTCACCCCGAGCGACAGTAATCTATTAATACAGAAACACACCATCTCACCCGCCGCTCGACCTTGGAGGAAAACCCGCTTGTCGGGGAAAATCCACCAGGCAGGCTGCGTCGTAATACAAATGTAAAGTAAGCTAAAATGAAGAGAGAGGTCCTTGGAATGTTTTCCTCAGCTGCTGTCAATGCTGAACGGGGTTGTCTTCTTGCTTAACTCCACCGTTGCCCCTATGGATGAAATACAGTTCCGGCAGTATAAAAATATTCGGAAAGAAGTAAATTTTCAACAAAAATACATTAATATTATCCTAAAACATATTAATAATTTCTTAATACTCCCGAGGAAGAGGAAAAGTTGTCAAGGGTTTACTTTGATAACCGATAATCTACAGTTATTTAAATTGTAAACTGGTTAATTGACGTAAACCGACTATTTTGTAAGAAAACGATTTAGGTGTTTTTTGAAATATGTTAATGAGGAGCAGTTTTTAATATTGGAAGCCAATTTATTCCACTCTCGGGCTACAATCATTTGCGAACGATTTAGTTATTTTTACTTTTTGGAATACAGAGTAACTGGGATTTCTGAAATCTGGAGGATTTAAGATGTACGAAATAATTTGTTATATATGACAGGGAACCTATTTTTGGCACCTTAAATAAAACAGAGGCTGTGATACAAACGCCTATCCTTTAGTGTTAAAATTTTGAGCTCTTTATAAACACCGGAGGTGTGATCGTATTTTCCTTTATTATAAATGAAACGAATACATGCTCTTTGCAGAGTTGGAGCAAGTGAATCTTTCAAATTGTTATACACCATGTCACCGTAGTCGAAATGAGGACACAAGAGGGTTTTACTAACATTTCCTTCGTATTTGTAAGGAGATATTTGTCGATACATCTAAGGGATTGTAAAGATGCATAAACTTTGCGACAGACATTTCAGATCTGATCTTCCCAGCTTAGATGATCATAAAGTATTAAGCCCACGTTTTTCACTTGTGAATGACGAGGCACTGCGACATTGTCTATAAGCTCATCAGAAACAGAAATTTAAACTTCTTTTATTAAAAAATTAGGCCTGTAAGGGCGAAATTGTTTCCTACCGCCTCGAATAACAGAGATTTTACTTTCATTTTAAGTATTTTTGAAGGTTCTTCTCCGTGATCGATCTAACGAACATACTACCTTAAAGTTTTATTTTCCTGCGCTTCGTTTGAGGCGGTGCACGTAGGAATATTAGATATGGAACACCGGTCATCAATGAAAATCATGAAGTTAATCTAATGCCTCCAGAAGTGCACGTGACTTTACCTAGGATAACCCCTCCATCAAGCTGCAGCCCCCTGACTCTCCCGTAGGTAGCGTTTAGCCACACGGTCAGTCCGAACTCAGTCATTGTTTGAACCAGGTGTCTTTATTTTCCGTGCTTCAATTGTGATTTATAGTTTACTGTGCAAGCATGGCTTCATGTAGCGGACTACTGAAAAAAAAAACCTATATGGACGTGGAAGTAGGTTTTTGCTTCAGGGTATGTTTCATTTGATTGCTCCGTATTTTTTTGTTCTTCCACTTAGTCAATATTAAAATCTTCTAATTAGGATCCGTTTCTTGAATTAATCTTGAGATATAACAGTATTTTTGACTATGAGTCGCACCATGTCGCCTTAAACTTTTTATGTGAGAATTAGGTATACACCTTTGCGTAGTAGAAGCTACGATAAAATCATCCCTCCATGTCCCACATATTTTCTGTAGTGGTTCATATTGTAAGATTCAACTTTTCAATCATTCGGATAAAAGGTCACTTTCATGTTTTTCTTGGCATATTCCACACAAATGGTAAAGAAAATCACCAGATTGGATAACATTTTGAAGGCGTTCAAAGGGGAAAAATTGAAGAAAAATTTTTTTTGATGGAAGAAAGACCTGTGCAGTTGATTTCGTGTCCTATAGAAGACAGGACAATATGAACTCGTTCCTTGAGGTTATTCAAGAGCAGTTTTAAGTAAATGTCGGAAGCTGCTAATTACACTGATGAAAGATTCTTTCAAAACAACGAAGAGTGACTTAATATATCCCTGGAGCTACCTAAATGGTCACATAAACCAGAACGGCGAGTAAAACGTTTAGAAGAATTAACTGATCGAAGCAAACGATGAAGCACAAAAGACTTGCGGGCCCAGGTACCTGTTGAAGACTTATGCTGCTCGTACGTGCTAGGGTACTTCTGGAAATACCGACACATCTAAAATGAAAGAAATGATGTCAGCACTCACTAGAGCTAAAAAGGCTGTTGCTGACATCCGATCCACTCATCAGTTCCATCAGAATGAAAATGAAGAGTAAATTGAAACCATTTTCCAATGAGGCATTGAATATTTTAGTAGCTACCACAGCAAGCGATGATACATTGTTTATGTTTATGCATCAAAATGTTATGCATCGCGATGCCGATGATAGCTCCGACAGCGAAGACGACAAAGAGGACGCTGAAAACACTAGCGATCACGAGAGTAGCGATTCAGATTAACTATAGACATTTCACCTGTATTTTTTTTATATTTCCTGTATTTATATATAATATCATTCATTTTTTTAGAATGTACATAGTTATAATAAGTTATCGCCGTTCCTGTAAAACATTTGGAATAAAATGTGTTCAATAATCATGACCGGTTCTTTATCTCAAATCTGGCCATCACAAAACCAGTTATTCCATTCTAACATTTTAGCTTAATGTTTTAAAATTTCCTGATATTCATATATTTGTCATTATTTTCTTAGAATGTCCAAAATTATGATAATTTACCACAATTCATGTAATAATATTGGAATAAAATGGGTTTAGTAATTTTGACCGGATTTCCATCTCAAATACTATGTGCGGTGTCAATAGAATATAAACAGGCGGCAAAAATTAACTTAATATTACAAGTCGTAGAATATTAGTAATTGAATTAGTTTATTAGTATTGGAGTTATTAATCAATAATATATGATGTACTTTAACTAATCGATAAACAAGTTGAAATCTGAATACAGATGGAAATAAGTGTTTTTGCAAAGATTTGATATTATTTGCCAAGCGAATGCACATAGTTTTGACAACGCTGCACTGGTAACCGTGCGTTGCTCGCTTCTTGGACTTTTTCAAGTAATATAAAATTATTAAAATCATATTTCAATTCTACTTTTGAGGCAAAGAAAAATCGAGAAAATGTGAAGAAATGTCCAAAGATCCGACTCGTCCCGGCCCTACTACAAGCAACCCATACAAAAACTGCGTCTGTCTCGACAAAAAGTTCGCTTAGCTTGAAGTAGGCATGACAAGGTCGCAAGCAAGATAACTAGCGTACTCTCTGAGCTTTCTGCGCTTATAATACTCTCTGAGCTTCTAATATTCTCTGAGCTTACTAGAGCTCACTGTCACTCAGTGGCTTAGTGTCAGGGGACGCTAAGACGCTGAGCATCCCCACGTCAAATATTAATCAAAGAATCCTAAATATTGTATCGATAAACTTACAAGTAATTCATTGAGCGAAGCACGTTTTGTGTTAATATTAAAAGTGGTTTCCTGTGATTGAATTCGGCGCGTTGGTACATGCTGGCCTCTGATTGCTTGGTTGCTAAAATGATTCTAGCATCTGCCAAGAGATTGCGATGGGCAATGACGCATGCGCAGACGGTGAGATTCAAGGGGGAATCTTTTGGAGAGTGGTGAGGTGGGGAGGGGTCCCCACCTAACCTCTCTCCCAAAGATTCACGAGTTTCTGACGCTAGCGTACGACAGCAGGGCGAGGCGTATGAGCAGGTTGCTTGTTTGTGCACGAGAGCGCAGCACACTTGACACAGCCAGTGAAATATTTTTCTTTCTCACTTGAGATTCTCTGGTTAGTCATTGGCACTTAACAGGAGACAGTGTATGCCTACTAATTCTTAATTAATATATAAGAAGATGAATTCTTCACAAAATATATTAAATATTATTTTGGTCTGAACTGTATAAATTCACAAGTGATCTCATTGCCAATCGCGCATGAAAATTTAAGCTGAGCCATTGCATAATTTGCTTTCAAGAACTCTCCTGACATAAATCTGTTGAAGTATTGTAACATTTTTTTTGATGACATAGATTCTAGAGAACATTAAACATCATGATGTGTTCAGTTGGCGTTCTTATTGAACATCCCCAAACGCGCGAGTCGCGCTACGCCACTGCTGTCTGTCATCGAAAGGACTAGCGCGAGTTTTAAAAAGAAAGGTTGTACAAATTGCTCTGTATTGGTGGTACGTCAGTGAATACTTCGCGCATGACAGTCCTTAGGAGAAGACTTGACGATTATTGTCCCAAATTTAGCTACATTAAATCTCAGTTCCCCTAATAAAGAAAAAAAACGTTCCATTGAAATGTAATAATACATCAGCCAAATTTCAAATTTTTAATTGAAAAGAAAATTAAACATTTTGAATTAAAAGTACCTTGATTTTGTAATCGTGTGTATTTAAGTGTGCATTATCTTAGGTATACGAGACTAAGATTCTCGTCCGTTAAAAGAGCTGTACGCCCGTAAGATTTTGTAAATTTACAGAGACGTTATTTTTTCTTTCCCGTATACATACGTATATACGGAGTAATATAAAATACCCCAACACGCGGTGTAGTCAGAAAACCTGGGTTTTGTGGGTTCTTGATACCGAAAAACCAATTGAAAGCAAAACGTCCGTCCGTCCGTCCGGTGTCTATGAACACCACTAGCGCCTAAAACTTCTTTCAAAATGGATATTCCCTGGTTGATCTGCTTCCACTCGAGGCGCCACGGTTTTCAAAACTTTCTTCAAAATTTGGGGGTACTTTACATGAATCTCCCCGGACATTTCCAAAATTTTCTCAAAAACAGCTCCAAATTTTTTCTTTAAATTTCTTGTATGAATAGAGTAAAATACGCTTATTAAGGTGGGATAGGTCATATTTTCACGGTTAACTCTAAAATTTCGAAAATTTCAAAAGTTTGAATTTTTTTTCGGCGTCTTTCTACAATTACAAAATTGAAGTTAGAGATTTTTTCCTTCGAATAAAATTTGTTCTCCAAAGTAAGTTCTTTCATTGTCATGTACATATTTTTAAAAAGATTAGTAGTTTTCGCGCAAGATTGCGTGCAATATGTGCAATTTTAAAAAAATACAAAAACAAGATTTTCTCAAAAACTGCTCCAATTGTATTAAACTTTTGGTAAATATAGTGCCTAATGTACTCTATGAGATGACATAGACGCCATATTGCATTATTCTTTTGTTTTTGCAAAAATTACAAAAATATAATTTATTAACGTCTATCACGTCGTTACTATTTACATTAGCGGTGATTTGTTCACATTATTATATTAATGAGTACATTTGCTTTAAATAATGTCACATATCGTTTCTCGAAAACTGAAACTCTCTGAAAAGTAGCTGAAAATTATTCCACCTTTTCAGAAACGCTCAAATGCCATTTTCTCATAAATGCCTCCAAATTTTTTCTTCAAACTGTTTGAACGGATAGTACTAACTGCACTCTTAATATGTCGTTAAGTTCAATTTGGAGTATTTTTTGTTTTTTCAAAAATTATACAAATGTATTTTTTTAAGATATCTCACACTTGTTATATGCACAGTACCAGCAATTTGTAAACACTATTGTATTTGTGAGTGTAAGTGCTTCAAATGACTTCAAATGAAATTTTTCGAAAACTCAAATGTTTTGTGTGAAAAGGAGCTTGAAATTTTGCATATTTAAGAGAGCTTAAACGCAATTTTGTTAAGAACGGCTCCAAATTCTTCAAAGCAAAATTACCATTTACGACGAGGTTTTAGTGTTCATTAATATTCTAAAATTAATATTAGCCGTTCTATCATTAGGAAGCCGACAAAATAATAAAATGTCAAAAATTGTACTTTGGGCGGCGATAGTGGCCGCTGGCAAGAGTTGGCAATTCCGAATAGCTGGTCGAGACCCAAGGAAATAGAAAACTAATATGGGAAAGACTGTGCCATTCTGTAGCACCACAAGTTTTATATTATTGCAACATATAACAGAATGATTTCATAAATGAAAACAACAACAACACAGAAACAAAAACACAGAAATAATACGCTATTCAAACATATTCCTAGTCCTTGGAAAAATATTTATATCAGGCAGGATTTAAAAAGAAAATAAACGTAAAATAATAATAATAATAATAAATAGTAAAAAATATAATCATAATTCAAATCATGGTTGTGTGATTGAATAACTGATAAACAAAGTTTCGTATGGTGCCACTTTTCCACCCCTCGCGTTGCTTCAGCGTGGACACGTACACCTTTTGTGGATTTGGGGGGAAATGAGAGCGGAGTCAGAGGAAGTTCCCGGCGGAGGCGCTTGTAGGTATTCAGGCGCCCATGACAAGCAAAGAATTTGCACACATCCCGTGTCTGCTCTACCGTAGCGACGCCTCAGGTTGCCGGCTCTCGCCGGAGCGCCGGGCTTACCGGGGCGGGCAAGTATCTTTCGCGGGCGTCATTTGACAGGCCTGGCTGAAGAGATATAATGTGGAAGCGTTGGCCTCTCGCCCTGCGAAACGCTTCTGCTACGTATGACGCTTTTATTGCTATCTCACGCGGCGGGTCGGCGGGGGAGGGGGGGCAGCGACGGCGGGACGACAAGCAGGCGGACGCGCGGACGGCCGTACCGCGGGAGAACCTCGCTCGCGTCAGAACAGCCGTTGCTGCGGCGCAGCGCAGAGCGCCTGTTTGAGCAGCGTCTCCCTCGCCGCCGCCGGACCGCCGTTCGCTGACTCCGCGCCATGACGCCCAAAATTCACGGCGAGCAGGAGCCGCAGCGGCCAACCAGGTAGCGCCAATCTCCCGCAGTGCAACAAAGCGCGAAATTGCCAGTCTTTTTCGGGGCAGCGGAGAGGGCGCGCTCGTTTACAGCCGGTCTTGTTTTTGCTGCTTAAACGCATGTTTGCGGCCTTGAATGCAACAGGTCGCTGTTGAGTAAGCGAGACGGAAGAAATTATGAATATGTTAGTCGATTCTATCATACGTTTGATATATGAAAATGTATTGTAATAATATTCGTATGTAATGAAGTCGACATTGTTTGTACGAATCCTAATCAAGCTAACACGTTGGTTCAATAACATTTCATATTCATTGTTTTATTCGTGATGGATTCAAAGAATTATTCGTTGAACTACTTCTACGCCAAAGGCGATATCTTTGCACATTAATTAATTTTTTATATGGTTGGAAATCAAATGACACCTTGTAATTTTTTGTGACCTCTCCTAAGCAAACAACGCGAAATGCATTTTTACAATCAATTAAAACAGGGTTGCTTTCCAACCCGTCGGTAGTTGGTCAATTAATGTTTTCTGTGCGTATTTGAGAGCAGGCAGAGTTTGGAAGAAACAAAGTAGGCTAGGTCCTTTATATCGTGACCTTATCGCATTGACTTCGTTCTCCACGCTATCTCTAATTTTCGTATCTGGTGACCAGTGGGCAGTTTTACAATAACTTGCGCCCATTGTCAAAGAAAAATATAGTAGACTGATGAACTTATGTCAATCTTGTGAAATTCATGTTTTGAAGAAAATTAACTCATCAGATGTTTGATAACATTTTCAAATGCATTTCAAGGATATTCGTCGCCTGATAGAAATTACCTAGAAGGATTGTTACAGAAAATTCTCTCGTGAATTCATCTTCTCTGTTTTGCAGAACATGAAAGTGCATTTCTTATCTCACGGTGATGTGCATTTCTTATCTTAAAACCCATTTTATGGTAAACACAGTATATCGGATACAAAAATATTTACGAGAGCTAGAATTTAAGATAAAAATCTCGCTTTATTTACAAAAGGAGATAAGCTCGTCTCTACATTTTTACCTCTTCTATGTATCTCACAAAAGAAGTATTTAATCTCTTGGGAACTGTTTTGTCTCATTTTTGACAAAAGGTGAGCAATGATAAAATAATAACTAAATAATTATATTATATTTAGGCTGTATCGAAAAAAATATAATTCAATGGCTTATTGAAAAAAGTTTTCGATGCAAGAACAACATCGGCACCGAGAAAACCGTTTTTAAAATGGGTTTAGGGGTGCCTCCTACCCCATAAACAAACCATTTTTCGGCCTTTTTTCGCTACTTTTTAGAAAATAACGGATAAATATTATTTAATGTAATTTTTGTCAATCGAATTTTGGGCTGATGTGGTGCCCACGTTACCCCGCAACAATTTCATGATCATCAACCAATACTTATTTGACTCAAACAGTGTGCCACATTAACTCTAATGTGGCCAATTTTACGTTAAAATCACAGAAATAGACACTTTTCAATTGACTATAGCTCCGGAATTTTTTATCCAAAATACTTTTAATTTAGATAAGATTAGAGCTCAAAATCTCTACTTTAAGATCTTTGCTTCGCACAATTTTAATATTTCACTGCAATCGGCTAAAATTGCGCCGCGCGCCATCACTATTTACGACGCACATTGCTTCCGCACTGCTCTGTATGATTTCTTTATTCACTATTAGGCTGTTTTGAAGATATTTGTAGAAGCTTAGCGAAAACAAGTTAGTTTTCGATGCGAGAATAACATTGGCACAAATAAACCCGGTTTTAAAATTATTTCACAAACCCCTTAAACATCACATTTTTCGGAATTTTCGCTACTTTTTAGAAAATATTGAAGAAATATTTAGTGGTATTTTTATCAACGAGTTTTTGGCTGAGGTGGTGCCCACGTTATTTCACAACAATTTAGTGCTGATCAAACATTACTTATTTGACTCAAACAGTGGGCCACATTAGTAATTCCTAAATGAGGCTTTTTACCGCCTTAAAAACAAATTTTGAGGCCAAAGGCCTCAAAGAAACGTTTTTCACACCGTAATCTACAGAATGAACTCTTCCTAAACATTCTATTACATTTTTGCTGGTAGGGTGCTTCCCGACATTACCTCACTTGCTCAGAGACGTGCAGAATCTGCAAGTAAATATGAATGAGAGGGACAGAGAAGCAGAGAGAGAGAGAGACCGACAGACAGGGGAGGGAGGGGGAGAGAGACAGTGAGAAAGGAGGGGAAAGAGGGAGATGAAGGGCAGAAATGTGAAATTTTCATTTCCTTCATAAATGCACCATCAATTTCCGGTATCCATACGTATAATCGGAGTAATGTATGTAGTATAGGGAAAGTTATGTAACGCTGCGGAAAATCGATTATAATATTTCAACGGATATATACGTTGTGAGCTCTCCTGATACCGAAAATGTGTTGCTTTTTTCGAAACGTCCGTCTGCCCGTCCGTCTGCCCGTCCGTCTGCCCGTCCGTCTGCCCGTCCGTCTGCCCGTCCGTCTGCCCGTCCGTCTGCCCGTCCGTCTGCCCGTCCGTCTGCCCGTCCGTCTGCCCGTCCGTCTGCCCGCCCGTCTGCCCGTCCGTCTGCCCGTCCGTCTGCCCGTCCGTCTGCCCGTCCGTCTGCCCGTCCGTCTGCCCGTCCGTTTGCTCGCCCGGATGCGCGCCTCACTGCCCGTCCGCCGCCCACCCGCCCGTCTGTGAAGAACACTAGAGCCAAAACCGTATGTATGATTTCTTCCAAATTAGATAATCTTCTGTAGATCTGGCTCCACTCGAGGCGCCGCGATTTTGAAAAATATTCTTCAAAATTTGGGTTTACTTTACATGAAGCCCATCAAACATTTTCAAAATTTTCGCAAAAACGGCTCCAATTTTTTTCTTTAAACTTTTGGTATAGTGTTAAATGTACTCTATGAGATTACATAAACACAATATTGTTCGATCCTTTTGTTTTTAAAAAAGTACAAAAATGGCCATTTTTGACTGATCTCCCACATTGTTCATATTCACATTAGCGGCTATTTGGTCACATTATATTTATGAGTACATCTATGTTAAATAATGTCATATAAAGTTTCTGGAAAAAACAGTTTTTAGTAAACATAACCTCAAAAATCCGGCATTTTTAGAAACGCTCAATCGCCATTTTTCCAAAAACTACTCCACATTTTTTCCTTCAAACTTTTTGCTCGGCTAGTGTTAATTGCATTATTTAATATGACGTAAAACTGATTTTGGGGTGATTTTTTGTTTTTAAAAAAATTATACAAATATAATTTATTTGAAAGAGCCCTCACCCCGTTTATATTCACATTTCCAGCAATTTGTAAACACTATTGTATTTGTGAATGAAAGTGCTTCAAATAACCTTCAATTAAGTTTTTCGCAAACTGAAAACTTTTCTGTGAAAAACAGCTTCAAATTTCGAATTTTCAGTAGCGCTCTAACGCCACTTTCTTAAAAACGGCTCCAAATTTGTCAAAAGAAAAATGCCATTTAGAACGAGGTTTTACAGTTCTTTAATATTCTTTAAATAATATTTCCGTTCTGCTATTAGGAAACCAAAAACTTAATAAAATGATAAAAATATGTAGTTTTGGCGGCGATAGATGGTAGCTGGCAAGAGTGTGTGTCAAGTCCAAATAGCTAGCCGAGATCAAAGGAAATAGAAAACTAGTACGAAAAAGTCTGTGCCATTCTGTAGTATCACTCGTTCTTTCAGAACTTACGTTACATAATTGATGAACTGCATTACTCACGTGTACCACTTCGCTAATAGCCGATTACGAGAACCAGTTACGGGAATATAGAGACAACTTTTTATTGCAATACAAAAACCCTTTTATGAAACGTAGAATGAATGTAATTAACGTGCTGATGTGTATGTCTAGATTAGTAAATTTAAATTCACGCAGAAATTGAGAGAAATCTACACAGACTCTGGCCTTCTGAGAAGTGTTTTTGGTTTCGTAAGACATACAGGAACTCGAGTAAAATCTAAAAACGATTAAATAGTTTCGATTTTGAATGAAAAATGCAAATTATTGATAGTGTTATTACGCTTATATTATTCTCCTTACACCGACTGAATTCTCATTCTTAGTTCCGTGATACAGTGAAACCTGTATTGCTTGTTAAATGCACGCTTGATAAATTGTTCATACTATGGGCTTCTTAGTATATTGTACTATATTCTCAATGTTTCGTGTTAAAGGGTACTCCCGGATAAGATGGTAAAAAGTTACCCGGAACCAAATTGACATATGAGTAGTTACACTATAATTCTAACACAAAAATAATACTTCTGAAAGGTCTCTTGGCCGCCTTCCCACTACGCACACCTCTCTACAGCCAAAACGTGTTTTTACTTTCCCGTATACGTACGTATACACGGAGTGATACGTAGTATAGGGAAAGTTATGTAATGCTGCGCGAAAAAATGGCCAATTTTCGGCGGAAAAAAAATAATTGCCGGGCCGTGAAAACGAATAAGTGGATAAAACCAGTTGCTAAATTAAGAAAAAAAAATCCCCTAACACGTGGTGAGGTCAAAATCCATGATTTGTTGCTTCTTTATACTTAAAAATCGATTGACGGCAGTCCGTCCGTCCGTCCGTCCGTCCGTCCGTCCGTCCGTCCGTCCGTCCGTCCGTCCGTCCGTCCGTCCGTCCGTCCGTCCGTCCGTCCGTCCGTCCGTCCGTCCGTCCGTCCGTCCGTCCGTCCGTCCGTCCGTCCGTCCGTCCGTCCGTCCGTCCGTCCGTCCGTCCGTCCGTCCGTCCGTCCGTCCGTCCGTCCGTCCGTCCGTCCGTCCGTCCGTCCGTCCGTCCGTCCGTCCGTCCGTCCGTCCGTCCGTCCGTCCGTCCGTCCGTCCGTCCGTCCGTCCGTCCGTCCGTCCGTCCGTCCGTCCGTCCGTCCGTCCGTCCGTCCGTCCGTCCGTCCGTCCGTCCGTCCGTCCGTCCGTCCGTCCGTCCGTCCGTCCGTCCGTCCGTCCGTCCGTCCGTCCGTCCGTCCGTCCGTCCGTCCGTCCGTCCGTCCGTCCGTCCGTCCGTCCGTCCGTCCGTCCGTCCGTCCGTCCGTCCGTCCGTCCGTCCGTCCGTCCGTCCGTCCGTCCGTCCGTCCGTCCGTCCGTCCGTCCGTCCGTCCGTCCGTCCGTCCGTCCGTCCGTCCGTCCGTCCGTCCGTCCGTCCGTCCGTCCGTCCGTCCGTCCGTCCGTCCGTCCGTCCGTCCGTCCGTCCGTCCGTCCGTCCGTCCGTCCGTCCGTCCGTCCGTCCGTCCGTCCGTCCGTCCGTCCGTCCGTCCGTCCGTCCGTCCGTCCGTCCGTCCGTCCGTCCGTCCGTCCGTCCGTCCGTCCGTCCGTCCGTCCGTCCGTCCGTCCGTCCGTCCGTCCGTCCGTCCGTCCGTCCGTCCGTCCGTCCGTCCGTCCGTCCGTCCGTCCGTCCGTCCGTCCGTCCGTCCGTCCGTCCGTCCGTCCGTCCGTCCGTCCGTCCGTCCGTCCGTCCGTCCGTCCGTCCGCCGTCCGCCGTCCGCCCGTCCGCCCGTCCGCCCGTCCGTCCCGTCCGCCCGTCCGCCCGTCCGCCCGTCCGTCCCGTCCGCCCGCCCGCCCGCCCGTCCGCCCGCCGTCCGTCCGTCCGTCCGTCCGTCCGTCCGTCCGTCCGTCCGTCCGTCCGTCCGTCCGTCCGTCCGTCCGTCCGTCCGTCCGTCCGTCCGTCCGTCCGTCCGTCCGTCCGTCCGTCCGTCCGTCCGTCCGTCCGTCCGTCCGTCCGTCCGTCCGTCCGTCCGTCCGTCCGTCCGTCCGTCCGTCCGTCCGTCCGTCCGTCCGTCCGTCCGTCCGTCCGTCCGTCCGTCCGTCCGTCCGTCCGTCCGTCCGTCCGTCCGTCCGTCCGTCCGTCCGTCCGTCCGTCCGTCCGTCCGTCCGTCCGTCCGTCCGTCCGTCCGTCCGTCCGTCCGTCCGTCCGTCCGTCCGTCCGTCCGTCCGTCCGTCCGTCCGTCCGTCCGTCCGTCCGTCCGTCCGTCCGTCCGTCCGTCCGTCCGTCCGTCCGTCCGTCCGTCCGTCCGTCCGTCCGTCCGTCCGTCCGTCCGTCCGTCCGTCCGTCCGTCCGTCCGTCCGTCCGTCCGTCCGTCCGTCCGTCCGTCCGTCCGTCCGTCCGTCCGTCCGTCCGTCCGTCCGTCCGTCCGTCCGTCCGTCCGTCCGTCCGTCCGTCCGTCCGTCCGTCCGTCCGTCCGTCCGTCCGTCCGTCCGTCCGTCCGTCCGTCCGTCCGTCCGTCCGCCCGTCCGCCCGTCCGCCCGTCCGCCCGTCCGCCCGTCCGCCCGTCCGCCCGTCCGCCCGTCCGCCCGTCCGCCCCGTCCGCCCGTCCGCCCGTCCGCCCGTCCGCCCGTCCGCCCGTCCGCCCGTCCGCCCGTCCGCCCGTCCGCCCGTCCGCCCGTCCGCCCGTCCGCCCGTCCGCCCGTCCGCCCGTCCGCCCGTCCGCCCGTCCGCCCGTCCGTCCGTCCGTCCGTCCGTCCGTCCGTCCGTCCGTCCGTCCGTCCGTCCGTCCGTCCGTCCGTCCGTCCGTCCGTCCGTCCGTCCGTCCGTCCGTCCGTCCGTCCGTCCGTCCGTCCGTCCGTCCGTCCGTCCGTCCGTCCGTCCGTCCGTCCGTCCGTCCGTCCGTCCGTCCGTCCGTCCGTCCGTCCGTCCGTCCGTCCGTCCGTCCGTCCGTCCGTCCGTCCGTCCGTCCGTCCGTCCGTCCGTCCGTCCGTCCGTCCGTCCGTCCGTCCGTCCGTCCGTCCGTCCGTCCGTCCGTCCGTCCGTCCGTCCGTCCGTCCGTCCGTCCGTCCGTCCGTCCGTCCGTCCGTCCGTCCGTCCGTCCGTCCGTCCGTCCGTCCGTCCGTCCGTCCGTCCGTCCGTCCGTCCGTCCGTCCGTCCGTCCGTCCGTCCGTCCAAGGCTAGCGCCTAAACCGTTCGGTCGATTTTCTTCAAAATTGATATTCCTCTGTCGATCTGATTCTAGTCGAAGCTTTGTGATTTTGAAAAAGATTCTTTAAAATTTGGGGGTACTTTATATGAAGCCCCCCGGGGATTTTCAACATTTTCTCAAAAACGGCTCCAAATTTTTTCTTTAAATTTCTTGTATGAATAGAGGAAAATACCCTTTTTAACATAGCATAGGTCCGATTTTCAGGAACTGCTCTGAATTTTCGAAAATTGTGAAAGTTTGAATTTTTTTCGGCGTCTTTCTCCAACTACAAAATTGAAGATAGAGATTTTTTCTTCAAATAAAATTTGTTCTGCATATTGAGTTCTTTAAAAAAGGTCATGTAAATGTTTTTCACAATTTTGGTAGTTTTCGTGCAATATTGCGTGCAATATGTGCAATTTTAAAAAATTACAAAAACAAAATTTTCTCAAAAACGGCTCCAAATTTTTCTTTAAACTTTTGGTAGGGATAGTGGTAAATGTACTCTATCAATGACATACAAGCCTTTTTGGTCTATCGGTTGGGTTTTTCAAAAATTACAAAAATGTAAATTTTTTTACTTGTTTCTCACGTCGTTAATATTTGCATTATCTGCGATTTTTTCACATTATTATATTTCCGAGTATATATGCTTTAAATAATGCCAGGTAAAGTTTCTCGAAAACACTACCGTTTTCTGTGAAAAGTAGTTAAAATTTCGGCATTTTCAGAAATGCTCAAACGTCATTTTCTCGTATATGGCTGCAATTTTTTCTTGAAACTTTTGTAACGGATAGTGCTAATTACACTCACTAGTATAGCGTGAAGTATATTTTGAGTTTTTTTGTTTTTTTCAAAAATTATATAAATGTAAATTTTTTGAAAGATCTCTCACATCTTTAATATGCACATTATCCGCAATTTGTAAAGATGATTATATTTGTGAGTGTAAGTGCTTCAAATAACTTCAAATAAAGTATTTTGAAAACTCAAAAATTTTCTGTGAAAATGAGCTTCAAATTTTGCATTTTTAGTAGTGCTAAAACGCCATTTTCTCTTAAACGGCACATAATTTTTTAAAAAAATTGCCATTTACGGCTAGGTTTTTGTGTTCTTTAATATTCTAAAATTAATGTTTCTGTTCTACCAATAGGAAACCGAAAAATTAAGAAAATGACAAAAAAATGTACTTTTGGCGATGATAGATGGTAGCTGGCAAGAAAGAGTATGTGGCAATTCCGAATAGCTAGCGAAGACCCAGGAAAATAGAAAACTAATACGGGAAAGTCTGTGCCATTCTGTTTCCGTTTTTTGACAAATAAATAAATAAAATAAATACGGTCATGCTTAATTTTTTCAAAATACGAGTAGTTTTTCTTTAATTTTGTGACAAACGTAATAGGCCGCTGTAAATTTACTGCGCTTCGGACAGCTGGATGCGTCGTAAATTAGAATGTGCAATTTTGTATATTATTTCTTTTTTCGTTTTCTTACATTCGAACTTTGTTATAGACTTACACATTAATATTTTAGAAATTGTTTATTTTGAAATATTTGAAATAAGTAAAAAGAATTAATAGCTCTCAGAATAGCGACAATGCAGGGTCTGCAACAATGGAATTCACTTTGCGCTCGCGAATATCTGTGAATTAGTGTCATTGTTGTGACCTAATGGAGCTGTATGAAAAGGAGTTATAATTGTCTAATTTATGTTGATATTTGCAGGCAAATATTTAGTTTTGCACCAAATGCTGTACCATTTGTAGTGAGTAGAGAATTTGTTGCATGGTTTTAAAATACTCTTCCCTAATCATGGCCCAATGGAAGGCATTTCTATATTTCCAGGGTATCAGGCTTCTTTTTCCAATACAGGGTTACAAAAATTTTGCATTCTATTTTTGTGAAGTTGTAGAATTCACATAGTTTTGACAACACTGCAATGGAAATAGTGAGTTCCAAGCGAAGATGTTAGTAGCGCATAAAGTGCAATATTACAGTATACTACTTAGCTGTTTCCTCTAATACGGGAAAGTAAGTGCTGTTGTAGCACCACTAGTTTATTTTCAATTTTAGTCGTCAACTTAACACAATTTTATTCGACTGAACAAAAAATGATCAATAAGAAAACAATTTATATTATGAGAAAAATATTTTATCCTCCCGTATACGTACGTCTATACGGAGTAAATACATAGTATATACTATGTATACGTACGTATATACTCCGTAAATACGTACGTATACAACATACCCTATACTACGTATATACTCCGTGTATACGTAGTATAGGGAAAGTTAGGTAACGCTGCGCGATATCGAATTCGAGATTTCAACTGAAATACACGTTTTGGAGTCCCCTAATACCGAAAAAGTGGTTCTTTTCAAAACGTCTCCCATTTTGTCCGTCTCTCCGTCTGTCTGTCTGTCTCTGAACAACAGTAGCACCGAAACTTTTAGTACGATTTCTTACAAAATGAATATTCCCCGGCCGATCTGGCTCCTCATGAGGCGCCGCGATTTTGAAAAACATTCTTCAAAATTTGGGGGTATTTTACATGAAGCCCCAAGAACATTTTCAAAATTTCCCAACCGGCTTCAATTTTTTTCATTAAATTGCTTGTAAGAATAGCGTAAAATACACTTATTAAGGTGGCATTGGTCCGATTTTCACAGTTAACTCTGAATTTTCCAAAATAGCAAAGGTTTTCGGCCCCTTCCTACAACTACAAAATTAAAGATAGAGATTTTTCCTTCAAATAAAATTTGTTCTCCAAAGTAAGTTATTTAATTATGGTCATGTACATTTTTTTCAAATTTCAGTTGTGTTTGCTCAATATGGCGTGTAATATGTGATATTTTAAAAAAAATATAAAAACAAGATTTTCTCAAAAACGGCACCCGAATTCTTTCTTTAAACTTTTGGCGAGGATAGTGCCTAATGTACTCTATGAGATGACATAAACGCCATATTGCTCTATTCTATTGTGTTTTCAAAATTAACAAAAATTTAATTTTTTTTGACTTGTCTCTGTAGTCGTTATTATTTACATTGGCGGCCACATTACCAGCCATTTGTAAACACTGATGTATTTGTGAATGTAAGTGCTTTGAAGTTTTTCGAAAACTCAAAAATTTTCTGTGAAAAATAACTTAAAATTTCGCATTGTTAGAAGCGCGTAAACGCCTTTTTCGTTAAAAAAGCTCAAAATTTGTCAAAGAAATTTGCCATTTAGGACGACGTTTTAGTGTTCTTAAATATTCTAAAATTATTATTTCTGTTCTACCATTTGGAAAATGAAGAAAATATCAAAAAATGTTCTTTGAGCGGCGATTGTTGGCAACTGGCACGAGTAAGTGGCAATTCCGAATAGCTAGCCCAAACCCAAGGAAATCGATAACTACTATGGGAAAGTCTGTGCCATTCTGTAGCATCATTAGTTTGATATATTCTCAGGCCCAAATTCAAACACAAAAAATCTCTTTGAACAATAATTATAAAAAAATATTTTACTGTGTCTTAGAAACCTGGAAGAGGCTCGAAAAATAACTCAAAATTTCCTCTTAAAACAAATTGTTGTGAAGTTTTTCAAATATTTTCGATTACTGGGCTACAGTCAAAACTGTTGGTGCTACAGAATGGCACAGACCTTTCCATATCAGTTTTTTATTTCCTAGCGTGTGGGCTAGCTACTCGGAATTGCTACATGCTCTTCCCAGCAGCCTTCTATAGCCGCCCAAAGTACATTTTTTTTGCATTTTCCTAAATTTTCCGATTCCAAAAAGTAGAATTGAAATATAAATTTTAGAACATTAAAGAACACTGAAACCTCGTCCTCAATGGCAAATATCTATTACAAATTTGTAACCGTTTAGCACTACTAAAAATCCGAAATATGAAGCTCTTCACAGAAAATTTTTAGTTTGAACGACTCCAATTTTTCAAAGAAAATTGTCATTTAGGAGAAGGTTTTATTGTTCTTTAATATTCTTAAAATAATATTTCCGTTTTACAATTACGAAACGAATAAATTAGAAAAATTTCAAAAAATGTAGTTTGGACTTCGATAGATGGCAGCTGACAAGAGTATGATATCAAGTCCGAATAGCTAGCGGAGAGCAAAGGAAATAGAAAACTAATACGGGAAAATCTGTGACATTCTGTATCACCACTAGTTACTTTCCTGTATACAAACATATATACGTAGTATCTATACTACGTATATTCCTATAGAGAAGATAATTCAACGCTGCGCGAAAACACGGCGAATTTTCGGCAGAAAAATTAATTGCTGGGCCCTGATAACGAAAAACTGGATAAATCCAGTTGCTAAATCAGTTGCTAAAAAAAGTTGCCAGAAGAAAAATATAACACGTGATGTAGCGAGAATCCTTGTTTAGTGGGTCCTTCATAAAAAAACAAAAAAAAACAATTGAAAGCAAAATGTTCGTCCGTCCGGTGTTTGTGATCAACACAAACACCTAAACCATGCGTACGATTTTTTCCAAATTGAAGAATCCCCTACCCATCTCCCCTGAGTCGAAGCTCTGAGATTTTGAAAAACATTCTTCAAAATTTGGGGGTACTTTACATGAAGGCCCGCGGACATTTTCAAAATTTACTGAAAAACGGCTCCAATTTTTTTCTTTGAATTTCTTGTGAGAATAGAGGAAGATACACTTAAAGTGGCATAGGTCCAATTTTTACGGTTAACTCTGAATTTTCGAAAGTTGCAACAGTTTGAATTTTTTCGGCTTCTTCCTACAACTGCAAAATTAAAGAAAGAGATTTTTCCTTGAAATATTTTTTTTCTATAGTGAGTTTCTATTGTCGGTCTTTTAGGTCATGTACATTGTTTTGAAAATTTTAGTAGTGTTCGCGTAATATTGCGTGCAATATGTACAATTTAAATTTCCTGGCTTTAAAAATTATTTGAAAATGTAACAATTCTGTGCATTTCTTTTAGTGTTCATTACACATTTGTATGGGGCAGGCAAGTTGAATTTTTTCCGACGACACTGCGCTCTAGCTGCAGCAATCCGCAATAATCCGGTGATCAAAGTAGAAGTGAGTATTGCCGCGTGTACAATGAAAATAGGTAAATCGCACAGGATTCTCGAATTATACATATTATTAATATATATTACATTTCACATAATGCTAATAACTATTACTTTCAGTTTTCAACCTGTAGATGTCGGAATATCCCAACAGAAAAGTTTAAATAAAGGGCAGAAACTAGTAGAAAGTTTTCATGTATATAGTGTAAAGGAAGTCCATGACGGGGATAAGACGGGTCTTATAATTTCTTTTAAGCAGCCATAGTTAGCCTGCAGTCCGGATGGGATAATTAAGAATGGTCAAGGATTTGAATTGTTGGAAACCAAGTGCCCTTACCAGTGGTGTATCTAGGGGGGGGCGGCGAGCCCCGGGTGACACCATTTTAGGGATGACACCACTTAAAATATTTTATAGTTGGAATTATACAATTTAAATCATTTACTTAAAAATTTTATATATTAATCAAGACTATCTGATTTGGCTCTATTGTCAATAGAAAATGACATTGCAATAAGTATAGATTTTAATGAAATTATAAATATGTTTGCTGCCCTAAAATCTCGTAAACAGGTTTTACAAATAACTTATATTTGTTGATAAGTTATATTTAATTTTAAACTACTTATTTAAAAATTATATTGCAATTCTTAATTTTATAGAATTTTTTATATACTATAAATAACTATTATGTGCAAATATGTTTGTATTTTTAATAAAATAATGTAAATCTATGCAGCAATAGATATTTTTATACTTAATTTATGGGGGGGGTGACACCATTAGCTTTGCCCCAGGTGACACCAGCTGAAGCTACGCCGCTGGCCCTCACTCATGTAATCATGGTGCAGTAGTGGACACGGAAGAAAAAAAAATGTATCTTTTCCATATTTGGAATTTAATGAAAACGGTGATTCAAAGATAAAAGTTTCTCATGGTCATTATACTTGGCTTCAAGTATCTATGCATATACTTGCAATACACATTTGTCATTTTTTTGTCTATTCATCAGTCGATCAAGTTCATATTCTTGTTCATCGGGATAAAGAATTTTAATAAACTATTATTCCCAAAATTGAAAATTTCTATCTTTCTTATTTTACACCAGCTCTTGGAGCTAAATTATGAATCTCAAAAATCGTTGTATCTGCCTAATTTAAGGACCATTTTGTTTGAACGAAGTTTACATGATAATCTATATAAGAGTGTTTTGTTTAGATTACACATTTCTTTACAATGTTATCACAATGTTATCACACTAATAAAATTTCATTAAATTACTTATGACGCTGAAGCGGTTCTTTATTTGCTATAACACAGAGCACGTACATTATTTTGTCCACATGTGTCATTAATGCTCTCTTTCCATCTCGCAATTTGGGAAACAATAATATTTCGAATTGAGGTTTTTTAATTTTGCTCAGTGAGGAACACAACAATTTCTTCCGCCTTTCTTCTTCTTATTCGCGGATTTACTCATTCTAGTTTTTTCTTTCTATGCATCAATTTACTCGAATACTTGCACTCCAACATATACAACTTACGGTGGAATACACCTGCGGTCACCGGACAACTTAATACTTTCGCCACCAGATGTCACTTCGGGCGTTGCTTGTCTGCCCCATACATCGTTGTGGTATCCAGTAATATTTTGATTTTGGAATGTAGTTAAAAAGGTAGTTAAAGCTTTCTAATAGTTTGTATAAGTAATCATACAGACGATAGTTTTCGCAATTTATAAGAAATCATCGATTGAAAACCGTAAGTGGAATACTGGTGGATTAAGAATTACACCCCATCCTAAGTCAGAGAGATTTTACAAGAAAAAATAGAAGTTTGTAGATTATGACATTAAATACTAGTGTTGCTACAACAGCACAAAGTTTCACGCATTATTGGAAACAGCTACGTAGCATTGAAATATTGCACTTTCTGCATTACTAACATCATAGTTATTATTTCAAAACGTCCAATTCAACCAAGAAGCGAACAACTCTGTTTCCATCGCAGAGTTGTCAGAATTATGTGAATTCTACAACCGCATAAAAATATAACACAACAGTTTTGTAAACTTGTATTGGAAAAAGAAGCCTGATATTCAGGACAATATAGAAATGCATTTCATAGGGCCATGGTGAGACAAGAGTATTTTAAAATCACGCAACAACTACGCTATTCACTACAAATGGTACAGCATTTGGTGCAAAAATTAAATATTTCCATGCAAATATCAACATAAATTTGACAATTATATCTCATTTCCATACAGCCACATCAAGATAACATCACAAAAATCATAACAATGACAGAGATGACATCACAACAATGATACGTAATTAACAGAAATTCGCGAGAGCGAAACAGAATACCATTGTTGCATGACCTGCATTGTCGATATTCTCTGAGAGCTAGTAATTTTTATTTCAAATATTTGAAAATGAATAATTTCTAAAAGATTAATGTAAATGTTTAACAAAAGGTCGAATGTAAGAAAAGAACTAAGAAATAATACACAAAATTGCAAATTCTAATTTACGATAAATCCAGCTGTCTGAAGTGCAGTAAATTTGCAGCGGGCTATTATGATTGTTACGAAATTATAGAAAAACTATTCATATTTTCAAAAAATTAAGAGTGATCTTATTTGAAAGTGTAATTTTGATAAATGTATTTCATTGAGAAACTATCGGTGCTACAACAGTACATACTTTCCCGTGTTATTGGAAACCGCTACGTAGTATTGAAATACTTCACTTTCTGCGCTACTAAAATCTTAGCTGTTATTTGAAAACGTCCAATTCAATCAAGAAGCAAACAACTCACTGTTTCCATCGCAGTGTTGTCAAAATTATGTGAATTTACAACTACATAAAAATAGAATACAAAAGTGTGTGAACTTCTATTGGAAAAAGAAATCTATGTCATACAGCTATATCAAGTCAAAACAATGACGCGTAATTCACAGAAATTCGCGACAGCGGAACGGAATTCATTTGTTGCATTCCCTGCATTGTCGATACTCCCTTAATGAGCTAGCAATTTCTACTTTCCCGTATACGTACGTATACACGGTGTGATAGACGTAGTATAGGGAAAGTTATGTAATGCTGCGCGAAAAATTGGCCAATTTTCGCCCAGAAGAAAAAAATCCGTTGCCAGGCGCTGATAACGAAAAAGTGGATAAAACCAGTTACTAAATTAAGAAAAAAAAATCCCCTAAAACGTGGTGTAGCTAGAACCCCTCTTTTGTGGGTCCTTGATACCGAAAAACCAATTGAAAGGAAACCGTCCGTCTGTGAACACTGCTAGCGCCTAAACCATACGTACGATTTCTTCCAAAATGGACATTCCTCGGTCGATGTGCGTCCACTCGAGATGCGCGATTTTGAAAAACTTTCTTCAAAATTTGGGGGTACTTTACGTGAAGCCCCCCAGGGCATTTTCACAATTTTCTCAAAAACGGTTCCAAATTTTTTCTTTAAATTTCTTGTGAGAATAGAGTAAAATACATTTTAGTATTTACAACAAATGTATTTTGTATTTAGCAATTTGTATTTAGTACAAATACTAAAATTTTAGTAGTTTTCGCGCAATATTGCGTGCAATATGCGCAATTTAAAAAATTACAAAAACAAGATTTTCTCGAAAACGGCTCCAAATTTTTTCTTTAAACATTTGGTAGGGATAGTGTCTAATGTATTTTATGAGATGACGAAACGTGATATTGCATTATTCTTTTGTTTTTGCAAAAATTACAAAAATGTAATTTATTAACGTCTATCACGTCGTTACTATTTACATTAGCGGTGATTTGTTCACATTATTATATTTATGAGTACATTTGTTTTAAATAATGGCATACATCGTTTCTCGAAACTCAACCGTTTTCTGTAAAAACTAGCTGAAAATCCCACCTTTTCAGAAACGCTCAAATGCCACTTTCTTATAAATGCCTCCAATTTTTTTCTTCAAACTATTTGAACGGATAGTAGAAATTGCACTCTTTAATATGACGTAAAGTTGAATTTGGAGTATTTTGTGTTTTTTCAAAAATTACGCAAATGTTTTTTAAAGATCTCTCACATCTTTAATATGCACATTACCAGCAATTTGTAAAGATTATTATTTTTGTTAGTGTAAATGCTTTAAATAACTTCAAATAAAATATTTTGAAAACTCAAAACTTTTCTCTGAAAATGAGCTTCATATTTCGCATTTTTAGTAGCGCTGAAACGCAATTTTCTTTGAAACGGCACATAATTTTTAAAAGAAAATTGCCATTTAGGACTAGATTTTTGTATTCTTTAATATTCTAAAATTAATATTTCCATTCTACCAATAGGAAATCGAGCAATTAAGAAAATGACAAAAAAATGTACTTTTGGAAGGTGATAGATGGCAGCTGGCAAGAAAGAGTATGTGGCAATTCCAAATAGCTAGCGAAGACCCAAGGAAATGGAAACTAATGCGGGAAAGTCTCTGCCATTCTGTAGCACCACTACTTCTAATGTTTGAAAATAAATAATTTCTTTAAACATTAATGTGTAAATGTATAACAAAAGGTCGAATGGAAGAAATGAACAAAGAAATAATATACAAAATTGCAAATTCTAATTTACGACGCATTCGGCTGTCTGAAGCGCAGTATATTTGCAGCCCGCTTTCTTGTTTTGTCAAAAAATTATGGAAGAACTGCTAGTATTTTCAAAAAATTAAGGATGACCGTATTTGAAGATGTATTTTTGATAAATATATTTCATTGAGAAAACCAGCTACCATCTATCGCCGCCCAAAGTACATTTTTTTGACATTTTCTCAATTTTCCGCCTCACTAATGGTAGAACGGAAATATTAATTTTAGAATATTAAGGAACACAAAAACATCGTCCTAAATGTCAATTTTCTTTTAAACATTTTTAGCAGTTTTTATGACAATGACGTTTAAACGCTCCGAAAAATGCGAATTTTGAAGCACTTTTTCACAGAAATTTTTGAGTTTTCAAAAATCTTTATTTGAAGTCTTTAGAAGCACTTACATTCACAAATGTAATTATTTTTACAAATTGCTGATAATCTACTTATTAAAGATTTGAGAAACCTTTCAAAAAATTACATTTGTGTGATTTTTGAAAAAAGAAAGAAATACGCCAAAATGAACTTTACATCATGTTAAAGAGTGCAATTAGCACTATCCGATCCAAAAGTTTGAAGAAAAAATTAGGAGCCATTTATGAGTAAACGGCGTTTCAGCGTTTCTGAAAATGCGGAATTTTGAGTTAGTTTTCACAGAAAACGGTTGAGTTTTCGAGAAAATAAAGCACATGTACTCATTAATGTAATAATGCCATAAATCGCCGTTAATGTAAATATTAACCACGCGAGAGGCACGTAAAAAAATACATTTTTGCCATTTTTGAAAAAACAAATTAATAGAGCCATAGGGCGTTTATGTCATGTAACAGAGTACATTTGTCACTATCTCTACCAAACGTTTTAAGACAAAATTTGGAGCCGTTTTTGAGAAAATCTTGTTTTTGTATTTTTTTTAATTGCACATATTGCCCGCTATGTTGCGCGAAATTTACTAAAAGTTTGAAAAAAGTACATGACGAAAAATGTGCGTTAAAGAAAGAACTCTCTATGAAGAACAAATTTTATTTGAATGAAAAATCTCTATCTGCAATTTTGTAGTTGGAGGACGACGCCGAATTTGCGAAAATTCTGAATTATTCGTGAAAATTGGACATATTCCACCTTAATAAGTGTATTTTACTATCTAATCTTACTATCTTACAAGAAATTGTAAGAAAAAATTGGAGCCGTTTTTGAGAAAATTTCGAAAACGCCGGTGGGCTTCATGTAATGTACCCTCCAAAATTAAAATATCGGTTTCAAATTCGAGGAGCCATGAGATCAGCCAGATCGATCGGGAAGTATCAATTTTGGAAAAAATCGGCAAACGGTTTAGTCGCTAGCGTTGTTCAGACGATGTTTTGCTTTCAATTGTGTTTTCGGTATCAAGGATCCACAAAACAGTGATTCTGGCTGCACCACTTGTTAGGAGTTTTTTTTTCTTAATTTAGCAACTGGATTTATCTACTTTTTGTCCCCAGGGCTCTGTAATACGTTTTTCTGTCGAAAATCCACCGTTTTTTGCCCAGCATTACATAGCTTTCCCTATAGTATACGGGAAAGTACAAATTGTATTTTCACAATTGTAGTTGTAAGAAGACGCCGAAAACGATGAGCAGTGAATTCTGAGCGGGCTATTATATTTGTCACGAAACTTTACTCATATTTTAGAAACTACTCATATTTTTAAAAAATTCAACATGATCTTATTTGACGATCTGCTTTTGATGAGCCTATTTCATTAAGAAAATCAATTGTCTCTTCATAACTGTGGTTGTAGAAGTACGCCGAATTTTTTTAAATTTTTTAAATTTTTTTCAAAAACAGGCATTTCAACGAACATGAAACCTGCACCATTCTTTTAAGCTTCCTTTATGCTATCTGAGGTGTCAGTTTAATCAAAATACGTTGTACGTATTTTAAAAAAAATTAAAGAAAATAAAAAAATGTCTGTATGACAAATTTTCGCAAAAAATACTTATTGTCTGAAAAATTGATCATGACCTTGTTTGCAGACCTGTTTTTTGTGAACACATTTCATTTAGAAAAAAATTGTATCTTCGTAATTGTAGTTGTAGAGATGCCAAAAAAATTTTAATTTTTTACATTGTCGAAAAATCAGACTAAAATATACATTGTCAATTTATTGTGTATATACAATGTACAAATTGGTGGATCAGTATTGCTGTTATGTTGCTATGATATGATGAATTGATTTACCTAAACAAATACGTTTTATACTACATTTTTACTAGCACATAGGTCTATAAACATACATATTTCTGTCATATTCAAAATAATTATCGAAACCGGCAATTACATTTCAGCATAAATATTTTCATTTACTTTTATGATTATGATTCATCAAATACGTTACATCTATATCTATTTATCCGGATCTGTCTACTAGAGTACCCATGCGAGAACTCTCGGAAGTTTCGAATACTCTGCTTAAAACTGTAAGTCCCTTCAAGGTTACGACTTGGCAAGAGATAAATTTTTAATCTTTCTTTATAAATATGATATTATTGAAATTACGCAATTTATTGAAAGTGGTGGTATAATACATAAAATGTCCGTCATTTGGCTCGACAGCCTGCAACGGCCCTTAGCTGACCAGCGCTGACACAACCTTGGGAAAAGGAGTTCGATTGGTTAGCACGAGGACATCCCTTTACCATATACACCGCTCTTCTTAACCTTAGGGTGGGATTTCTCATCGTCACACAGCACTCGATACTGAGACATTTGTAAGAAAAGTGCACAGTTCTAATTTACCCGGCCGGGAATCAAACTAGGGGCTGCGTCGTGGAAAGCGAGCACGCTAACCAATGAGCCACCGAGGGGGGATATAAAACTCCACAAAGAGAATGTACGCGATCTACAAGTACTTTGCGAGTATTTTGTATTAACAGTTTAGATTTGTTTATTGTTTTTAGTTATAAAGTGAGGAATGTTTGGGAGCTGAAACTCCCCGTAAGAAAAATGTAAACTTTCTTTAGTAGGAAAGTGAACGAGGCACACCGGAAAATTCCAAATAGGGGGCAAGACAAGGTAGGGCTAGCTTGGCGGGGCAGATATACAATGGGAGAGAAGTAAGCGCCACTACAGGGCATGAATAAAGGGAATTCCTCTTCCTGGCTAAAAATTTACTGTAATAAATGCCTGGGTAGTTCACCCGGGTAGTTCAGCTAGTATGACGGTGCTAGTATTCTAGTATGCAGGGTAGTTCAGCAAGTGTGTAATAAAGGACGGTAAACAATATAGTGCTAGTACCATTTTCCAAAGTCTTTCCAAATGAATTGTTTTACAACAGACTTTTTTAAAACAATAATAGCTATCTTTAATTTTGTAGTATTCAAATGTTCGCTTTTTGAAGCAAAGCAATTTTTGAAAAAAATGTACCATTTTGGAAATGGTACTAGCACTAAATGAAACTCTGAACCTAAGAAAGAAAAAAAAATAAGTCAAAAAACCGAAGGTAGTTTAAAGCGTCGGGGGCGCAACAGTCAGCTCGTGTAAAGTTTCCCCCCCAAAATAAATTCCAAATCGATCTGGCTGATATCGTCACCCTTTGAAATTGAAACATTTTTTTAAAATTTAAAGTACCCCCCTCAAATTAAAATACGTGTCAACATCAAAGGGCCTCGCCATCAGCCAGATCGATTTGGAAATAACAATTTTGGTGAAAACGCTGCTTACGGTTTAGCCGCTAGTGTTGTTTATAAACGGACGGTCGGACTGTCGGACTGTCGGACGGTCGGACGGTCGGACGGTCGGACTGTCGGACTGTCGGACGGTCGGACTGTCAGACTGTCAGACTGTCGGACTGTCGGACTGTCGGACTGTCGGAATGTCGGACGGTCGGACGGTCGGACGGTCGGACGGTCGGACGGTCGGACGGCCGGACGGTCGGACGGTCGGACGGTCGGACGGTCGGACGGTCAGACGGTCAGACGGTCGGACGGTCGGACGGTCGGACGGTCGGACAGACGTGATGCCGTAATTCGGTTTTTCGGTATGAAAGACTCACAAAATATGGCTTCAGACTACACGTATTAAAGGAAGTAATTTACTATTATATTGGGCAGACCTGCACAGCATTTTGCACTTTCACTGACCTCAGGAGCTGCGTGCGGGCAACTCGGGTGCAAATGAGAAAATCGATGAAGGGTAGGGATGAGACCCAATCTAGGAGTGGGGACCACCAATCAGAATGCGCAATTCGAAAGATAGCGCGTAAATTTAAAGAGCAATCGGCACGAACATGACGGTCATATACAGTTCAACTAATATTGTCTTTTGTATTATATCGCAAATGTTTGATCTCGGTATATGACAGGGGCGAAATATGAAACTACGAATTATACATATTAGATTTCGACACCAAGTATTATAATTGCTTGTAAGGCTTATAATGTAATTCGCTTTGCTACGATGTAATCACAAATTTAGTGTTGTGCTACACACAAAATTTTGATACTGAATTGTTTTTGTTTGATGATGACAGCAATAAACTATTTTTATTAACTATGTTTAATTGAATAAGACTGTTCTCTCAAAGCAAAAACATATTGTTCTAAAACAAATCATGATTATTTTCTGTTCTAATTTCTGACAAGAGTATAGAGTCGTTTACGAGATCGTATAAAAATATAAAGCCCTTTGCATTCTATTTAACTAATACCCATGATTATCTTATGATTGTCGTAACATATCGTCACAGACGTTTGCTCGTTGATCTCCTTCATTCAGTTTCATAATGGGGGAAAATGGTCACAAATGAGCTATTAAACATTACCCTTCTTGGAATTGCCACATATTCTATTTTATGTCAATCTTGATGTGAGAGACTGCTCTCATTATTTTGTTCATTTTTCTATGATTTGGAGATTATAACATTCCTGGTGAACAATCAATTATTAAATTGCAATTTTGTGTTAGATAGAATTAAATAATATTTTTTCTTATATATAAGCATATATTTTAAAGCTATTGCTTTAAAATAATGCTTAAGAGTCACAATGAGCATGTTATTTTCTTTAAAAAAATAGAAAATGAAAATACATACAGTGGTGGATACAAAGGTGTATATACAGTAGTGCACAGAACGTAAACAGTGAATTATGACCCTGGTAACTTGAAATACTAGATATAATCCATTTAAACAAATGGGCATTTAATTTTGAAGCATGGATCATTATTAGACGCCCAGGCATTCAATTTACGCGCCGCGTCGTGCTACGTCAGACTTCTCCACTCCCCGCAAAGCTTCCTACTCCCCACTACTTGCACTTTGGCGCTGCCACGGGCAGGCGATCGGCTCACAAGTGCAAAATGCCCGCGGGAGCAGGCGTTGTGCAGGTCTGATATAGGGTCAAGATTTATCCACTTTTTCTTTACCAGGGGCCTGGCAATGACAGTTTTTCTGTCGAAAATTCGCCGTTTTTCATGCAGTATTACTACACTTTCTCTTTACTGCGTAAGCAATAGTGAGAAAATATAAAAGTTAAATTGATGTGGCAACTGAAATCTTTTCTGCTGCATAACTGTTTTTATGCAATTTATTGAGCATCAACATTGATATTGATCAACATCAATATTGATTTCAACCATATTTAATGTATTATTTACCAGACTAGAATACTGTAAATTCCTGTAATATATTGTACTTCAGCTTCTGGATCAATGCCCCATCTCTTTTCAATTATGTTTTTCTTCCAGTTTCCGTGTTTCCAGTTTCCTTTCTTTTGAGCAAATTCTAAAATGGCCCCTTCTTCTTCTTCTCCCTCAAACATTAATCGGATGGCCTATGGGGACTTTATTAATCAATCCTTCTTTATTAATCTTCTTTTGGGACTTCATATATTTCTATTTCCTCTGCATGTGTAATAAAGAACTTGCTTTGGGTTGCATTCATCATTCATTCTTATTACACGGTCTTTCCAATTTATCATATATATTCGATATTCTATAAGTTTGTAAATTCCTAGGCTTCTCCTGGTGCTCTTGTTTTCTTGTCGGTCCCTTCTTTGTTACTACTAACAATGATCTTAAAAATATCATTCCAATTCCTTGGATTCTGCTGCAAATTCTAGAATTCATTGTTCAATTGCCACTTGCATATAAGCCGCAGTGCACTGACATAACTTCATAAAACTTGCTTAATGTATCTTTCCTAACTCTACCTGTTAGAGATCTTTGAATAGAGCTGCACATCAGATTTAATCCTTGAATCTTTTTGTCCACATCCTCGAGATAAGATATGTCATATCGTAGGAATCTGAAAATATTAACCTATTCTTATATTATGCCTTTTAAAACAAATTTACATCTTAGAGGCTGCAGACCTTGGAAAACCATGGATTTATAGTTTGGCTTGATGATACTTGTTAATTATACATCTTTGCCATTTTATGTAATTCTTGTAAGGCTATCTGTTGCCTTCATTGTTTGCAACTGCGACGTGGTCAACAGCAAAAAATAAAGCGTTTAAATATTTTTACCTTTAAAGTTGTCTATAATACTAAGACCTACAAGCGGTTTTTTCCACTCTCGAACCAGATACAAATTAAAAGTATTGGTGAGATGAAACATCGTTGTCTAATGCGTTTATTTATGGCTTCCTGTAAAATAACTCCAGATTTAATCTTACATTAATCTGTATACCTTCATGCATATTTAGAACAGTACTAATTACGTGGAATGATATTTCTTTGTCTCCATAACATTCGCTTAATATTAACATTTCGTGTTTTTTCTCGAAAAAATCTAAAGAAATAACTGGAGCAGGTTCTTTACAGAAGACAGCATGAACTTGCGAGAAAGTTAAGAGAATTTATAGTAATGGAGAACGCAAAATTAATGGAGAAATTTGCGAAGACATGCGAGTTGGAAAACGGGAACAAGATTTGATGTATCCTCTAGGTCAGGGCCGCTCAAGCAGAGCAAATCGGCAGCGCGGAGCCGTGTTGTCAGCCGAGAGCGAGACACCGGAGCCCGAGCGTTGCACGCCTGGCGATAACCTCTGATACAGTGTCCCGGTAACTCCAGTCGCGGAAACATGGAAGTCCACGCGAGCACTTCACAGACAAGAGCACCTACACCGACAATTTTCAATGCAGTATGGGAAGAAAAGTATCTTTTCGCCGACTACGGCAGCTATACCAAATGTTTAGTTTACATGAAGGGTTTCACGTGAAGAAGTTTAATTTGCAACGACATTATACATTAAATCATGCTGATGAAAATGAAGAAGTACGCTGAAGAAGAACAAAAGGAAGTTTTCATTGTTCTGAAAAACAATGCCTCACTAGAAGTAAGTTGTGGATGTATTTTGATGTTCTTATGTTGTTTTGGCAGTAAAATAACACAATACAAAAGAATTTAATTTCATTGCATACCGATACTACAACGTAAGCATTTAGGAAAAGAACTTCCTACAAAACCGTTTTCCAAAACTGCATAGGAATACTCCTCGATTGTTAAGTACGTTTGGATCAACATACAACAGTGAGCAATTTTTTGCTTCTTCGAAAATCTGTAAATCTCGAATGAGAAGTACAATTACAGATCACAATCGGAAATGCATGTTACGGCTCAATAGCACTATGCCATCTCTTCCAAATATAGAAAGTATATTGCGAAAAAAAACATTTAAAAGGTGTAATTAGAGTATTTGATTTTGCAACTTCATTTTTATGTTAATTTCCTTTACTTTTAGTATTTTTAATACTAGTTTATTTAATAACATTTTTTGTGCAACCTTTATAATACTTTTCATATTCAGCAGCATGATAAACTGTGTAATGTCACTGCTATTAAATTTCTTTATGTTATTGAGCACTTGTTTTGCAACTAAACATTTGGCATTGCCGGCGCAATCTGCAAAAAGATACTTTTCTTCCCAGGCTGCATTGAAAATTGTCGTGTTTTTAATTTCCAAATCACACAAATATGTTCATATCTAGTAACTGTTGCAATAAATGTTAGAAAAGTATTTTACTGTTTTTTTCTGTCGTAATATCCTTTCCCAGAGCAGTGAGACTTTTTCATTCCGAACAAAATAAAATGCCCCGTAGAAATACGACGCGGCCCACTGTGCCACACGCCACCGATCGATATTTGATGACGTCATTTGCTCTTTCTGCGGGGGAAGAGGAGAGAGCTACCGACTGCTCCTCCTCGGAGCAAATGGTTGAGCGGCCCTGCTCTAGGTAATGCGTTGGATTGGGCTTCTGCGTATACTAGAGCAAGAATTTCGACGATAAAGAGAATTAAAGATAATAAATTCTCCGCAAATTCCTGGTAAACTAATGGTACTCAAACAACACATGCTTTCTCGCAATATTGGAAACCGCTAATATTATATAATACTGGTTGGACCCGTGGGAAAATTTCGCACACTCGAGCTTGCTATTAAATAGAGAACGTAGGTTACTGTGGTGAGCAAGCCAGTCAGTCAGCAGATAGTTCAACAGTTTATATTCTTAACTATCTCTAAGAAAGACGTCTTTTTGATTAATTTTTTTAAAGAAACTGACCTCCTTGAAAAATATTTTAGTGCATTTTATAAAAGCTTCAGGTAAAGAAACCCCCCAAATGGAAAGATCTGTAACAAATTCGAGGAGCTGCGGCAACGCCTCGAACGATCAGGGAAAATTTAAGTTTGCTGAAAAGCATACGGACGAGTTAGGCCACGGACAAACGGACAGACGGTAAAACGGACAGATTGACAAACGGAGAGACGGACAGACGGTCAGACGGACAAACGGACAAACAGACAGACGGACAAATGGACAGACGGACAAACGAACCGACGGATAAACAGAGAGGCTGACAGACGGACAAACGGACCTCTAACCTTGATTTCCGAGAAACTTTGGTGATCACTTACGTGTAACACTTCTATGAGTCATGAGTTGCAGTGATTGTTTGCTAGTCCATAGCCCGGTAGTATGCATATAGGCTAGTATACATTAGGCATACTAGCGGACTATTGCTAGTCCTCCATATTGCCAGTTTTTACAATGGCTTGTATTGCGTCTATTCTGGCTGCTTAACTACAACTAGCAATAGATGAAGCTTCACTGCTGACGGGAAAGTTGAATGGTGCAAAGTGTTCATCACCTTATTTATGCTCTCCAAATGATTTTTAAAACGCGTGTATTATTTTTAAAAAATTAGGGAATATTTATAAATGTAATTTCGTATTATGAAAATGTTTTATAATTAGTGTATTTCAATATCGCATGTTATATCCGACTTTACATATTTTTATATAATCTTACTGTTTTCATTACATATTTATGTACGGTACATACTAGCTGAAGTAGCCCGCGTTGCTGGTATATTTACCTCAATAAGTTATTAGACAGGAAGAGGCATTCCATATCCTTTCACGCCCTACTGCGAAGCCTATTTGTATCCATTCTAGTGTACCCCCGTTCCGTCTTGCCGAACCTCTCTCTGTCTTGCTCCCACCTGGAAATACTATCTTCCTCGGTTTCTCAATAAAAATGTTTATATTTTTTAAATTGGGATTGCCGCCCCCAAACTTCGCTCACTTTATAACTAAAAGTAATCAAATTAATCAAAAAATTAAATACATTCACTCAGATAATATCTAAAATTCCACAAACATAATATTTCCATACTTTCAATCAGTTGCTACATCCTAAAATTTATTATTTTTCATATTTTTTTCTTATTTCGTTATAAACGGAGTTTATCAAGAAAACTTTGAAATTAATCGTTGACTCTACGCCGAGGCAATTGAAATACAAATTAAGCGCTTTTAATTGAACTTGAGTATGCGTTTTAGGGTCCTTGTAGCTCACGTAAACGTGCCATTAACCACTTAGACAATTATAGTATCTACAAAAATTCGATAAAACACAGTGGATCCCGGCTTGACCGAAGTTTTCCTGTTACCTAAAATAAAGCCTCTTGTTCCACTTTCGACAACCTTGAAAAACAGTGTTTGACACACATTCAATTCCTTCTATTTCTCACTACTCTTATTTCAATTGAACCGACACGAACTTACCGAACTTACTATCATCACTTTAAATTATCATTCCTTCACCAGCCAAGGGTTTTCTTTCTACACTGCAATAAAATACTTCCCTACAAAAATTCATTCATCTATCAACAGTTTTAGCCTCAAACGCAAATCATTTCATAATAACTTTCATTTGACTCGTTGAACTCGCAAATACGTAATAATCATACTTAATGTACTACAACTAATCCAATAACTATTTCATATAGAATACATGTGTGCGTTCATACCTTTTTAAAAAATAAAACATCCATCAGCAAAATATTATTTTCCAAACATTCCATATTCGACTTAAGTATACTTCTCTCTTGTTCACTTAATATATTTACGCCTAGACGCAATTAAAATCAGTATCCAAGTTACTTTTATAGAGTGAAGAAAAACCTTATCATTCTTAAATATAAACGTTTCGCTTTAAACAGTTTACAGTAAAATCAACAGTCTTCACCCTATCCTACATATATATGCATATATTCTGTACATTGATGATCTCAGTCGTAGAGTTTTGTTGTCATCCTCAGGTGGCGCATAGCTTAACTACGGACATTGATGCACTCTTGAATCTGTGATGTAATGCTAGCCGAAAAATGCCCAGAAAATTAATTATTTTGTAAATATATTAAGGTTTATGGTGGTAAATCATAGCCTATAGCACTCCAGACCTTTAAAGGAAGCTATCACGTAAGTTTCATCGGTATTGGTTCAGTAGATTCAGAGGTTATCGCTCTGTAAGCCAAGGCACGTCTGTCTTTATATATTAGTATAGATTTGTCTTTTCATACTACATATTTTTCGGGGTCCTAGTTAACACAACATCACATTAAAAACTATTTCGGAGCAATGATTTACGCACTCCGCGTGTGTATCACATGCAAACCGAAACACATCTATAACGGATAACCAGTCTTTCCAGAGCTCTAGTTTAGACGCTACCTCACGTTTGCAACTTGTGTTACAGCAATGAAAGCATTTCGTCTCTGCCGGGCATCTGGAAGTATCCTGCTTACCGAGATTCTGGGCTCAAGTCCGGGCCTGTATGGCTTGCAGGCAGGCAGAAGGACGAAGACATCGGAAATCTATGGCGAGTGCACGACGGTCTCTATGATTTTACGGCTTGGCTGCGCAACCATCCAGGGGGATCAGAATGGCTGAGTATGACCCAGGTAATAAAACTGCGTACTGATAATTTTTTTTCTTTTTTTATTGCTGGCGAATAACCCTCTTATGTCTACAAAGACGTGTTTAAGCTACCGCCTGCTTGACAAATAATCACGAAGCATTATTGTTCATTGTAACGTTTCACTTATTTCAGGACAACTATTAAAGTTACTAATAGCCGCAGAATTGATTAGAGCTTAGATTTACATTAAATAAACGTTATCGCTTCGTTTCTGTACGCAAAGCAGAAACAATTATAATAAATAAAGCGCTTATAAAAATAGCGCTTAGTGAAATAAAAGTTATCGCTTCAGTTTCTGTGCAAGTCAATATATGTACGAATAATTTTGTCCAAAGGTGGACAAAATTATTAGTAAGTATATAGTCACAGTAAATTTTTATTTCAAAGAAATTGGAAACTTTTGGTTCATTTAAGTGGACTCATTTACGTGGCTTTACGTGGAGACGAGTAGTATTATTAAATATATCGTTTTACCTGGCGTAGATAATAACTAGTGGTGCTAAGAATGGCACAGACTTTCCCGTAATAGTTTTCTATTTCCTTGGGTCTTCGCTAACTATACACTAACTATACGCTAACTATAAACTTACTTTTAAAAACTGATTTATTTATTACTTCTTTAAAACTATATTTTGTTTTTATTTGGCAATATAACAAGAACAACATAATAACTACAACAAAAACATCAGATTAATTCTTGTGAACATGTGCATTAATTGTACAATTTGATAAATTGATCAGTGATACTCCAGAACATGTATTTATATCTAAAATGCTTGTTTTTTCTTTGCTTTCTGCACTCACCAATATCTTGTTAGCTATTTGAATCTTGTTATTCACCGATTCTTCGATGTATGACTCGGCTACACTTATAGACCGCCATCCTCCATTACGTTTAAGTGTAGTGATATCACCACCATTATCTGCGAGAAACGTCGCGGATGTTCTCCTAAACAAATGACCAGAGTACTTTTCTGCATTTGGTAATTTTAAAAAATTTGTAATATTTTTTATATTTTCGTAAATGTATTGATACCAATTGGATTGCAGCTGCATTTGCCATGATTGTAAAACAAAAAAGGCTTTTTGTGTTTAACATGTAAGGGTCTTAAGGAATTTTTTTTTTTTTTTTTTTTTTTTTTACAGATCTTCAACATAATTAAATTCTTCACTGGATACAATAGTAAATATTCCGGGCCTCTCATTTTTTGTCGCTTTAATGTTCACTATCAAAACAGAACATTCCTCTTTCACATCGTTGATGCACAAATTGTACAATTCGACACGTCTACATGCACCAAATATGCCAAAAATAGCAACAACCTGAAAAACATACCAGTTATTAATACAATACACCTGTTAATAAATAAAACTTAACTATTATTGCCACTGTCATTATTATACCTTCATTTAAAGAAAAGTTTCATCAGTTTTTGTAAGAAATGTGTTACATCTTGTTGGGAAAATACCATTGCCTCTATAGGTTGAAATCCCACATTTGCTTGTTTCATAACTAAACTTACTTTATGAAAAGTTCCAATATCAATATTGTCTTTGTTATGTTCAGAAAAACAGGCAGACTTCGTTAAACAAGTTTTTATTGCACAGTCACAACTTTTTATACAACAAGTGGGTCTAGCCAGTAATCCAAAAGAAAGTACCGTTGCGCAAGCCAAAATATCAATTAATCCACGAGATGTCCCTACTAATAGCCCAGTCGACAAAGATACCGTACACAGAATAACAAATTACTCGCCGGGTCGTATACACAATTACTATAGCACAGTCTTAGCACAGGCACTTCCACGATCTCTTGAACTGCCCCGGCAGATCGTGCTATTCAGCGCAGTTTAGTGTGGCCGCGCGGTGCAATGCCGCCACACTTCCCTGCTATGAAGCCATCCCTATCCTTGCGGACATCTATGGCTGATCTGTAACATAAAATAAAAACATGGTCAGGAAAGACAATAGCCGTTCGGCGCGCTTGTGGCGTTGTTTACCGCAATTTTCTTGCCGTATTGGCGCTAAGCCCTGTTTGCTGTTTCGGTGAGGTCTACTGCAGCATGTCCCTGGGACGCTTGTACGTAGCCGTGGGGTCCGGCACGTACGTATTTAAATTTTTAACAATGTCATTATTCGACGCGTTTAATTTATCAAACTGCCCCGGCGGTGGCGGTGCCGGCTTATAAAGCCCCCGGCGCCGCAGACTCGCTCCTGGGGTGAAGGCTCGCTGAACGTCTGCTGGCTGCCTATTCGCCAGCGTCCTCCCTGGTCTGTTGCCCTCACCCGTCTTGCCCGCTGCCGAGCGCTGCCTGTTTGGCGCGCTTTTGAAGGAGGTGTTTACAACCGCAACAGTCTTTGATCTTTAGCGTTGCCTTTAATTTGGAATAAGTGCACCATAGTGTCGACGCTTTACATGCTGTGGACTTAATGTTTAAAGAAGCATGCATTAAATTAACAAAGTCTTTATTCTAGCATGTGCATTATACTAACTTAACCAAACTTCTCCGATAGATACGAAAGAACAGCAGCTTTGCATAATTAATTAGCATATTTTTCATCCATCCATTTCCTAAACTTTAAGTACTCTTTCTCATAAAGTTTGCAAGACTTTTTCGATATCATAGCATTTTCTGCTTTTGCAGCTTCTTCCACAATTTCTCTACGCAACTCCATTATGTTTGAATCACAACTTTCAAACTAATTGCCATTTGTAAACAAATTAGCTGCTTAGGTAGCATTCATGACGTCAAAAACATGAATTCGAGAACTACTACGACAACGAATAAACAACAACATCCAAATTAATTTTGCTTCCTTAAATCCTTATAATACTGTTACACAAAACATAGTGTATGCAACTCGTTTATAATGTTACTTTGTGCACTCATAAGAAGATATTATAAACTAATTGCATAATATTCTCAAAGCATTGAAAAAACTTTAACAATTTCTCAAAACTCTTGCAGTGCTGCGATAACACAAAATGAAAAGCACACTAACTAGGCGAGGCTGCATGACTGATACAGTAAGAAAATGTAATTAGTATAAACATTGCAGAATGTATTGAAGCCTACGAGGCACACATGTCTAGATTGTTCAAACCAAACCAGACCAGCCCAGACCAGACCACGCTCATAGTACAACTGCTCCTCCTTTTTACACATCTGTCTAGTAGGGGGTCCCAATGCACACACAAAAATGTCCTTCACTGACGGCAAAAGTCCACGGGCTTTCTTGAGCACTCCGTGTTCAGCGATTGGCTGCCTGTCACTCTCTCCGCCGCCTTCTTGCCCACGCTCTCCCCGCCGGCCCCACCTCTGTCCACGGCGCCCCGAGATCTCTCCGGGCGAGTGGAATTGGGGCCAACCGGGCGGGCGGGCGGTGGGGAGAGAGGGGCGGCGACGGTGGTGGTGATGGCGGCGGCGACGTCGTCGGCGGCGGCAACGTGGCTGAAGCCGCGCGACGGATGAGGGCGCTCCTTGCGTAGAGGCGCAGGGGAACAGTGATTAATTAATTCTTTAATTAATTAAGTATTTTTTTAAGTGGGACGCGCGAATTTTGTGTTCGCGCCCCCATAACACACTGATGCAGCATGGAACTCACATAATTTCGCGGGAAGACCACAGAGAGTGTCCAGCTGGGCGAAAGTCACTCCAACTTTATCCGCGCCGAAAGAATGTGCTAACAAATATACTATTGTCATTTTCTTAATTTTTCGGTTTCCTATTGGTAGAACGGAAATATTAATTTTAGAATATTAAAGAACACAAAAAAATAGTCCTAAATAGCAATTTTCATTTAAAAATCACGTGCCTTTTAAAGAAAATTGCGTTTTAGCGTTACTAAAAATGCAAAATTTGAAGCTCATTTTCACAGAAAATTTTTGAGTTTTCAAAATACTTTATTTGAAGTTATTTGAAGCACTTACACTCACAAATATAATCATCTTTACAAATTGCGGACAATGTGCATACTAAAGATGTGAGAGATCTTTCAAAAAATTTACATTTATATAATTTTTGAAAAAACAAAAAAACTCACAATAAACTTTACATCATATTAAAGAGGGTAACTATCACTATCTGTTACAAAAGTTTCAAGGAAAAATTTGCAGCCATATATGAGAAAATGGCGTTTGAGCGTTTCTGAAAATGCGAAATTTTGAACTACTTTTCACAGAAAAAGGCTGTATTTTCGAGAACCTTTACTTGACATTATTTAAAGCATATGTACTCGTAAATATAATAATGTGAAAAAATCGCTGCTAATGTAAATATTAGGACGTGAATCGACGTGAGAAACATGTGAAAAACTTTACATTTTTGTAATTTTTGAAAAAAACAACCTATAGAGTAACATGGCTTTTATGTCATTGATAGAGTACATTTACCACTATCCTACCAAAAGTTTAAAGAAAAAATTTGGAGCTGTTTTTGAGAAAATCTTGTTTTTGTAATTTTTTAAAATTGCACATACTGTACGTAATATTGCACGAAAACTACTAAAATTTTGAAAAACATTTGCATGACCTTTATGAAAGAACTCAATATGTACAAAAATGTTGTTTGAAAAAAAATAATCTCTATCTTCAATTTTGTAGTTGGAGGCCGAAAAAAATTCAAACTTCCACAATTTTCGAAAATTCAGAGTAATCTATGAAAATCGGACCTATGCCATGTTAATAAGTGTATTTTACTCTATTCATACAAGAAATTTAAAGAAAAAAATTTGAAGCCGTTTTAGAGAAAATTTTGAATATGTCTGGGGGCTTCATGTAAAGTACCCCCAAATTTTGAAGAATCTTTTTCAAAATCTCAAAGCTTCGACTAGAACCAGATCGACTGGGGAATGTCAATTTTTGAAGAAATCGTACGCATGGTTTAGGTGCCAGCAGTGTTCACAGACGGACGGACAGACAGACAGACAGACAGACAGACAGACGTACGTTTTCCTTTCAATTGGTTTTTTGGTATCAAGGGCCTAGAAAACAGGGTTTCTGGCTACACCACGTATTAGGGGATTTTTTTCTTAATTTAGCAACTGGTTTTATCCACTTTTTCGTTATCACGGCCCGGCAATGATTTTTTTTGTCGCCGAGAATTGGCCATTTTTTCGCGCAGCATTACATAACTATCCCTATACTACGTATATCACTCCGTGTATACGTACGTATACGGGAAAGTAAAAATTAATTAACTCAATAGGGTAGGACTAATCCTAACTAGGTGCGCAAATTGTCTGGAAACAAGTATTCACACTCGATAGAAAAGTGTCAATTCCCAGCCAGTTCTATTAGCTTTTGAAGTAATATGAAGATTCATATATATTCTGATTATACAGATATTTCTGAAATGATTTTTCGATTTCCTCTTAATCAGTTTTCGCATTAGATGATTGTTCTAGTCTCTGGGTCGCCACGCATTACCCTGTTTACATACATGCAGTTATCCTTATACACATTTATAATAATTTGCGCAGTCGCTTTTCTTCCAAATATGTTTCAAGTCAACAAGATTTTCTTTAACCAGTGAATCATAAAAACATTTTTCTGTTCTCAGTACTTGTGTCTACTTTTCTTTCCCATTTCTGACCCAAATCCACGCGATTTCTTATACAAATTATCGCCGAAACCATTATTTAACATCAACGCTGATATCAAAATGTTCGATAGTTCCAGTTGAAATTCCAATAATTGCCGACAGTGGCGCACCGAGGGGGGAAGCTCAGAGGGCTTCACCCCCTCCCACGCCCGAAGCCGATGACTCGTATTTAAAATATAGTTTTGACGAATGTTTTGCTGTAACGGAAGTTGCTGAGATACGTATCATTTATTATCACTTACTTAAAGATAAGTGTTTCATACAGAACAGAAAATAAAACAACTCCTATCGAAAGACTTGCTCTCATACATAACTATTATAGACTACCAGATCGAAAGACTTGCTCTCATACATAACTATTATAGACAACCATTTGTACTTGAACTCTGTAATTATTAGTTTCTCGATTCCATATTGCACGATTACATATCATGCAATGGAAATGGAATCTTTTTTAATATGTATTGATCCTTGTTCGACAAAAAACATTTGAAATGCAAATTTTTGTGGAACAAAGATCAATAAATATTTTTTAAAAAGATGCCATATCATAAATAAACATAACAAAAGTCACTCAATATCTCAGTTGAATGCGTGCTTACGAAAAATCAACAAATACATTTTCAACTCATCATAAATGAAAACCTCTTTATAAAAAATCTTCAGATTGATTAGACACTACACCTGAGGTCCCTCCCACTTGTCTATAAAAATACGGTTGCGACACTGATTATTAAATAACCGTAAACCTGTATATTTTGTGCTGGTAAATGATTACATAAATAATAGCTTGTACATTTTCCTGTTTTATAAAAATTCATTTATATTATTCAAGCTAGAGAAGTTATTTCATGATAACAATGATTTTATAAGTATTATTTTATAATATAGTTTTGCAAATTTGAACTGCTGTAGTACTGGGGAAATGAACACTTGTCCATGACTGAAAATGTTACCATGGTGGAGAAAACAGAGGGAAACTATAAATCAACATTTTACATTTATAGAGCAATAAATTACCTCATTATTTCACTTTCATTAGAAAGTCTTTTAGTTCGTCACCCACTAATTCTTTGGTATATTTTCCCGCACTGGTCCAAAGTTTCAGAATGAACTGGAGCCTGATATACTTTTTTGCGGCAGGCCGGTAGAAAGTAGTACTTTTACGACACATGATTGCCCAGTCCACATTTATCGATTACAAATTTAAACGGATAAAGGGATCGGAGTGAAATCTGTTGCAGTTTTTCTCTAATTAAACTGAGTCTTTGACCGTAGTTGGTAACTGAGACATCTCCGTCACTAAAGGAACGTAGCTCCCTTATATCTCTTTGTTGCGACTAAAAACCGATTTATCGATTTTCTATTGACTCCGGACAAAGTTTATCACATTTTCTCTTTGCCATCTTGAACTATGATTGCAAACGACCCATTTCCAGACTATCTCAGACACCGAATATCGTAAGGTCTCCGAACCAAGATCTTTAACCCTCGGACCACATCTGAGATCTTTTTGGACCCCATCATCACTAATTTGTTAATATTTTCCTCAATGTTTGCTGGATAATTAAAGTCTTCTAGATATGCCTTCGTGCACTTATTAAGCAGGTACCAAACCATTTTCACATATTTTCAAAATTTTATTAGAGAGTTATTAATTTTTTTCGTCACATGTGGCTGGTTTGAACTAACTGTTATTTTCCCATTCTCATTTCAAAAATATTGTCATGAACTTCAAAAAATGGGTCTGATACCGTCAATATTTGATCTATCTCGAAGTAAGCTTCATAAACTATTATAAATATTTCTGTAGCATTATGCATCAGCAATGGAGGATACGTACCGTAGAGGTTATTCTTTACATGAAATATTTAATTTGAATACTGTGGTCACGGGATATAAGCTCAAGTCAATTTTTGGCGAAATTGGGTTAAATACTGAAACTTAAGTATTTATATTTTATTTTAGAAAAACGGCGGAATTCAAATGTTCCCTCCTAAATGAGAAAAAAGCGTCGGGAGATAGCATTGAACATAGGAAATAACGTTTGCTCAATAATCTAACCCTTGTTTTTTCGAAACTCAGATTTTTGACTTAAGAACTTTTACCCCGTGACCACATAATAATTTATATTTATTATGTTATTGAAAATAACTTATAAAATGTATACTTATATAAAAACAATTCTTTACCGTCAGTATATTGCCGTGCACATTCCTGTTTACCACTTCCAATTGTCAGTAAAGGTTGGGGTCCAAAAAGACCCCATGTATGCTACTCGATTGTAAATTGTAGATATGGTACGAGGAACGCAGTTCTCTTCGTAAGCCTAAAATCCCATCACATGTATGTATTTAGATAAAAATGAAAGGCATTGGGCTAATTTAATTGCCCGGGAATCGATTTAACAAAATGAGGAACTTGACATTTCTTCCAAGATCTCTGAAAGTTGTGTTTTTACTTTCCCGTATACGTACGTATACACGGAGTGATATACCATAGCCCGCTAGTATGCCTAAAACAATACAATTACAATTACTAAAGTACAATGTAGTCATTATTTCTAATTCTTTGCGTAGTCCGCTTCCAAATTCCACAACAATAACAGAACAATAAATCAAACATCATAAATAAAAATCAACAATCAGACTTCTCGTGATATCCAATGACGTTTGTGAGAAAATGTGTCACTTTTTGATTGAAAAGTTTACAATACGAGAAATATCTAAAGCTGACTCAAACGATCATTTCCAGTACTTGGAGTCAGTATGTTTTTATTGAACATAAACAGAAATTGTTTGTGCTATTTGTGAGTATATTTTCAAAATTTATATCGAATTTTGAGAATAAACTGAATTGTTAGGTAGCCGAAGTTATTTCCACCATGGGTTGCATATTTTTATAACGTTCAGAAACATTAAGAATGTATGTTAATATTTATTTACTATATGAAGATAATTTGCATGGGTGGATATTAAATAAATAAATAAATCAGTCTCATCTTTAAATGACCCTGATGGTTATATGTGGTAGAGCAATTTATTGTGAAAGCTGTACCTCCACTTCCAAGGTTTGTTGTGAAAAGAAACCTTCAAAAATATATTAAGCCAGCTTTGCAAAGAAACAGTTTCCTTGCATGTGACGAGTGCGCAGATTTAATAACGATCATTGACATAATTTTAAACATTTTTTATCAGAGGTCTTGAAGAACATTGCTGCTTTTACTAAAGAAGTAATGGAGATGCCTAAATACTTGAATTCAAAGCCTGTCAGTCGAAAAGTTCTGTTTGTAATGCGGATCTCCGTATATTTGCGTGTAGCAGCAGATCGAGGAATGGTCGGCGAGCAGCGCTCCAGCGGTCAGTAGCGGAACTTTTACATATAACAAGGACGGGGCCGGAGTGCCGAGGCTTTTAAAGCATACTAGCGAGCTATGGATATACGTAGTACAGGGAAAGTTATGTAATGCTGCGCGAAAAAATGGCCAATTTTCGGTGGAAAAAATTAATTGCCGGGCCGTGAAAACAAAGAAGGGGATAAAACCAATTGCTAAATTAAGAAAAAAATTCCCTAACACGTCGTGTAGTCAGAAACCCTGTTTTCTAGGTTCTTGATACCGAAAACCCAATTGAAAGGAAAACGTCCGTCCGTCCGTCCGTCCGTCCGTCCGTCCGTCCGTCCGTCCGTCCGTCCGTCCGTCCGTCCGTCCGTCCGTCCGTCCGTCCGTCCGTCCGTCCGTGAATACTGCTAGCGCCTAAACCATACGTACGATTTCTTCCAAAATGGATATTCCCCGATCGATCTGATTCTAGTCAAAGCTTTGAGATTTTGAAAAAGATTCTTCGAAATTAGGGGGTACTTTAGCCTCCCGGACTGAAGCCCTACCGGACATTTTCAAAACTTTCTCAAAAACGGCTCCATATTTTTTCTTTAAATTTCTTGTATGAATAGAGTAAAATACAATTATTAACATCGCATATGTCCGATTTTCGCGGATAACTTTGAATTTTCGAAAATTTTGAAAGTTTGAATTTTTTTCGGCGTCTTTCTCCAGCTACAAAATTGAAGATAGAGATTTTTACTTCAAATAAAATTTGTTCTGCATATTGAGTTTTTTCATAAACTTCGTTCATGTCAATGTTTCTCAAAATTTTAGTAGTTTCCGTTCAATATGTGCAACATTAAAAAATTACAAAAACAAGATTTTCTCAAAAACGCCTCCAAATTTTTTCTTTAAACTTTTGGTAGGGATAGTGATAAATTTACTCTATCAGATGACATAAAAGCCATATTGGTCTATCGGTTGGTTTTTTCAAAAATTACAAAAATGTAAGTTTTTTTACTTGTCTCTCACGTCGTTAATATATACATTATCGGCGATTTTTTCACATTATTATATTCAGAAATAGTGAGCAGAATGGCAAATTTAAACGTGAAAACCTAACCAAAACGCTGAATTGATTTATTTGTTGTATTTTATAAACAATTTTTGTTTTAAGCGGTTCAGCTTCCAAAATCAAGATAACAATTCTTCAATTACGGACGTAGATGTCAAATTGTAAGTTTGTGAAAGAGTAAAGTATACGTAATATTGAAAATTATATATTTGGCCACTTTTAGGTACATTAATTATTAAGTATAATTAATTATTTTAAATCAATGTAGATTTTAGTTTAAAATAGCTTCAAAATAATGTGATTACTACTTGGCACAAAGTATCCTCAATGGGAAAATGAAGCCCGTTTTTTCGTAAGTTTTCAATTTTTTAAAAAATACTTAGAGTTAAATCTAAAAGTTGTAATTTTTACTGAAGTTTGATATGATAGCGGTCTAGCATGTGTGCAATTTTCAGATTTTTATCTGGTCCCCCAACAGAGATATAACAGTCCAAAATTGGGAAAAAATCCAAAATTCCAATTTTCAAGAGAATGTAATTTTCAAGGGGTGCGTTGTATACCAATGATATTTTACAAAAAGTAACTATACTGTTGTGTGTAAAAGCACAGAAAAAATTAAGGCTTAGATTCTATTCCTTCTTTGAAAAATTTACTCTCTGAAAATCGAATTTTGTTCATTCGCGTTCCACAGATTTGGTTGCAAATATTTCCCAAATACAAACATACAAAATAGGTAAATAATATTTCGATTTGCAGGCCAGAGTATACTGAATCGAATGCTTTTTATTCTAGAATGCTAGAACCACCTAGAGCTGAGTAAATTAGGAAAGAGTAAATGTCTGCGAACGCGAAAAATGGCGCACGGCGCGAAACAAAAATGGCCGCCATTTGTAAACCAGGTACAATAGAAAAAAGTTAAAGATGGTTTTGAACAGCCAAAATATAAGGAAATTTATGTACAAAATATGAATTTTTTTCGAGATGGTCGAGCGACCAGTGCTGGACCACTTAAAATGGATTGACCCACGCGTAGCAGCACCGTGGGCTGGCGAAAATCTGGGTGAAAGGACAAATCGAACTCATATGACTCTCTTTCCCTCTTGCAGTCCCAAGGCGACGAAAAGTGGGAAACTAAACGAAACATTTGATATTTAGTCAGTGAAGAGAGCTTGCCTAGAGAAAGTGTAGTCTTCTTGCGCTCCCATCACGATTTGATTCGTGTCACGGAGTCAGTAGTGCAGTACAGCTCCGAGCAACGTTCCTAGAATTTTTAATTTTTAGAGTAAAATTGAGTGAAGGTGAAGTTTCCTATTTATTGGGCGATTTAGAAAAGTCAGTTTACAAAAACAGAATTCTATGGTACAGAAAAGACGTCCGACATCGCGAACACTGAAACATGTAAGCGATATTAGCAAGGGAGGGAAGCTGATGTTTTCCACAACGAGGTATGATATAGCGTCCTTGTTAGTAGGTTGCGAACAAGGACAAGTTATTATGTGTTTTCCATGCGTTATATTTTCAAATTCGAGGTATGGTTTCAGTAATCTTAAAAATGTACATCGTGGAATTCAGAGGCTCGAAAAATCAGGGAGACATAGTGATTGTTCGTTAAAATTAATAATTTTTGGTAAAAACGAATATCGCATTGATCTAACCTTGAGGGAGCTACCACTAAGTTTCTACCACTAACGATACCACAAAAGTTGTGAATTTCGTTTACATGTGAGTTTAATCTAATTGGTTGTATGTTCAATTTAATGTAATAGTATTTGCATGATTTCTTTCCTCTTCTTAAGAATCCTACACGAGCAGCCATTGCTATAGAGATGTTAATCTTACAAGCTGTAAGTACAATAATGAGAATTATTTCTTTTCAGGGCACTGACATAACAGAAGCCTTTGAAGCACACCACATATCGCAGACGGCAGAATATCTCCTACCACGTTTCTTCGTACGGAAGATTACTACACCTCGCAACTCCCCATACACTTTTCATAAAGATGGATTTTATTGTACACTCAGAAAACGAGTTTTTGAGACTCTGAAAGGAAAAGTCACAGGTCCAACAGCACATTCCTCTATTACAGCGGATGCTTTATTAGTAGGAGCTCTTCTGACAGCTATATTGGCCGGTTACTTCTGGAGCTTCACTTTGGGAACCATTTCAGGCATTTATCTTGCACTGACAACAGTTAGTGCACATAATTTTTTCCATCAGAAGAACAACATTCGAATGTACTACTTCGATCTCTCTCTAATGTCATCCAGGTAAGAAGCACTTCAGTAACATAATCGAAACATTTGTTGGTCAAAATTAATGATATTTTTTGATCAGTACAACTACGATATTAAGTAACTGATGTTTCACTGGTGAGTTCCTGTAGAAAATTTAGTACATACAGAATAGTGTTTAATTTTTAATACCGTCAATTCGGTCTTAACCAGCTGAGCGAGCGAAATATTTTTGAGATTTTCTGCAACTTTTGTGAAACCTACTTATCCGTTTGTGTTGTGGCCACCGATCACAATTCATAAAGGGTGAAACATCGCCCTTCTTAATAATTAGAAGGCCTCAAAGTCATAGGAATTTTTAATTTTATCTGATTATTACATTATGTTTTCAATGTAATATACGTATTAGTATTTGCAATTTTAGATTCTCAGAGGTGTCCTTCCTTTAACTTCATCACATAACTCGCTACGCCTAAGAATCCTACTTCACGGAGCCTTCGATTGACCCATGCATTTTGTCACTTGGCAATGACCATATTAGCTCCTTCAGAGTAACGTACCGTATGTTGTTCTTTTTTTCCTTCAATTTGTTCCGTGTAGTAGACGCTACGCGTCGCGAAGCCCGGTTGGAGGCGTTGAGCTCTTTGCGCCTGGGAATAATCCTCCGTTGCTACTATGTCGTATGACACGTCTCGTCGCAGTTGTCAAGAGGACCGCCAGGTACCATCTCCGCGTACGTGCCTCCTACTACGCGCTCCTGCGTCATTACCCAGCGGCCAGAATTGGAAAGGAATAAGGAATGTGCGTACGGTTTAGGGCACTTCATAAGGGTTGGTGAAGCGTCCCTTGTGAAGCAGCCAAACTTATTGGAACAAATTTCACATGAGACCGACGGTAATCGAACTCGAACCTGGTGAAAGGCGAGCGACTTCGCTCTGAGCCACGAGATGGTTTTTTTCTAAGTGTGCGAATTAAAATTAGAATAAATCTAACGAGCCAACCTGCTGCAGTTTAGATGTTCTGCATTGTTCGCAACGGCAATGCATTCGAAGACCTTGATATTGAGCAAAACATACAGATCAGATTATTTTTCATCTTTTTACTAGTGTTCTTCAGACGCAGATAACAAAATATCTCAAAGTAGAAAAAAATAGTTGTTTTGCTGGCATTAATGCAATGAACATGCATTTTATTTGAAGGCATGAACGTCAGATCTGATGTTTAAAACGAAGTGATTTAGAATTCATATAAAAGTAGACTGAATTTTAAAAACTAAAAGAACATTCGGCCAAGCAATTGGGATATAGCGTACCCTTGCGAAAACTCTCGTATTAAATTTCACACTCTTTCTCATCTTTCCTTTTCCATATTACGAAAGGAAGTAGTTAACGAAACGTTTATTCGTTTAAAAAATTTCAAAAGGTTACTTCCAATGTACTTATAGAATTTAAAATAACAATAAAGAACAATGAAACTGATGTTTGAAAAAAATTTTGAATAAAGTTCTGCTCAATATTATAGACAGTATAACCAGTATTACAGACATGTTCATGGAACAATTCAAAACCCTTCCTTAAAAACATTTGAACTAATTATACGATTTTCCTTGACAGTTAACTTTTCGTTTTCCTTGATAGTCGCAAAAATATTACAAAAGCTTTTTAATCTCCAGAAATCTACTTAAAGTTGTCCATGTGAAAATACAGGATCGGAAAAACAAAACCCTACTCTTTGCAATATTATTTAACATTATTTCCAAACTGAGGGGTACACCCGTGCAATTTAATCGCCTCAAGTAATTAGTTTCATTTCACATACAGCTGCAGATTCTGCATGCCTCTGAACAGGTGGTGTAGTATCAAGAAGAGCCGGATCAACAAAATGTAATAGAATGCTTAAGAAGTTCTCGTCCTATAGATTACGTGGCGAGGAACGTTTCTTTGTGGCTTTTGGCTTCAAATTTCCAGATTGTAAGATTGTAACGCTTCGTCTAATAGTTATTCAACTAAATGGATTTCAATAATGCTGCTCCGGAGCTGCATTATGCGTTTGACATTAATATTTAAATTCATTTTTTTAACAAATCCTTCATGTTTGTAAAATCAAAGTGCAAATCGTCACGTCTCCGTGAAGTTCTTTCTTTAGAGACCTCATTTATGAAGATCAATTGCGTGTCCGCCAAACTCATCTGTACTACTGATATAATATAGGAGATGATTTTGTATAGTATAAACAATAAAACATGAGATGAGGTGGCAACATCTCGACTATCATACGCTGAACCAACAATATTTCCATCTATTTCCAATGATTAATCAATCGATCTGCTTAGTAATAAATTTAACTTGCTGCATGTAACATCTAAATATTTTATTAACCTGCTCAAAAGAGCATTTACAGTTCTAAATGTACAACGAAAATAGTCTTAGTTTTCTTACAAATTCTTCAACTTGTCCAAGGTGTAAATTAGCTTGTTGAAATTACTAATCACTCTAGGGAAAGTATTACTTCCCAGATTTTTCAATGCAATATCACGACTTAACACGCGGACTTGAAAATGTCACCGAATCACTGCTGATAAAGAAAATACTGTCACAGGTAAAATAGAATCCAATCCTAACAACATACAGTATTCACTCTTCACTCTACATAATCGTGCATTCTTTGCCAGTACTGTTTCTTTCTTTTTTGACGAAGAACATCAAAAGGTGTATGAGCTCTTTTTCCATCATAGATTTACTTTCTAAGCTCTCTGATAATAACCTTCTCAAATTTTCTTAAGCTTTCTGCCTTATCTTTTCACACACAGAACACCCTGGCAATTTCATGCAGATAGTTCCTTCCTTCACGCGTCTCGGTCGTCTCATAGTACACTGTGGCTCCTTTCTTGACTTTTCATCATAGCATAAGAACGTGCAGCGAATTTCCCTTTTATCAAAGTGAACTGCACTCACCTTCAAAGCAATGAGACCGAATAAACAAGGTTTCTCTTAAATGACTTTTGTTTGGTCTTTAAAATCAACCACACCAGAAAAAATTAACAATATTGATAAAGAAATATAGGCCTATGCTTTCATCAAATTTAATTTTAATTCATGATTTTAAAAAATTCCATCTTGAATAGCCCTGTCCATTGAATGTATATTGACTTAAATTGATAGAGTTTCAAATTTGAGGGATGAGGAAAAAACGGACAATAAGATTTTGAATAAGTATAACATGAGCGTTTAGTGATTAACCATTACAAGTGCATGAGTACTGTAGGTTATATCACAAACTTTTCACGGAAAGAAACTGCCAATACTTACATTCGATAAATTAACGGTTGCACTATACACATAATAAGGAATCTTCATCGGTATCAAGCAACTACTAATACTTCTAATTGTTGCTGCGAGAGCATTTACATTTATTTGCATTATCTTGAATTAATGTACACAGAAAGCATGTGATATGCATGTAATATGAAGAAATATAAGCCTTCTTGCTCTAAAGGAATTAGAAAGACTTGTAAGAGTTCAAATGACACGCTTCGGCGGCCACCATCCCGAAAGAGCGATCCGGAGAGGCACACTGCCACGGCAGATGAGAGGGCGTGGTATAAGGCGTATAGGGCGTAGGGTATAGGGCGTTTTATTATAAAGTTCACGAATCTCTATGCCTAACGGATGCTAGCTATGACGAAAGTACTTTGCAGAGAAGGCATATATTTCTCAACTCCACATGGTAATTGTAAGGGCAGATGACAATTATACGCCCCTAAATCTCCAACAAGAAATGTAAATTCATCAGTCCTCTTTGCAGTAAGAAATCGATTCCTGAAAACAAAGCGTACCATAGTGCATATCCTTATGCAATAGTCAATCCGAATGTCGATGAAGAAATGTTTAAATGGCCCAGTATAGGATATTTGTACCCTGAGAGCGAAGGTTTCATAATAGCAATCCAAGATTAGGTGATTTTCACAAAGAACTACCTAAAATATGTTATCAAAGACCCAGGAGTAGTAACTGATAATTCATGGTGATGAATGTCGTATGTGTGGTGGAAATCATGAAACCATTCAGCGCATCTCAGGCTGTAGTGCGATTTTTATAATTTGGCCCCTCAAGCCCCTACGGCAACGATGGAATATGACAAGACATTTCGCGTCTTTTCTTTCTTGCGAAACTGCCGCGAATCGCGACCTCTCGCTAGGTATCGCGTGATCGCAAGCACTGGTTGATACGGTCGTGATCATACGATATCTAGCGGCATGAAGATGAGCCTTGAGGGGCAAATTATAAAAATCACACTATAGTTGTTTAGATCCCACAGACCAGAAATTGAGGCACGAACAGGTGGGCCGGATTATCAACTCGAAACTTGTTAAAAAATACATGCTATCTTAGAAAGTTGATACACCTTACTATCAGTATCATCCAGAAGCTGTACTAGAAAATGAAACACATAAGTTATATTGGGACCACCATGGCCGGTTTAACGACCTGTGGGGCCTGTAGCACTTTTATCGTACGGGGCCCCTGTAATTATTTCTAATTTTTAAGCCATAGTTAAGCATGTGGTATATGAAAGAACTTTAATCGATTTCCGATATTTTTAAAAAAATTGATCCTTTTCTAAACATAGCTTTATTAATTAATGTTGAGACAAAACTATATACTGTAAAAAAAACTCAAATTAAATTATATAAATACTTAAATACAGTTACCTGAACTCTGAGCCTAGTTGTATGTCAGGATTGGGACATTTGTGCATTTTCTTATAAGGCAAATATCAATTTGAAGTCAACAAAAATAATTCAGAATACAGTTTAAACGAAATATTCTTTTTATTTATTATTACTTATAGTTTGAAAACAATATCTTTATTGAAAATAATCCATTATTTGAAGTGTTATCGGAAGAATGTAGCTTCACTGCGCGCACGTTTTGTTGAGCACTCCTTTTGCTTGTAGTTCATTTACAGTTGAAATTGATTTTCTATAACTCGGGAAAAAACACATTCTGGCTCTCAAGAAATAATAAAATTCTGGCTCTCAAGAAAATGTGCGCAGATAAATTTCTTTCCCCACACGTCATATACAGTTTTTACTGTTTTTTTGACAAATAAATAAATAAATAAAAATAAGATATATAACATACAAACGAAATCATGTCAAATTCTTCTCGTTGATACAAAGTTTAAATATTGCAATCGAAATTGAAATAAATATATTAATTTGTCAAAATATTAAATTTATAAAAATATAATAAACATTTAATAAAATGACGTGATTAATTTTCAATTTTGATTGAACTTTGTTTGCCTAATTAAACTGCATCTAATGTTCACGTAATTTTGCAGTAGAAAACTTGTCGATTATTCTCGTTGTATCCATTTTTGAGCAGTTTATGTTCGACATTCATCAAAGAAAGATTCTTCAGTCGTGTTTGGCCCATTCTGGCTCTTATTTCACTCTTAATACGCTTCAATTTTGAAACGGGACGTTCGCCACTAGAGTTTGTTACCATCAAAGAGAAGTAAATTCTCAAAACAATTTCAACATTAGGAAAACAAGATCCTACACAATTTCTTGTATAATCTTGTACAATTTCAATTCATGAAGGTCTTCCTGATTTTTCGAGAGAGGTTTAGCTACGTCTGTTTTCAAACTTTCACTGAATTTAATCAACTCATCACTTAGTTCACTTTCCAAATCATCGGTATATACTTTCATCAGTTTTAACGAACCTTCTTTGATTTCTTCTGACGTAGATTCTTCAAGGTGACGAAAGATGCCAAACAAACCCCTCAATTTGTTATATGCTATTGACAATGTGGCAATGATTGAAGTGATAAAATTAGGAAGAGGGGGTGTGGTGTCAGATTCCCAAGATGGGTTCCAAGATCTCCCCTGGCTGTTTACAGTTATCGTTGTTTACCTGTATCTCCACATTACTGTTTTGAAACTATGTACAAATAATAATTTCTATATTTCCAAATACATGTGATAATGAAAATAAAAAATTAAATTCACTAAATAAGTTTGTAAAAATAAAGATAAATAACCGTTTTTATGATAAAAATAGTCATTAGTCCAACAAATGTTGAGGTTGTAGAAAAATGTAACCAAATTGGCATGGAAATGCTGAAAACATTAATGTGTTTTAGGCACTGGAGAGTAAGTCATGCTCTGAGTCATCATTTATTTCCAAATTCTGTTCTGGACTTGGAGATTTCTCTCTTTGAACCTATACTTCAGTATCTTCCAAAGGAAAACAAAACATTTTGGGGACGTTACGGTCCATGGGTATACAGTCCTGTTGTTTATGCATTCCTGTTTCATGTTCAATACATTGTCAGGTAAGTTGTTAGGAATATTGTTCATTTCAATTCTCCGTTTATTGTATTTTATAGGCCTACATATCAGTATTAATATTTTCCAATATATCAGAATAGTTCATTAGCAAGATGAATCCATATTGTATGTTGGTTCAAATTCTTTTGATTTCAGAATGATAGTATATGCCAAAGGATTTGACAAAGGTCCTTACAAAACAGATTTCATTCCTTTAATTATTCCGTCTCTTATATATTTGTATGGAGGATGTCAAGTTCAAGATGCTCTCATAATGTGGTTTTGGATTACAATTGTTTCAAGTTTCACTTTTTCACTAATTGGTTTAAATGCTGCTCACCATCACCCAGATATCTTCCATGATGGAGATAAGCCAAGGTAAAAACTGTAATATTTTTACTTTTATATATTCCGCCTTTTGTCACACTTGCATGTGAATGTGAAAAGCCACAAATAATTTCATATTATTTTTTATTATACTACCAACAAAAAGAATAAGGATGTTTGAGATTCTCTCAGTTATCATATAAAGGAAGCTAAAGGGAAAGGTAGATAGAGGAGTTGGAAAGCGTTGAGGGAGAACGAAGAGAAACCATACTCTTCTGTCATAGTACCATATGCACATCATAATTTCTATATTTCCAAGTATGTGAAAATGAAAATAAAAACAAAAACTCCAATTTTTCAAAAGTAGGCCTAAATTTGTAATTCAAACATACACTACAATATTTTCTATATTAACAATTGTCAAAACGAAACATAATGCATTCAATGATGCAATACATTCACACTCAATGTAATAATCATTTTTACTTTCCTGTATACATACGTATATGCGGAGTAATATACATAGTATAGGGAAAGTTATGTAGTGCTGCGCGAAGAAATGGCGAATTTTCGACAGAAAAAAAAATCGTTGCCGGGCCATGATAACGAAAAAGTGATAAATCCAGTTGGCTAAATTAAGAAAAAATATCCCCTAACACGTGGTGTGGCCTGAATCCCTGTTTTGTGGGTCCGTGATACCGAAAAATCAATTGAAAGCAAAACGACCGTCCGTCTGTCCGTCGGGTGTATGTGAACAACACAAGCGCCTAAACTATGCGTATGATTTTTTCCAAATTCAAGAAACGCTAGTCCATCTGGACTGAGTCGAAGCTCTGCGATTTTTAAAAACACTCATTAAATTTTGGGGGTACCCCGAACATTTTCAAAATTTTCTCAAAAACGTCTCCAATTTTTTTCTTTAAATTTCTTGTAAGAATAGAGTGTAACACAATTATTTAGGTGGCATATGTCCAATTTCCATTATTAATTCTGAATTTTCGAAAATTAGATAAGTTTGAATTTTATTCAGCGTCTTCTTCCAACTACAAAATTGGAGATAGATTTTTCCTTCAAATAAAACTTGTTCTTCATAGCGAGTTCTTTCTTTAAGGTCACGTACATTTTTTTGAAAATTTTAGTAGTCTTCACCCAACATTGCGTGAAGACTACTAAAATTTTAAAAAATTACAAAAGCAAGATTTTCTCAAAAACGGCTAACTTTTTTTCTTTAAACTTTTGATAGAGATAGTGTCCAATGTATTCTATGAGATAACAAAAACGCCTTTTTGCTCTATTTTTTTCAAAAACTGCAAAAATGTAATTTTTTTGACTTGCCACTCACGTCGCGTCGTTAATATTTGCATCAGCGGCGATTTGTTTACATTATTATATTAATGATTACATGTGCTTTAAATAATGTCATACAACGTTTCTGGGAAACTCAATATTTTCTGTGAAAACTAGTTCAAATTTCCGCATTTTCAGAAACGCTCAAACGCCATTTTCTCATAAAAGGCTCCAAATTTTTCTTCAAACTTTTGGAATGGATGTGATAATTGCACTTTAATATGACGAAAAGTTTTGAGGTATTTTTTTGTTTTTTTGCAAAAATTACACAAATGTAATTTTTTTAAAGATCTTTCACATCTTTAATATGCACATTATCAGCAATTTGTAAACTTTATTATATTTGAGTGTAAGTGCTTCAAATGACTTAGAGTGAAGTGTTTCAAAAGCTCAAAAATTTTCTGTAAAAAAGAGCTTCACATTTCATGTTATTGTTTCATGATACAAATTTTTAAAAAAAAATTCCATTTAAGACGAGGTTTTTGTGTTCTTTAATATTCCAAAACTAATACTTTCCCGTATACCATTCAGAAAACCGAAAAACTAAGAAAACGTCAAAAAATGTAGTTTGGGCGGCGATCGATGGCAAGAGCTGACAAGAGTATGTAGCAATTCCGAATAGCTACCCAGACTCAAGGAAATAGAAAACTAATACCGGAAAGTCTATGCCATTCTGTAGCACCACCAGTTTACTTTCCCGTATACGTACGTGTATATACGGAGTAATTTACCTAGTTTAGGTAAAGTTATGTAATGGTGTGTGAAACTAATGGTGACAGAATGGCACAGACTCCCGTATTAAGTGTTCTGTTTCGTTTGGTCTCGGCTAGCTATTCGGACTTGCCAATACAGTTGACAACTGCCATCTATCGCCGCCCAAACTACATTTTTTTGACATTTTATTAATTTTTCGGTTTCCTAACAGAATAAAACTATTATTTTAAGAATAATAAAAAAACAGTTAAACCTTGTCCTAAATGTTGAAAATGTTTGAATTTGTGTAATTTTTGAAAAACCACAAAAATATCCCAAATGAACTTTACGCCATATTCAAGAGTGCAATTAGTACTATCCATTCGAAAAATTTGATAAAAAAATTTGAAGCCAATTTTCGAGAAAATGGCGTTTGCGCGTTTCTGAAAAATACGGAATGAGCTGGTTTTCAGAGAAAACTATTCCATTTTCCAGAAACTTTATTTGACATTATTTAAAGCACATGTACTCATTAATATAACTAATGTTAACAAATAGCCACAAATGTAAATATTAACGACGTGAGAGACAAGTAAAAAAAATACATTTTTGTAATTTTTGAAAAAACAAAAGAATAGAGTAATATGGCGTTTATGCCATGAGTACATTAAGCACTATACCTACCAAAAATTTAAAGAGAAAATTTAGAGCCGTTTTTGAGAAAATCTGGTTTTTGTATTTTTTTTTAATTACAAATATTGTAATATTGCGCAAAAACTAATTAAATTTTCAAAAAATGTAAATGACCTTAATGAAAGAACTCACATTGGACAACAAATTTTATTGGAAGGAATAATCTCTATCTTTTTTCTCAATCTCTCTCAATTTTTTAGTTCTAGGAAGACGTCGAAAAAATTTCAAAATTTTGCAGTTTTCGAAAATTCAGAGTCAACTGTGAAAAAGGGACCTATGCAAACTTAATAAGTGTATTTTGCTCTATTCTTACAAGAAATTTAAAGAAAAAAATTGGAGCGTTTTTTGGGAAAAATTCGAAAATGACCGGGGTTTTCATTTAAGTACCACCAAATTATGAAGAAAGTTTTTCAAAATCGCGGCGCATCGAGTGGCCGAGAAACCGGGGAATATTCATTTTGGAAGAAATCGCACGTATGGTTTAGGCACTAGTGTTGTTCACAGACTGACGGACAAATGGACGGACGTTTTGAAACAAACACCTTTTCGGTATCAGGGATCCTAAACCGCGTATTTCCGTTAAAATCTCGAAATCGTTTGTGCGCAGCATTACATAACGTCCCCTATATTACGTATATTACTCCGTATATACGTACGTATACGGGAAAGTAAAAATAACCTAACACGCGGTGTAGCCAGAATCCCTGTTTTGTGGGACCTTGACCCGAAAAAAAATTGAAAGCAAAACGCCCGTCCGTCCATCAGTCCGTCCAACAGTCTGTCCGGTGTATGTGAACATTAGCGCCTAAACTACGCATACGATTTTTTTCCAAATTGAAGAAACCCCTTTCTATGTGGCCTGAGTCAAAGCTCTGCGATTTTTAAAAACATTCATTAATTTTTGGTAGTAGTTTACATGAAGCCTTCCGAACATTTTCAAAATTTTCTCAAGAACGGCACCCAATTTTTCTTTAGAATAATAAAGTAAAATATACTTATTTAAGAGGCATAGGTCAGATTGTCACGGTTAACTCTGAATTTTCGAAAATTACAAAAGTTTGAATTTTATTCGGCGTCTTCCTTCCAACTACAAAACTGCAGATAGAGATACTTCCTTCAAATAAAATGTATTCCCCATAGAGAGTCCTTTAATTATGGTCAGGTACATTGTTTTGAAAATTGTAGTAGTTTTCACGTAAGATGTGCAATTCTAAAAAACCACAAAAACAAGACATTATCAAAGACGGCTCCAAATTTTTCTTTAAACGTTTGGTAAGTATTGTGCCTAATGTACTCTATGAGATGACATAAACGCCAAATTGCTCTAACCTTTTTTTTTTCAAAAATTACAAAAATAATTTTTTTTGACTTGCCTCTCACGTCGTTAATATTTGCATTAGCGGCAATTTGTTCACATTATTACATTTATGAGTACATGTGCTTTAAATAATGTCATATAAAGTTTCTCGAAAGCTCAACTGTTTTCTATGAAAACTAGCTCAAAATTCCGCATTTCCAGAAACGCTCAAACGCAATTTTCTCATAAATGGCTCCAACTATTTTCTTCAAATATTTCGAATGGATAATTGCACTCTTTAATATGATGTATAGTTCATTTTTTATTTTTTTTCCAAAATTACACAAATATAATTTTTTTGAAAGATTTTTCACACCATTAATATGCATATTCCCAGCAATTTGTTAACACTATTGTATTTGTGAGTCAAATGAATTTTTTTGAAAACTCAAAAATTTTCTGTGAAAAACAGCTTCAAATTTCATATTTTCAGTAGCGATTAAACACCATTTTCTTAAAAACGGCTTCAAATTTTCCAAAGAAAATTGCCATTTAGGACAAGATTTTTGCTTTCTTCCATATTCTAAAATTAATATTTCCATTCTATCATTAGGAAATTGAAACATTAAGAAAATGTCAAAAAAATTGTAGTTTGGGCAGCAATAGATGGTAGCTGGCACAAGTATGTGGCAATTCCATATAGCTATCCCAGACCCAAGGAAATAGAAAACTTATCCGGGAAAGTTTGTGCCATTGGATTTCTGCCCCAGTGTCATTTTAGGGGTGGCCCCAATTAGAAAATTTTGTAGTTGGAATTATATAATTAATTATTCATTTAAAAATTATGTTTCAATTATTCTGAATTACTTTTATTTTTTAAGACATTATATATGAATTTCATGTCCAAATATACTTTCCTTTTCATTAAATAGTGTATAAATTAATCAGTAAACAATCTTTTTATATTTCATTTATTTAGAGGGGTGATACCATTAGTTTTGCCCTGGATGCCACCAACTGAAGTTTCACTACTGCATCCCCTCATCCTACATGGAAAACAGAATGCTTCAGATTCAGAAGCTAGACCTACAATTGCATTCTACTCCTTGGTATGACCAAACTACGTCCCTTCCCAATTCTCAGATACCCATCTGTTAAGTATGAGAAATTTCTCACTTGAAGCTAATTTTGAACTAATTTCTGGCATAAGTTTTGGCAGTTGCTGTACTAATGTTATCTGTGAATTGTGGATTGAGCATGGTAGGATGCTGCCTAAGAGCCTTAATGCTTCATATGATCTAAATACACAAATTTAAAAATAAAAAATTTCCATCAGCATTGATGAATATATTCCCTTAATTTACATTTTACATTGTGTAATATTGAAAATTAGTTTTATTCTCAATTGCTTTATTTCAAATACACTCAAGCAGGAGAATCAATTAATCTAAGCACATTCATTTTGGAGGTAACATTTTTTAATATCTACATTACTTGTCTGCTTTTTATACATTCTGTTATATGATTCATGATGTGTTGAATGACTTCAGAAGACTGGAAATTAGAAATTGAACTGTCCAAGTACAAGATTAAAACAAATGGAGAGCTATTATGGAGAAAGTCAAAACACTCAAAGTTGTAATACCTAAAAATGAAGAATATTATATTTTTCCAAATTCTCAATTTCCATTTTGTTTGCAGTATTAAGTGGTCCTAAATCTGTGTATTTCTAAGTGTTTATCATGTGCAAACCATCATTAGTTAATAATAATCATTTCTTTTTTTGTATTTGTGTTACTGACAATATTTTTTATTCACAGAGAAGATTTAGATTGGGGCGTTCAACAGTTAGATGCAGTCCAAGAGAGACCAGTTATAGCCAGATCTCATTTCCTAGCTCTTGTTACTTTTGGTAACCATGCTCTACATCACCTCTTCCCAACATTAGATCATGGACGTCTGGATAAATTAATGCCAGTATTTCTGAAAACTTGTGAAGAATTTAATGCTGATTTTAAAGAGAATACAGTAATAGGACTTTTTAAAGGACAGTTTCAACAATGTGCAAGAAACACACCAAATCTTATACCTCCAGGTGGGAAAAAAAAGTGAAAGAAGGAGGTTTAAAGAAGACTAAAAATACACATACATTACAAATTACATAGGCCTACATACATTACAAATTATATTTTCAAAACATTTGATATGATTTTAATATTTAAAAATGTTCAATTGTAAATTAAAAGCATACCAGTACAATGAGAAACATTTGTAATTATTTTATTTTGAATGTTTTCCTTTAAGTGTTTTTAATTGTACACAAAATAATTTTCAACATTTTATCATTAGATCTTTTTCATCAGCAAAGAATATCAAAGAAATTCACGTACTTTGCAAATTTTTAAAAATTCACTGAGAAAACATTTTCCAAACTTGCAGATCTGAAATCTAGTATAAAAACAGGTCCTGTCCATTCAGGATAAATAGTTCAAAACATTTTAGATAGTACTTATTCAGTTATTCTTGGTTACTTAGATAGTAAATTATAAAAACACAAAATCTATTTAAAATGTACCTTACAGAATAAGAAATTAAATTGTACATTTTAGTAGTAAAGCCTCCTTAATTTATTCCCTTCATTTCCTGTGATGTATTCAGTGAAGGGGATTTGGGAAGTGGTTAGCATTTTGTTTTGAAAAAACAATTGAACAAAGATTCTATTTGAATTTTATGCAAATCCCTGCAATCTTTGTAAAACCCAATTTTTAATTTTTTTTTTATATTTTATAATTTATTTGTATTTTTATTGAAGAGTAATATCTCAAAATAGTATGCACAATTATTTGGATTTTCCAATATGCAGTTAACAAGGAATAGATGATCAAGACATTAGTGAAGTATTTGTTTCCACAAAATAAGAATAAAATTTCAAAACATGCATGTAGCTGTGCTGAAAAATAAGTAATATAAATGTAGTTCATTGAGCATCAGTTGGAGTCATTCTTTCACTAAACCTCTAATTTCTGAAATTAATAATTAAATTTCTTTTACAATGTATCCTCTAATACTGTTATTCTGAACATATTTCTGAACAGAAATTTTGTGAAGCATTAATTGGGGCGTTGAAAATATTTTGAACATTTATAATATGCATTTGGAGAATAACCAAATATTCTGAAGTCAATTTCATAAATTTTGTACAATGTCTCTATTTGATTAAGTTTTAAATTCTTAAAATAATCACAGCTTACTTTGAATGTAGTCCTTCCCCCTCCTGTCTTTTGAAGGTGTGTAGAGAATAACTTTAAGTTCTTTAATTTAGTGACATTCTTGAATCCTTCTTCCCCCTTTAAAGCTGACTCCAATTTGATGATTACATTATAGTGAATCTTACAAGGTAAGCAGTGATCATTGTAACGTATCCAATGAACATCATACTTAGTTGGTGGTGTAAATATCAACCACGTTACAAATTCTTGAAAAGTTGGTATAATCTTCAAAACAAAGCCATTATTTACATCAAACATTTCTGTGTAATTTAATCTCCTCTTGGCTAATATTCTTGGTCCATACAGCCATGCCTGTGTTGTGAATCGAGAATTATCTGCAATGCGATCTCGAAAAGCTGAAACAAGTCGTTCAAATGGGTGTCGAACCACCAAAAACTTTATGAAAGATGTATTGTGAATGATGTTTTCCAGTTCTTCATTACTCTTTGCTGCTAAAATCTTTATTTCTCTGAAAATAAATGATTCACATTTGCTAAGATCAATTTTGAAATAAAATGGTGATTAGGAAAGTGGAATGTTCAGTGAATTTTGTACATTTTCTTTGATGAGTACACATGTGGTTAACACCCATTATTTGAAAGTTCTATTATTTTTTTTTTCCCCCAAAATTTATCAATTAAAACTTTACATGTCATATTTAAATTTGAAATTATTATAAAATAAAATAAAAATAAGGATAGAAATGTTCAATAAAATAAAAATAAGAGCATGAAATTATAAATTAATGATAATTAACCAACTCCCTCAATTGCATTATTGTATCATATTTTTGCATATTATTACATTATATTTTTGTTAATAATGCATTTTTGGCAATTTGGAAAAATGGTAGAGTGTAGAAAATTTATCTCTTAAGAATTTTTTTTATTCATTATAGCTTACCTGTAATTAACCACATATTATATAATTACCTGTAATAGTTTTGCTTTACGTAATGTCCTGCTAAAGAACTGAAAAGAGATGTAACAGTAGTGGAGGCCACTTTATGTATCCAACAATACAACAATTTTTGAGGATAATTGACCAGAAAATTTCGATTAGAAATTTTGTAATTCATAAAAGAATTTACTTTGCAAACATTTTTCTCAAAATAATCAATGTTAACATCCTGAAAAATATATTTTTGTATCATAAAATTATATTATTGATTACGCTCTAATGATATGATAATGAACAATACATAATTTTACTGTGAAAAAATAACATTTCACAGACAGGCCTACCCACAAGCTTTCTACTTACATCAATATCATTTTCATAAAGTTCTAGTCTTCTGTCATTTAGTGCTACGAGATTCTCTTCCGCTTGTCGTGGAAATGTTTCCGGATTTATGTCCGTAAAAGTGATTAGAATGTCTTTTGAATAAAAATAATGGCCGTTCAATTTCCATAAAACGTTCGACAATATAAGCAGAACTGAGCAAATTATTGCTGCTCCAATAAATATTTTAGATTTCTGCAATTGACCGTTGATTCTCATAACAATGTTCCTTCGCAAATGCGGATACGACTCCTAAAACCGCCAGAGACCAAGAAGATTCACCCCCTATGCAACCACAACGCATACTGGAAGGGTCGGAAGATTGTGCATCCGGTACGCCCCACTTATCACAGAACAAGAGAGGCGGAAGCTTTTATCATGCACTTGAAACATCTCGAGCAGAAAACCAGAAGATTTTCGTGGCCTTATACATTACGATTCATGCAGTGGCGATTTATCGCATAGACAGCCGGGGCCCTCGGTCACCAATGAAGCCTCAAAATATTGATCACAAGAAACACAATTCAAAAAGTACATTAAGTTTTTTTGTTGTTTTTTTTTTTACTTTTTCACCCACTTCTTAAGTAGTAAAGAGATTATCGTAATGCTGCGTGGGAAATCGGAGGTTTTTCGTCAGAAAAACTTGTATTGTCGGGCACAGGTAACGAAAAGTTGATAAATATTGTTTTTATATAGCATGTAGTAAATTACATCCTCTAAAAGAGTGTAATACCTCACTTCTAACAGTAGAATCCACGTTTTGTGGTTTGTCTATTGGCTGGGTATTGTGAGTCCTGATACCGAAATATCGATATACGGCAAAACGTGTCTCTCCGTCCTTCCGTCTGTCTGTGGTCAATGCTAGCGCATGAATCAGAGGTTACCATTTTTTTTTTCTTTTTTCTCGCGGACCACTTTCAAAATCTTACTGGTTTCGATGGACCCCCTGCTGCTACATTTCTACCATATTCTCAAAACTCATCAAAAAATGTGAAGATTAGATCTTACGATGGAAATTTGCGTTGCAGCTGAGTTCCAACCCTAAATTCAGAGCGATAAAAGTAAAAATTATGTATTTTCTTATGTTCTATTTATTAAAATATATTATTACAGACAAATAGAATTCAAATTAAACATTAATAACGTACCATAACATCAACAATGCAAATCAACAACTAAACTACTGATGTTAAAGAATGGTACAGACATTCCTGTGTTAGTTTTCTATTTCCTTGGGTCTGGGCTAAAAAATAGTCATTATTTTAATAGGAGAGATGTAGACCCTACTTGATGGATTGACTGTAAATTGAATATTCGGCTTCGGTTTTGTAAGGAATGACCGCAAATCTCCCCGTCCTGTGATGTTCAAACTGATCCTTTTTTTACTTTCCCTTATAAGTACGTACTAGCGTACCCGTGCGAGAACTCCCGCATGTTAAAACCCACCCTTTCCCTATCCATTCGTCTATCCTTTCAATTAAGAAGGAAAGTTGTTAATGAAACGTGTTTATTTTTTTAATGTATAAAAATAACTTCTAACGTACTTGCAGAATATCAAACAAAAATAATAAAATAGATGTTGGAAACAAAAATTTCAATGAAAATTTATTCAGCATTATAGACAGATGTTCTCGGAACAATTCATACTTCTTTCAAAACAACTTTGAACAAATTATTCACTCCTCCTTGTGAGTTAACTTTTCGCTTTCCTTGATAGTCACAAACATACAGAAAAGGTTTCTGCTCTTCAGAAAGCAAAGCAAAGTAAAGTAGTACGTAAACACCGATCGAGCAAGTTCAACCCTACTCTTTGCAATATTATTTGTCTTTCCTTGATTTGTTATGAGGAACAGAGGGGGTTTGGAGAGTCAGGGTGCCAGCTTGCTGGGTGCGAAAATTGAAAAATTATTTATGTATTAACTTTTTAAAGTAATGGATTATTTTCAGCGTTCTTACGTACCTCAAGAAAAGCAATTCCGAGCCAAAAAATAAATTTATATTTTCACCTTTGAGTACTAAATACAATTTGTTACCATTGGAAACAATTTTGTAGGTTTAGACTTCACTTTGGCACATGGGAATGTTACTCAAATGATCTTTGCATATTGAATATCTTAACAAACCGACACCTTGAGTTTAATATCAAACGGTGTATTATTTACAATATGAGTTTTCAGTTGGGCATTGATGTACATACATCCAGACACCACCAACATTTAAATCGTGCCTTTGGACTGCGAACGTTGCCAGTTGTCGAGTGACTTCTCCTATTCTTTCTTGTATTTTGTTGTTGTTTTTTTTTCATTAATTCACGTAGTATTGTAGACCAGCGCGATTTGATTTTTGTTTTTTATTTATTTCAAGCTATTTTACTTTAGCTCATTTAAAACGTTTGTTCTTTGTGTTGTGCCATACACAAGTTTTCCCCTACTACCTCCACGTACCCGTGCGAGAACTCGCATGTTAGACCCTATGTTAGATACCTATCCTTATATTTCCATTTAAGAGGGGAAGTAGTTAACGAAAAGTGTTTATTTGTTTAAAAATATGTAAAGGTAACTTGCAATGTACTAACATAATATCAAATAAAATAAGAAACAATGCAATTGATGTTTAAAATAAATTTTCAATAAATGTTTATTCAGTATCATGGAGAGTTTTCTTGGAACAATTCACAGCACTTCCTTAAAGACAACTTTTGTAGTAATTGTTCAATATTCTTTGACAGCTAGCTTTTAGCTTCTCGTGAGTCACAAAAATATTAGAAAAGCTTTTTACTTTTGAGAAAGCTAAGTCTCTGAACCCGCTGACTTTAAAATTTCATCGAATGATAACGAAAATACTGGTACAAGTAAAACGCACAGTCTTCACTCTTCTCTACGCACCCACATCCCTCCTCAATTAGGTACACAGCACTTACAGACACCGATAAAATGTTAATTGATTGGTTTCACTACATGCAAAGAAACAATCTTCATAGGTATCAAGCAACTATAAAAGTACTTCTAGTTGTTGCTGAAGAGCAAATCTTGAATTAATGATTATGCAAATAAACCTCGTCAGACTGCACAAACTACGGTGTTAACAGAAAGCGTAAAGAAAGATTTTCGAATCTAAGCCTTCTAAGCGTGTCGCCCCAAAAATTGCTACAGCAGGAAGGGCTTAAATATTGAGGTGGCCTTGATAGAATTGAAGCGTGGAACCGAAAAGTTAATTGAATGGATCGGGGAATGTCTCATCTTATAGATTATGGTGTGAAAACGTTTCTTTGAGGCCTTCGGCCTCAAAATCTTAGTTATTAAGGGCTTAAAACGCTTTGTTTAGGAGTTACATGACGAAAACTTCGGCAAGTGTTGCTGGTTGCATTTGACTTGAATAATTGGATGCGTTTTTTAAAACAAATCCTTCATGTTTTCAAAGTCAAAGTGGGATTCGTCAAGTCTCCGTAAAATTCTCTTTCTTTAGAGCCCTCATTTATAAAGACTGGTTGCGAATGAGAGCCGGAACGCAAAGGTATACTACTGAAATAATACAGGAGACGATATACGGAGTAATATTCGTAATATAGGGAAAGTTATGTAATGCTGCACGAAGAAACTGTGAATTTTCGGTAGAAAAAAATTCATTGCCGGGCCGTGGAAACAAAAAAGTGAATAAATCCAGTTGCTAAACTAAGAAAAAATTCCCTATCACATGGTGTAGCTAGCACGTTGGCTGCCATGTGAGTTAGATATAACTCACGTGGCCTTTTTGCAATGGGGCCGTGTGAAGTACATACAACTCACGTACAGCCTTTCCATTGGGGCCGCGTGGTGCATTGGTAACTCACACAAACATGCTATAACATAAGAGTATATCGAGGACAGCCCCAAGAACAAATCTCACACGCGAAATGAGACAAATAACGGACCCTTCAGTTTTTGTCAGTGTGGCAGTAAACGTGCTAGAATCCCTGTTTTGTAAGACCTCGATACCGAAAAAAACAATTGAAATCAAAACGTCCGTCCGTCTGTCCGTTCGGTGTATGTGAACTAGCGCCCTAAACTATGCGTACGGATCTTTCCAAATTGAAGTCCGTGTCCATCTGTCCTGAATCGAAGCTCTGCGATTTTTAAAAACATTAATTTTTGGGGGTATTTTGCATGAAGTCCCCGGATTTTCAATTTATTTTACTTGTCTCTCACGTCGTCAATATTTACATTAGCGGCGATTTGTTCACATTATTATAAGTACAATGTACTTTAAAAAAATGTCAAGTAAAGTTTCTCGAAAACTCAACCATTTCCTATGAAAAACTAGCCCAAAATTCCACATTATCAGAAACGCTCAAACGCCACTTTCTCATAAATGGCTCCAAATGTTTTCTTCAAACGTTTTCGAACGGATAGTGCAAATTTCACTCTTTAATAAGTCTTAATGTTCATTTTGGAGTACTTTTTTTGTTTTTTCAAAAATTACACAAATGTAATTTTTTGAGAGATCTCTTACACCTTTAATATGCACATTACCAGAAATTTGTAAACACTGTTGTATTTGTGAGTGTAAATGCTTTAATTGGCTTTAAACGAAGTTTTTCGAAAACTCAAGAATTTTCTGTGAAAAGTAACTTCAAATTTCGCATTTTGAGTAGCGCTTAAACGCCATTTTCTCAAAAACTGCTACAAATTTTTCAAAGAAAATTGCCATTTAGGATGAGGTTTCACTGTTCTTTAATATTCTAAAACTAATATTTCCGTTCTCCCATTAGGAAACCTAATAATTGAGAAAATGTAAAAAAATATACTTTGGGCGGCGATAGATGTCAGCTGTCAAGAGTATATGGCAATTCCGAATAGCCATCCCAGATCCAAGGAATAAAAAACTAAAACGGGAAAGTCTGTGCCATTCCGTAACACTACTTTGTTTATGAGTTTATAACGCCATTATTTTTTACGTTCCCGTATACTATACGTACGTATATACATAGTATACAGAGATTTTTTGTATCTTGAGACAACTAAATATCTTGAAAAACTAAGAATCGTATCAAGAAATATTTCAAATAAAATTTGTTTTGTCCCAAAGGGGCCTATTGGATGATTCAATCTCAACCTGCCACCTCCACCCCCTGAGGGTGGGGTGGGGAAACTTGCGAATTTGAAATGGGAACTCCTATTTTTTTATAGTGTATTCGGATTCTCCGCAAAACAATACGTAGATTTTGTTTTGAAACATTTTTTTTGTTTTCCAGTAGATGGCGCTGTAATCGTAGAAAATACAATTTTTCGCAATTCTGGTGAAATTGCAGCAGGGGGTGAAAAAACACTATGATGTTTTTAAGATTCTTATCTATTGATAAGAGTGAGCACCCCCCCCCACCTCTGATAGAGAGAAGGGGGGGGTAACTTTTAAATTTCAAATCGAACAAATTTCAAATTGCTATAACATCGGGGGTGCTTTTCATTGCCGGGCCGTGATAACAAGTGGCAAACTGAGAAAAAATCCCCTAACACGTGGTGTAGCCAGAATCCCTGTTTTGTAAGTCCTTGATACCGAAAAAACAATTGAAAGCAAAACGTTCGTCCATCTGTCCGTCTGTCCGGTGTATGTGAACATCAATAGCGCCTAAACTATGCATACGATTCCTTCCAAATTGAAGAAACCCGTGTCCATCTGACCTGAGTCGATGCTCTGCGATTTTCAAAATCATTAATTAATTTTTTGGGGTTCTTTATATGAAGCCCCCCGTACATTTTCAAAATTTCTTAAAAACGGGTCCAAATTTTTTCTTTATTTTTTTCGAAAAACAGAGTAAAATACACTTATTAAGTGGCATAGGTCCGATTTTCATAGTTAACTCTGATTTTTGGAAAATTACCAAAGTTTCAATTTTTTTCGGTGTCTTCCTCCAACTACAAAATTGATATTTCCTTCAAATTAAATTTGTTCTTCATAGTGAGTTCTTTCTTTAAGATCCTGTACATTTTTTGAAAATGTTAGTAGTTTTCGCGTAATATTGCATGCAATATGAGCAATTAAAAAAAATACAAAACTAGATTTTCTCAAAAACGTTTCCATTTTTTTCTTTAAACTTATCGTAGGGATAGTGCTAAATGTACTCATGAAATGATATTATTGCTCTATGCCTTATTGCTCTATTCTATTTTTATTTAAAAAATTGCAAAAAAGTAATTTTTTTTTTACTTTTGACTTATGATATAGATTCAACTAGGAAAACCCGACAGAAGTTGTTCTGCCCTTCATCTCCCTCTTATCCCTCCCATCTCCCTTTCTCACTGTTTCTCCTTCTCTCCCTCACCCTGTCCCTTTCTGTCTCTGCTGCTCTCTGTCCTTCTCATTCACATTTAATTGCAGATTCTGCACATCTCTGAGCAGGTAAGGTAATATCGAGAAGCGCCGGACCAGCAAAATGTAATTGAATGTTCAAGAAGTTTCATCCTATAGATTACGGCGTGAGAAACGTTCCTTTGAGGCCTTTGGCGTCAAAATTTTAGTTTTAAGGCTAAAGAACGCATCGTTTAGAATTTATTTAATGATATAGATTCAAAATCCTACTGAATGCGTTGCGTGTTGCATTTGACGTGAATATTTAGTTTTGTTTTACAGCGCCATGTAGTGGAGTTACAACAGATTTAACAGCACTCACCTTCCCGGTGAGAGAACATGTAGAAGTGCCAACTTTCATGGAGATTGGTCTCACGATGTCGGAGTTTAGCTGTTATAAATATAATATATAAGTATATACAACTTGGCATATTTTAAACTACCGCGCGCATCTTGGGAAAATAAATTAAGTAAAAAAATGACGGTAGCTTCATCTGTAATTATACTGCGATTTTCGTAACTTTGCCCCTGACAGAAATTATCTGTTTCGCTGCCATCCAAACGAGAGCTTATATTTCGCGAAAGTGACGTCATTGTGGTGACGTTCAAGCTACCGATTGGACGAAACCGTCAACACCTGATTCCACTCAGGGGCACAGTTACGAACATCGCAGTATACGGGGAGTTAGGCCCGCAACAGACCACACCGAGGAATGCGTTGCGAGAAATGTGCGACGAGAAATGAGGAAAGAGGCCGGCGAGGCTGCGTCCACACACTACAAAGAGGTTATTAGATGTCTCGAAATACCTTTATGTCCCACAAGCCGAGAGTGGTGACAGCAGTTTTAGCTATGAGATCATCTGCGAGTCCCATTTCTTGTTTTATTAAATGCTCTTATGTAATTTTAACTCGTGAAATCCTTGTTTTGTATCGTATCGTAAACAATTTGTTTAACGAGTTCGAATTACCTAGAGAGAAACACACTACTACATTGCATACAAATCATTATTTAATGTTAAAAAACAAGAAGTTAAGTGACGTATAAGAGAGAAGCTGTACATCAGCAAATTTTCTTGAGCTCCGTAATCTCTACCCCGCTCTGGTTTACTATATTTGTTGGTTGAATAATGAATAGATAATGAATGATCAAATAACTCATAATAAAATTCACAATTAGTAAATTCCAATTAAGAAAAGTAATAATTAATTCAATTATTTCAAAATACCTTTTTGAGTTTCTTGCTTCAAATTTTTATTTTTATATTACTCATTATGAGCGGGTTTCACAAATAAGAATATCTTCCATACAAGTTTTTCTTGTTTATTTCCGTTTTAAGAGAAAATTCAAGAAAACAATTAGAAAACTGGTAGTTGGCATCTTTTACTGCTAAATGTTATAACCTCACTCAGTTCTATGCACTGTTTGGTGTTTTCCTGCGGCAGCGAACGCCTATAGGCATTTATAAATGTCGTATAAAAAAGTGATAGAGTAGAAATGTGTCCGAGAAAACTCGCTCGCCGACCGACTCGAGCGAGGAACTCTTTCGCCTCCGCAGAGGCGAACGAGAAATCTCTTTGTAGTGTGTGGAGGTTCATAAGTGTCCCTTGTTTCGATTTTCCACATTTCTCGTCGCACATTTCTGGAAACACATTCCTCGGTGTAGTCTGTTGCGGGCCTTAAGCCTAAGGACCTCCACACACTAGAAAGAGTTTTCTCGTTCGCCTCTGCGGAGGCGAACGAGAAAGCCTAAGGTAGCCTAAGCAAAAAACATTAATTTACTTTTGTTTTAAAAATATTTTGATTTTACTACAGAATCGCGAAGTTTCTGTAGCCGAAAAAACAATTACATTACGACAAAAATAACGATTTAGCAAAGATACGAAACCAGTCAACAAAACTCGTTTTTAAAATTTTTTACGAGACGAATATTATTTTTAAAAAATGTACACGTGAATTGCATGTGAAAATATCGACGGAATTATTTTCTATATATTTAAATAATATCTTTCAATACTAAGACTTAGTAGTAGGCATCCAATTATACGACAATATTTGACTTAAAGGTTGCTTTGATTGTGGGCGAAAGTGTAAAGATTACAGGAGGGAATATGAATTTTTCTCTTTTGTGTTAACATACTTTGAAACTGATAATTGTAAGGCATAAATGCAATTTGTATTGGTAAAGAAACCAGCCCTTGAATAAAAATTATTGGTTGGTTATTTACATGTTTTACATTTACAATTTGGTTATTTACGTTTTCACTCAACGTCTGTGAGCATTTAACATATTGTGATGCATATTAACAACGGCATCGACGTGTTTTTATTCAATTTTGTTCATGTTTTTAATCAAATTTGGATGTGCCCGAAGCCATTTGTATTTTTATTAGACCGCGCATTTTATCGGGATACGCTTTACAATTTTCTATTGTTCTTGTGTTTCATCATCTGTCAACACTGTTTCATTCCACGAAACGAAAAGTCAAGTTCTTTAAATAACATCATTTGGTTAAGTGTTAAGTGATACCGGTGTGCTGGCTTATACATTTGCGGTTCGGTGGTTAAATGATTATCAGACTTGTGTTACCAGACAGAGCTCATATTAAATTGGATATCTTCCCTATTTTAAGTGATGGTCTTCAATGATATGGTCCATTGCTATTGCTGACGGAACTTCACCACCTGTATAGTTCACCGATTGACACATGACAAACTGCAGTGCAGTGCGATGTGTGCCAGATTCCTATTCGGACGTGTGATAATTGTATGACACTGATTAATATTTCACTTATTAACTTTTCCTGGAATTGTGGGTTGAAATTTGGTTATTACAATGCTAAATGAAAGTGAAGGACAAAATGCATTTGGGCAGAGAGGAATATACTTAGTTTAAGTGATGAAGTATTGGTAAACATATGTACTTATTTGACCTCTGAGGCTGCAGTTTCATTAAGTTGTACATGCAAAAGGTTTAATGACCTTTTATGTGAACGTAAATTGATAAGGTTGGCTAAATATTTTATGTCATTTGAGTGGAATCTCATACATTTGATTTTTTTTTTAACTTCACATTCTTGAATTTCAGATGCATCAATTTAAGAGCTTCATATTCTGTGTCTCCAGATTTATTGAGAACATTTTTTCGACCATTTGCTCGTTGTGATCGAGTGGAAACCATCAATTTAACTAGTTGTTATTGGCTTACTTCAGGTGAAATTCTCTGGATTCTTCAACGTCTTACTAACTTGAAGAATTTACATGTCAATGACACAACTTTGAGTGTTGAACATCTCACTCATATTATGAAAAATATTAAATCGGTAAGGCTTCTTGCTTTATGAAAACTATTTTGTCAAAATGCTAAGAGTAATTTTGGATTGATTTTTACAGGCATGATTGCTGGTTACAATCTCTAATCATCATAAGATAATCATCATAATAATCACCATAAGATGTTATTTTGGTACTATTGCATATATTCTTGAAACCAGAGAGTAAACTTAAAATGAAGAAAAATAATTTTGTACATTGCAAATTTTATTTTAATCATTTTTAATATAATAATTTCTGCCTTCATGAATATGCCTTTTTGAACATCTAAATCAAACTTTTATTCAAAAATTGAATATCGTGAATGTTATTAGGTAATTCAGTAGCAATGTTCTGACTAAGTTGGTTTAGAGTAATTGTTTCCACTAGAGCGATTCTGAGAGGAGATCCTGATGTTCGCATCCCAACGGTGATAGATTTCTGACATCAGCTACATAGCTAGGTTGAACATTTAACTCTAGCAACTGTCTGCTCTGAATGGTAGTTTTGTTTTTTCTTTGATCAATCCCAGGCGAATGTCTGTGCAATATCCTAACAAATTACACCACAGACTGCACACGATCTTTCTTTCTTCATCATTGTCCCTCCTCTCCTCAGTGCATGTGAACTCACATGCACTCGCTGACGTGCACAAGACCATTACACATATCAGAAAACCATTCAAGAGCTTAAATCTAGTCCTTGTCGTGCCCCACATTTTGTGGATCAATTTGAACGTGACTAAATCAAATTTTGGAATTGGTCTTTCACTCAAGTAGACTTAAAGCAGCTGAATGGGTTTGAATTCTTCACCACCATGCACCATTATCTAATGGGCCCGTTCAGTCCCGCTGGAAGGAGATTTTTTTTGTTGATGAGTTAGGAAACATTCCATTCAGCGGTGGGTGATCAGTCCATTGTCCGGCCCTATGGATGAGGAATTGGGACAGGATAGGGAATGAAGGGTCACATGTAATCTGTAGCCCCTATTCTAGGGTGCTGATTGAGCATTCTCCCAGAAACAATAAGGGAAACCACTGATTAGGATGGTTGGTGTATGAATTTGATTCTGGCAGCTTCCACAAACTCACCAATGCTAATAGCGTCATAAAAATGTATGGTAACTGACGAGAATTAAACACATGACCTCTCAGTCCATAATCTCCTGGTCTCCAGAACACACTAGCCATAAAGCATTGCCTTAATGCCCATTGCCTCAAAGTGTTGGTGCCCTGCCAGTACTATTGTCAATAATGACTGTTTCTTCTCTTTGTCATTTGGTCTTCTTTGTTATTCTGTTTTGTACTGTATTTTTAATTTAATTACATGTGACTTACAAATATGAGAATGTCAATACCTTTTATTTCAAAAACGTTAAAACAAAAATGTTTTATTTTAAAAAATTAATTATTTAAATCAATTCAATATCAACAGTTGCAGTGGAGACAATACAAAACTTCAGCCCTTATTTTCCATGTACATTAAGTAGTATGTACTGACAGAAGTATTTACTTATATATGTTCACAGATAGAGTGTCTCTCGTGGACATTCCAAGCACGAAAAATAAATGTTTCTAACATAAAGGAGTTGAGTAAACAGCTTCAGTGTTTGAAATCTTTAAACCTTTGGACAAATAGTTTTGGATTTTACTTCATACCTATGTTATTAGAAAAGTGTACTTCGCTTGAGAGATTAGAGGTAAGTACGAAAAAATTGCTTATAATGAAATTAATGGAAAGGTAGTTCAGTGGAGATTTCTTTCCACAGGTGTCAACCTACAGGACCAAAAGCCTTCCTTTGAACTTTAGAGGATGGACATTTACTCAAAAACTGAATTTTCCCAACATTAACTCTCTCATCCTTAACATGCCTCCATTTGTTCCTCTTTATTTGAGGGAAGTTTGGGAGGCTTGTGATCGTGATATTGCTTGGAGCTGTCTGTGGATTCATTATGCCCGTATATTATTAGGTTGGTATTTGAAGTATTAATATTATTAAAAACTTACTGCTTATATCTGATTGTAGTATTGATGATAATTATGGCAATACCTTTTCCATTAATGTTCCTCTTTAAATTATTATTATTATTATTATTGTTGTTGTTGTTGTTGTTGTTGTTGTTGTTGTTGGTATTGTCATGTCTGTGGATGACAATTGTACACCAATGATGTTAGTGGCACAGAGATGAAGACCTTCCACATATATTATCAAGTTGTTACAACAATATTTTTAACATTCATCATTTTCTCATCAATTCATGGAAAAGTGTATAGGATTTATATCATACTGCAGAGTGAAGCTACACTTATTAATATTTTTCCTTTAGATTTCAGGCATATATCTTTGAAAAGTGCAAAGGATTTATATGCATTATCTTTCAACTTAAAACACGAAGAAGTAATGCATTTGATTAAATTAAAATCTTTAAGAAGTTTTAGGTGGCTCACTAAAGGTGTAGTTAAAGAAAATTATGAACCACTCTTGAGGAAGTCCAATATTGTACATCTGTTTTGGGAAAGTGATGAACTTCCAGTAAGTTGAAAAAAAATGAAGATACATGAACTTGCTACATAAAGAATAATAATAGAGAGGAGGAATTCAGAATAGTTAATTATTTATACAAGATTTTGTAATTCATTCAGTATTTCATTGTTAAAAAATGTAGGAAAACTGAAGATAAATGTAATAACTATTTTTCTGTGTCACATTAAAGTTAATTAATGATTTTACAACTCAAAGTTTGTCTTGTATGTTATTGACACATCTGAAAACATGGAGCACTATAGAATGTTCCAAAATTGTAGATAAAGCAATCAGTAATACATATCTTTTTTATTTCTGCATTATTTATAATGTCCAGCTCATGTTTTAAAAATTGGTATAAATGGAGTGACTAATTTGTTATATTTATATACATTATGTAGAAAATAGTTTGTTGGTTTCAAATCAAAGTTTTAATTACTCTTGTCATCTTGTGTGAAATACAATAGATTTTTTGTCATGCCTTTTTTCTTTTTCTAGAGATCATTGCCAGAAGGATTGCAATATCTAAAAATTTCTGCAACTTGCATGTTGATGAATTCCAATCCAAGATCCTTACTTTTATATGATGCTTTGTCTCATCTTACAGTTGTGTCTGTGCCTGCTTGTGTTCTATTATCTTCAGTTCCAGGTAACGATAACTGTAATCTAGAAAATTCATGAAATTGATGTGGATTCTCACAAGATGTGAATTAAGAAAAGACCTTCCTTGGCTTCAAAAATAGTTTTAATTCTTATTTGAAAAATTTTGTTTTCTTGATTCATCATTATTTAATTTTTTGATTTCTGAAAACAAAGATTTGAATTAGTATCACAAATTGACAACTTACATTCTTTTTAAAGGATTAGTCTGAAATAGGTTTGTGCTTTTGAAAATTATTTTGAAATCCAGCAACAAGGTGTACTCTCTGTTTCTCTAATTTCATTTTTATTTTCTCATATACATACATATATATGGAGTATATACATACATACATATGGAGTATATACGGAATGACTCAAGTCCCTTCATTTTCTAAACAAAATCTGTGGATTCAAATTGATATAATGAATATTCTCTGTTTTTATAGGTAGCAGTTCGGCTTCGATTTCTCTTGAAGGTGAAACAAGTCAGAAAAAATCTGCACGCCAGTCACATCTGGGAAAAACAACAAATGCAGATTGTTTTTTAAAATCACTTCTGGAGAATGCTCCCAATTTACAAATATTGGAAATGAAATGTAAACGGTAAGCAATTTTATTTACCTATTAACGTGATTCTAAATTTCATGGAAAAATGCACAGAGTAATAATGGACAGTTAACAGCAAATAATTGTATTTGGGAATGAGCTCTACAATACATTATACCAGTGCCGTAGCAAATCTTTAATATCGGTTCACTTAACCCCAGATTTTGAAAAAATCTGAGTTTTCAACAATCATGAGATGTGCCCCATTCTCTTAAGCACCCTTTAAGCTATCTGAATGCAAAGTTTGATCAAAAAATTTTATGCCATACTTGAAAAAAATTTGAAAATGTTTTTGAGGCTTCATGTAAAGTACCTTCAGAAATTTAAATATCCATTTGAAACTCCCAAAGCCACAAGTTCATGCAGATTGTTTGGGGAATATTTATTTTAGAGAAAATTAGCTGTACAGTTTAGGTGCTAGCGTTAACCACAGACGGACGGACAGACACAGACAGACACAATGAGACTAATGCTGAATTCATCAGTAGGGAGCAGATTTCTATGATTTTGCATATTTGTGTCCATTGCTTCTGTGCAAAGCTAAGTGAAATTTCTTCACATTTGGTTAGAATGTAATGTTTTAGAGATAAATATGTTATTGCGTATTTGACAGATTTTTTCCTGTTGGTGCTTATTTGTGTAATTATAGGTGCATATTTTGCATTCATTAAAATAGAGACTTATCTTTAAAATGTTTCATCAATTTATTTATCAGCGTTCATTGATTCAAAACAGCTTGTCACAGTTTGTGGCTTTTTTAAAATTTTTATTCTAGAGATAATACACTTGTGCAAATGTAGGATATTTCTTTATAATATATTTTTTAAACTGGTGAGAAGACATTCAATTTACTTCACTAAGATGAATTTCTCTCACGAATTTCTGTTTTCAATTACTCACAAAGTAGGGTAGATTATATTGTTTGCACGAAAATATATCTTTTCATTCCAAGTATGCTTCTCCTAAATTTTATCAAGAGAGGTTTTTAGAGGAAATTAAATATTATTAATTTTAATTGTATATTAAAGTGCATATTGAAGAATTTTTAGGGCATAAAAATCTTCTCCCTATTCATCAGGTAACGGTATCAACACCTCCTTACAAAAAATTTACATACATGTAGGTATATTATTTTACAACACTTTTTCAAATGATATTAAACAATTCAATTGGATAGAAAAGTTTAAGTCCCAAATAAAATCTTTTCTGCTGCATAACTGTTTCTATACAATTAGATACTACACCGAGCATCGAAGGAAAGTAATATTAATTTTAACAATTGTATTTAATATATTATTATTACAACTTTACAAATGATTTTAATTAATTTTACAATTTACAAATTATATTAATTTATTATTATTAAAATTATAATTCTAAATAACCTATCACAAGTATTGTACCTCAGCTTCTGGGTCATTGGCTCTCGTCTTGGTCAGGTTTTCATCCAGTTTCCTTGATTCTTTGAGCAAATGCTGAGATGGTCCTATGTTTTGCTTCTGGACATAAATGTAACTTCATTATCTGTGCACATCTTCTAGAATTCAGGGGGAAATATAGTTATTCAAGTTATCATTCTCCATATTGTCACGGCAAGAAGTATTATTCCTTCATGAAGTATATGATGAGGGATAAAAACCCAACTCTACAGGTGATTTCCCCTTGTAAATAGATTTTATTACAGTGAAGCAAATACTTTATTAACAAACCTTGCAAAAAGCATTCATTTCTTTCTGTATTGAAATTTCAACTAGTATATGGCTTAGGGTAGGGATCACAGAATTGTGAAAACTTGAACGGAATTCACTTCTCGTAGTACACACAGTTTTTATCTGTTTTTGACCTCGCTCTTTTTTTTTCTTTTTTGCCACAAAGCTTGGTGACAGGTGGTACTGCATTACAAATACATTGAATGTTGTCCTTCCTAACTTTTCTTGTCTACTTATGAGATAATATATCCCATAACCAAGGTCCTATTTCATCGTTGCATTGGATGCTCCAAGTTTTGTTGTCCTTCATTGGCCAGCTAGATTGAATGATCATCAGCAAGATATGAAAACAACTGAACGTGAATTTGATCACTTGATCACCATCCCTGAGTTATTTGCTTTTTAAAAAGCAAATATATCATTTTTATTGCTTCTCATTTGATACTTTTGTCTTTCGAGGACTTTAAGGTACATATACAGAACTAACAAGATATGGCCATCCTTAAATTGAGATTGATTTGCGTCAATGGATTTTAGGCTGTGACTAGTATAGAGCTAATTAAGAAGTAGGTGGGTAAGAGAGAGATGCATAGAAGTTACAGAGGTTTGAATCAGTCTTTTGGAAATTCTAATTTAGTGCAGAATCTGTCATTGTTTCTATCCGAGTTAAACATTATAGAGCAGAGAGAGTTTAGTAAGTTGTTGAAGAAATTGTTGGCTAGATGTTTTATCGCTTAAACAAACAGGAAGCTCATTTGAAGTTTTTGCAATAGATTTGCCATTAAAATTGCATATGTTACCTTCATGCCACACTCAATAAACAAAGATAGGCATCGAGCCTTGAGAATTAAACAAAACAGGACCAAAAAATGAAAACTATCGACCAACCAACCTTTGAAAAAGGCTTTAGGAAAGGTATCTACAATAACAGCTTTTCTTGCAAAAACAACGGGTAACTGATGCTTGCAAATATAAGAAATAATTGGTGGTGGTTACCTAGAAAACTAATTGTGCTGCAACAGTACATACTTTCTAGCATTATTTGTAACAACTTTGAAATATTATAATACATCATGAGCCGGCATAAATGTTTCCAACCAGCAAAACATTTTTTCTGTCCTGTGATTCGAACTTGGATACTTAGAGCTAACCCACCTTTGACGTTTTCCCTACACCACCAGCGTCACATTTAAATTCAACTTCCCCATTGCTTTAAAAAAGTTAAACATTTGTATTTGCAAGTTCATAAAATACGAATTTCATTAATATTATTTAAAGATCTAATTTTAAAAAACCTATTTAATTAAGGAAAAAATATCATTAATATTGTAGTTTTACAATGTTAATTTTTTGTTGGCAATTTTCGAAAACACATAGTTCTCTGTAAAAGTGACCCAACACTATGTTTTAGCATCCTCTGGTATATTCAAAGTCAACATCTAAAGAAAAGGTAAGTGTCATTTTGAGAAAATTATTTTTTTTAACTGCTTAAATTTCACAAAAAAATATTCGAAAACTGCACATATTTTCAGAAAATTGTACAAGACCTTGTTTAAAGGATCTATTTCTGAACTGAATTCATTAAGGAAACAAATCTCTATCTTCCATTTTGTAGTTGTTGGAAGACACAAAAAAATTCACATACAATTTTTGAAATTGAAAGATTTCAACGAATATAAGACCTGTTAAGCACCTTTAACACTACCTGATAAAAAGTTTAACCCTCAACTGGCGTCATGGGCCATATTGACCTGACTCAAATTTCGAAGTTGGATATCCTTCCTTTTTTCAAATGAGAACTTTGGTATGCTGTTTACCTTTAAATAACATGTTTTAGTTGGATTTGAGAAGTATTGTTGAATTTTGTGCAGTTGTTTGGCAATGGCTTGAGTGAAAAGATTTTTGTTGTGTCACTGTGGCACCACCACGCCAGTAATGTGACTATGTTTGAAATGGGATCTTCATTGAAGACTATTTTGGGTGGACGCGGACCATGTTATTACTATCTCTAAATGGTCAGAAGGAGAGAGTGCTTATAGTGACACTGAAGACGTACAAAATGGGAATGACTGTGAAGGGAAGGATTCTTGAAGATGCTGGCAAGTCATCTTGCCGAACCTCAAGTGAACATCAGACTCTTGAATGTGCAACTACCTAGAGAGTTTCATGGAACCATCTCAAGAATATTGAGGAAATCTATTCCTGGTGCTAAATTAAATCCACAAGAAGCTAGGAATAGGAAACAGTAGGCAATATAGGTCGAAAAAAATGACTGTAAAACAAAATTGTGATTCATGTTGCTGCTCAATGTGTCATGAATGTCAGGCAGACATTTGTAAGGAGTGACTAGAAGTCACTCCTTAAGAACATTTTTGCAATAATGTTTCTATTTTATCGTTAAATATTTGTATCAGAAAAGGATAATACAAAATAAATAAGTGTAAAAATTTACAGGTAAAAATATGATTTTATTTACGAGTATTTATCAGTATTGTCACAAAAGAGTTAATTATTATTCAGTTATGTAAAAAATATGTTAAATATGAATTATTTTGTCTAAATGATTTTAAAAATCCTATAAAAGTATGATTTAATGAAATAGTTCAAATTGCATTACAAATTTTCATAATGAAATGAAAAAACAGGTGTGGGGTCAAAATGTCACGACAACGCTGGTTATGTAGCAACAACTTACCACACCAGTTGAGGATTAATAAAGAAGTATGGAGCAAGATCGATGTTTTGGAGAAAATTTTGAAAATGTTGAGGTTTTATGTAAAGAATCCTCAGTGATCAAAATATCCCTTTGAAACTTGCAAAGCCTCGAGTTCGTACAGATCAATCCGGGAATATCAGTTTCGGAGAGAATCGTCTGAACGGTTTAGACACTAGCATTGACCACAGTACAGATAAACAGTCAATTTTTCTGTTTGAAGGACTCACAAAAACATGGATACTACATGTTACAGAATGTAATTTACTAGGTGTACAGGTCAACCATGTTATTCCTAAAAATAATTCATTTTGAACGTTCATAAATTAAGTTAAAAAGATACTTTAAAACATCTTAATTGCGAAGACAAATTCTAAATTTTGAACTTGGAACTTCATGGACCTCCGCTTATATTGTGAAAGTAACAAGAACTTAGAAACCTGAATAGTAAAGTCCTTGACCAAAAGTGGCTTGACAGGAGATCAAAAGAAATGCTGTGTTTTGTTTTCCAAGCTTTCTAAATTTGTTAATGTATGGGCTAAATTAGGCTTCAAAAACCTATGTCACCTAGATGAAAAAAACAGAAGCTTGAGCAATCATACAGCCTCAAGTATGTATGTATGGAGCATAGACTAAAGTATTTGGACTGTGTCAATATTTGAACTCAATTACGAGCGAATGCTGGCAGTCATTTCTTAAGTGCAGAGCTAGGTATAGGAAACAGTTTCTTAATAGAACAGTTGATAGCATCTGGTTTTGAGGGAAACGTCAATGAGAATTATGCAAATTGGGAGGGCACGTAAATAGTAGAGTGGTTTCTACATTCGCTGTTTGTTATTATATTATTTTCCCTTCAGAGGACAGTAAATGGTACAATGTCATTTCTTTAATGTCTTGTACATCACGTTGATTCAGCAGCTCAGGAGATGCAAAATAATTTTTGATGTATGTGTTATATTTGGCAGAATTGTGTGTGAAACAAATTATTATCTGAGTAACTTAAGATTAATCTTTTAGGGGTTGCACCATTCTTGCACCAAATGAATCTGTTAACCTTGCTCTAATTAATTGGCCCCAGCTGGAGAGTCTCGTCATGGAGAATATACCATTAATTGACCTCTCTCCACTTTTGAAGGTATTTTTTAAATATGCTGTCATATGTTATGTATTATCTAATAGTTACATATGTATATGTTCATACACACTTAATATGATTGCTCATTGTTATATTTCAAGGTGTGTGCTAATTGTCCCAAATTGCGATGTTTGGGACTAAAACATGTTGGAATTTCTGGAAATTTTTCTCAAGCATGGAAGCTTGTACAATGTATTAATTTATTGGGAAACTTGGAAGATTTTCAGTAAGTATTTAAAACCATAAGAATTAAAAATATTTTTTTTGTGATTATCGAGAATTGTGCTGAAGAGATTCTATTTCTGATTATCAATTTACTGGAAAGGGGGAAATACAATCAAAAAAGATTAGTTTTCTGTAAATAAAAAAAATTAATTTTGGAAATTTTAATGTCTGGAATGATTTGATTATCCTTTTTGCTCAGGATTTAATTGCAAAATATATGTATATCTTACTATGTTAATCTAAAAAAAAAGCATCATTTATCCCCTCTACAATAATAAGCTAAGGAAAAATGACAGTTTTGTACCATTTATAAAAGACCATCAATACAAAACCCCATATATACAATGTGCGACCATTTTATAAGTGTGCCAGTTACACAGGGATTTGTCCTCTGTGAACAAGGCTACGGATGCCAGGGAAATCGAGACAGGGCAGTTGGTAGAGTCACCAAAGAGGGAAGGTGGCTATTTGCCGCTGGAAAGTTTAAATTGTACTCATGTTATAGAAGATGCTGGAAACAAGTGACTCTGATACATTCTTGACATCTAAATACGTTCTGGTTTACTTGGTAAAGGATGTCCTGTGACAGTTGTGAGAGATCTGTGTTGTTGCAAAGATCTATTCCTGTGGGCCTTAATTCTTTTGAGTGGGGATTTGTTGCATATATGTGAACTTTCAGAAATCCCCATAGAAAGAAATAACATGGAGTCAGATCAGGAGAGCGTGCAGGCCACAAACCATGGGTGATCTGTCTTCATAAGCGGCATGTAAACCCTTAAGGAAACTGAAGCAGTGTATGCAGTTGGAGAACCATGTTGAAAATGACCATAATTACACTCTTCTTCTGTCAACATTTAGAAGAAAGGCTCCAGGATACTATGCACATAGCGGTTTGACACATTTTACATGTGTCATGCACAAACCACTTTCTATTTGAGAGAACTTCGAGTGAGCCATCGCAAACCGACTATTCAACAAGTCGATTATGTTATGGAGTGTTATGACTCATTTTCATTACATTTTCAGATTTGAACATCCTGATGTTAATCAATTGATGACTATCATTGATGCTCTTTCACACTGTCCTAAATTATCTCGTGTTTCCATCATTTGTGAGAGCACACGTGCAACACAAAATATATCATCGTACGTAGAGCTCATTGAGAAATGCTCACATCTTGTTTTTCTATTTGTTTGTGTGGGAGCTATAAGTAAGAGAATGGAAAAAGATTTCCAAAAGGAAGTAAAGGCCAAGTAGGTACTTTGACTTGAGATAATGGTGTTTTAAATTCTTTAACTCTTAAACTATTTTCATTTTTCATTTTACAGGTTTTTGAATGAACGTAAATATCTGTGGGCATTGCTGCAAGGAACATTGCGAGATGATATTGTGGAATCTATCCCGTTTATTCATTACTTGGATATGTTACATGACGGTACACAAATACCATTTTTGAAAGACTGATGTTATAAATGTATTTTTATTAAATTTTTGTTATCTTGTAATGTAAATGCTCTGGGTGAAAAGTACCTATTTTATATGTGAAGATTAAAGAAAATAATGAATATTTTATTAAATTATGTGTTTCATGTATAGTCCCACTGTAAAACCACCAAACATCATTTATTTTCATTATAGGAAATTGAATTTTTTTAAGAGATTTCAATTTACTTACAAGAAATTTTGGAATGGCAGTTTACCATAAAGTCAATGTAGAGGTCTAATTTAATAATGTGACAGTAGCAAAACTGCAAGAATGTACTTCTTAAACCGCTTGGTTTTAAACTTTGTTTATTGCTCTTGGAATTTGTTACCATATGAAGTGAATTCTCAATGTATTATGATTTTTTTTTTCCTTTTACTCCTCTATTTATTCTAATCAGTAATTATTCATAAAGCAATCTGACATTGTCAATCATTTTATTTTTCATGTGCCAATTAAATGAGTGCCCATTGTTTTGCAAACAAAAAACCTTGATGAAGCCCATGACATCATCAAATTGTCTGAACTTGACATATTGCATTGCAGTGATGCCACGAATTGAAAAGTGCAAATTACAGTTGCTGGTCAAAAGTTTGTTGGTCCCAAGTGTATATTCAATCAACTAGTTTTTTGCACAAATACAATGTAGCTTCGTTTCATTCTGCCTTGAGATAGGCTCATTTTCACCCTTCCATAAGTGGTCATGTGCTTCTTTCACTTGTGTATGAATAGCAAAAATTTAAAGAGTAGGTTGTTTAGATCTTAAAACATTGCATCTATCTTCATTTTCCTTGAAAAGGAAAGTGTTAACCATGTAGAAATAAAATAAGTACTCATTTTTCATTCAAGCAGGTACACTTTAACCTTCATTACTGGACATTTGATCAAAAACACAATGTATTAAACTAACGCGTCAACACATAATTTTTTCACTTCCTAGTATTTCAATAATCTAGGCTCTTTTCACTTCGTGATCCAGTCCAATGGTGCCCGACACATGAAAAAAAATCTAGAAATGTTCTCTAGTCGGTTCTGCATGTTTTGCAGAATGCTAAATTCGAATTTGTCTCCTGAAGAAAGGTCATCATCGTAGAGAAAATCGCCAAAGAAATTGCGCTTTTTCGTTTCTCCCTTATATCGCGGAAAATATGCCTTTTATCTTACGTACCTACGTATAGTATAGGGAAAGTAATGTAATGCTGCGCGAAAAAACGGCGGATTTTCGGCAGAAAAACTCTTTATTACAAGGCCCTGGTAACGAAAAGTGGATAAATCTAGTTGCTAAATTAAGAAAAAAATCTCCTAACACGAGGTGCAGCCAGAATCCCTATTTTGTGGGTCCTTGATACCGAAAAAACAGTTGAAAGCAAAACGTCTGTCCGTCCATTTGTGAACAACGCTAGCGAGTAAACCGTTCAGTCGATTTTCTCCAAAATTGATACTCCCCAATCTATATGAATAATCTCGCCGTCCCTTGAATTTAAAACCGATATTTTCATTTTGGAGGGTACTTTATATGAAGCCCCTGGGACATTTTCAAAAAAATGGCGCCAACAATTTTGACTAATATTTGTTGGATAGTCTGAAGACCATTTAAGAGAATAGCGTAGGACTCATGTCGGTTAAAAACTGAACTTTCGAAAATTGCAAAAGTTTGAATTTTTGTCAGCGTCTTCCTCAACTATAAAATTGCAAATAGAGATTTTTCCTCCAAATAAAATTTCTTCTCCAAAGTGAGTTCTTTCATTAAGGTCATGTACATTTTTTTGAAAATTTTAGTAGTTTTACACAATATTGCGTGCAATATGTGAAATTTTAAAAAATTACAAAAACAAGATTTTCTCAAAAACGACTCACACTCTTCTTTAAACTTTAGGGATAGTGATGTACTCCATGGGATGATATAAACGCCGTATTGCTCTATTCTTTTGTTTGTTTTTTTCAAAAATTGCAAAAGTAATTTTTTTACTTGCCTCTCACGTCGTTAATATTTACATTAGCGTTGATTTGTTGACATTATTATATTAATGAGTACGTGAGCTTTAAATAATCTCAAGTAAAGTTTCTCGAGAACTCAACCGCTTTCTGTGAAAACTACCTAAAAATTCTGCCTTTTCAGAAACGCTCAAACGCCATTTGCTCATAAATGGTCCCAATTTTTTTTTCAAACTTTTGTAGCGGATAGTACTAATTGCACTCGTTAATATGACGCAAAGTTCATTTTGGTATTTTTTTTTTCAAAAATTACACAAATGTAATTTTTTTGAAATGTTTCTCAAATCTTTAATACGCACATTACCAGCAATTTGTAAACATTATATTTATGAATGTAAATGCTTCAAATGAAGTTTCTTGAAAACTCAAACATTTTCTATGAAAAATGAGTTTCAAATTTCGCATTTTTAGTAGCGCTAAAACGCCATTTTCTTAAAAACGGCTACAAATTTTTAAAAGAAAATTGACATTTAGGATGAGGTTTTGTGTTCTGTAATATTCTAAAATTAATATTTCCGTTCTACCATTAGAAAACCGAAAAATTAGGAAAATTTCAAAAAAATGTACATTCGGCGGCAATAGATGGCAGCTGGTTTTCTCAGTATTTATCAAAATTACATCTTCAAATAAGGTCACGCTTAATTTGTTGAAAATACGAGTAGTTTTTCTATAATTTCGTGTCAAACATAATAGCCCGCTGCAAATTTACTGCGCTTCAGACAGCCGTATGCGTCGTAAATTAAAATTTGCAATTTTGTATATTATTTCTTTGTTGGTTTTTACAGTCGACCTGTTATACATTTACACATTAATCTTAAAAGAAAATTATTATTATTATTATTATTATTATTATTATTTTTTTTTTTTGAAATATTGGAAAGAAAAATTGCCAGCTCTTTACAGGGAGTATCGACAATGCAGGAACGTAACAATTTAATTCCGATCCGCCTTTGCGAATTTCTGTGAATTATGTGAGATTGTTGTGACTTAATAGAGATGTATGATATCAGACTTCTTTTTCCAATACAAGTTTACAAAACTTTTGTATTATATTTTTATGCAATTGTGGAATTCACATAGTTTAGACAACATTGTGATGGAAACTGGGTTGTTCGCACTGTGTAAGATATATAGGTGTGTTCACTCCCAGTCTAAAAGTGAAGCTCATGAGAGGTTAGTTCTCACAGTTCTGGCATGTAAGTGCTGCGATCTTTGGGTCTCATTTGGGAAAGGTCGTGATTGGTCGTGTAATGTGTAACAGCCACAGTTTCAGATGTCTTAAGATGTATATCTTCGCGACACAAACCGATAGTGCGGATAAGCGAGTATCCAGCCTCAAACTGACTTCAGAAAATTTGCCCCAAAGGCGTCTAGTTAACTAACCTATTTATCTTACACCGTGGTTGATCGCTTCTTGTTTGAATTGGACGTTTTCAAATAATAGCTAAGATGTTAGTAGGGCAGAAAGTGCAATATTTCAATTCTACATAGCTACTTCCAATAAAACGGGAATGTATGTGCTGGTATAGCACCACTAGTTATATGTTAGACTTGCTGGTACCCGGCGCGTTGCTGCCGCAGAAGAAATAATTGAGGAAATATTCCTCTCCCCCCTCTCTTTCTTTTTTCCACTATCTTTTCTACTCTGTCCCTCCCCCTCTGTCTTGTTCCTCCTCTCTCATTTTCCCCACTCTCTCTCTCTTTATCCATCTGTCTGTCTTTTTTCATCTGTGTCTCTTCGCCTTGCGGCTCCCGATCAGTCGAGCGGCGTCGCCGAGACTCGGGAGTCGCCGAGCGCCCGAGCGCTCGGCCGCTCGACCGGCGCCGGACTGCTCGGTAGCTTCGCCGCTCAATGCATGTACGGGATATACAGTCACCGCACGTAGTGATTGCAGAACTCTTTCAGTTAATTGTAATCGAAAGAAAATACAATTTAAATTAAACGATTAATTAGTTGAAAAGTAACAATTCATCGATTGATTGGAAATAATTTTATAGAGACAAAACATTACATTTTTTAAAGAATTATCGCAAACAAAGAGTCTGAAAAGAAATTTAAACCTTTATTGCACGATTTTTATATTGTTTTTTATATTTATATTGGTTAAAGGAAAATAATTTGTTTCGTACCAATTGTAATGTCATTTAAGTTTCTTACAACCCGAATAAATGGCATATTTATTAAACACAATGAATATTTGGTCATAATTTCACGAGTATATAAGAAAAACACATATGCTAAACAAAAATGAGGTGGGTTCGCGTGTATATTTGAAAATAAAGCTGCTCTCTCTCTTCTGATAACTACTGTGAACAGCGTGGCAGGAAGCGATAACAAAGGTTGCACGAGGTGACTCGGTGGCACCCAAGCAGCGCGCCATCGTCTTTGCGACGAAATTTTCAGGAAAAGACAGGAAGTGGTTAAAAGAGAAGAGTTGAGATACGTGCACTAAGCTTTTCTCGAAAGATATTGAGAAGCCCGCAAGATTATAAATAAAACTAAAAGTACAGTGAGCTTCAAAACAATGCTGAGGTGACTCAGGCACCCCGCGCGTCCACTGCCGGGTTAAGAAACTAAGACCTGCGTTTTAGATGCCTGAAAATTACAACAAACAGAAGTATCTGGAAAAAGGCAACAATAACACAAATCTGGAAAGGAAAGGTACTAATATATTTCATTGCACTTGCATCTAAATTTAGCAGAGCTTTTGTATTTACACTATATAAAATCAAGGAAAATTAATGATTTTATGTTCATTAGAATAAATTAGGCAATTTTCTGAACATCTTACGTATAGTCATTACAAAGAAAGAAATTTATCTCTAACACTTTTGAATGCCTTTTCTTTGAATTCACAGGTAGAACTGCAATAGATCCACTTGAGGTTGTCGGGGGAGTCGAATTTCGAAGCTTTTTATGCTTTTTTTATTATTAAAATTCGTTTATATATATATATATATATATATATATATATATATATATATATATATATATATCGACAACTGACCGAGTCTCGGTCGGCCACCGGCGACCGGGAGTCCGCAACCGGCTGCGAAGGATAGTCGAGTGCGTGGTCTCGAGAGGAGAGGCGAGCGAGCGCTGGTCGGGAAAAATCGCGGGGAATGCAGACCTAGGCAACCCGTCATGCACCGGTGACTGACAAGTACGCGTTCAAACGCAACGATTTCGTGGATCTGTCAACATCAGTTCTTGATAAGTTGCGAACCAATTAGGAGCAAATAAAGAGGGGAAGGTACGTTCTAGGGGGCCTTTGAGTAAAATGTTGAAGTGGGGCCCCATATTGCAATTTCCATCTTTATTTGTCCAAGAAAATGATATGCATTCGTAACAAGTATATTCATCGCGATATTTCGAAGTAATCATTGTCCTTGCCAATGGAAATACGCTTAAATAATTGCGATCTTGAAACCAGGAAAGACTGCCATGGAAGTGACATCGTACCGACCGATTATTCTGCTACTTGTCCTATCAAAAGTATTTGAAAAACTTCTCCTACAGCGCCTCAAGTCTATAATTAAACGCATTGAGCGGCGGGATTCCTAATTTCCCGGAATCCTGACTTTCAATATGGCTTTCGAGAAGGGCACTGAACAATAGAACAGACTCGTCGTATTGTAAACACAATTTCTCAAAGCCTAAAAAAAATGTATATTGTTCTGCAGCATTCCTAGACATACAAGCATTCGACAAGATATGGTATGAAGGAATTCTATTTAAAATAAAACACCTTTTCCCGCACTCCTACTATTTACTTCTCAAATCATATCTTTGCGATCGCCTATTTCAAGTGAAATACCAGGACGCTCTATCAGAATTCCGACATATTTCTGCAGGGGTGCCACAAGGAAGTATTCTTGGATCATTATATCTTATACTGCGATTTCTCCAACAGCGTCCCTCAAGGCCACTCAAATCCCATCTTAGCGATGGAATATGTCTCGGCATTTCGCGTCTTTCTCAGTCGTTCTGCTAGAATTCGCACGATCGCGACCGTATGAAGCAGTACTTGCAATCATGCGACTTTTACCGGCAAGACCGAGAAAAGACGCGAAATGCCGTGACATATTCCAGCGCGAAGATAGGATTTGAGTGGCCTTGAGGGACGCAGAAAAATCGCAGTATATATCAACTTCAGACTTACCAATTATAGAAAAAACTACAATAGCCACATTTGCAGACGACACAGCTATTCTCTCTGCAAATAAAGATCCTTCCTTTACATCATCTTCAAGAACATCTAAACGAAATTGAAGATTGGAGTCATCGTTGGTGAGTCACAGTTAATGAAACGAAATCAAAACACATAACATTTTCACTAAGAAAAGAAAACTGCCCAAAAGTAAATCTAAACAATACAGAACTCCACGAAGCTAATACAATCAAATACCTTGGACTGCATTTGGATAGACGCCTGACCTGGAAAACCCACATCAAAACTAAGAGAAAAGAAGCGCAGCTTAAAGTTCTCAAATTGTCATGGCTAATAAACAATCAGTTTTCCTTGCATAACAAAGTACAGATTTACCAAACTATAATCAAACCAACATGGACCTATGGTATTGAATTGTGGGGCTCTTCCAGTAAATCGAATCTAGAAATTCTAAAAAGATTCGAAGCTAAAACATTAAGAAAACTATGCAACGCATCATGGTACGTGACAAACAAGACAATATACGTATAGAACTCGACATCATCCCGCTAGAAGAAATTGTCACCACGAAGAGCCAAGCTTACCAGAAGAGATTGTACGAGCATCCAAATTACCTTTCAATAAACCTTCTAGACAACAGTGAAAAATGTATATAGACTGAGACGAGAGAACATTTTAGATTTGTCATACCGATTTCTTAAATGAAATTTTCAATGTCACAAAATTCACGTCAGAAATGTGTTAGACACCATTTACGTATTGTTATAACAAGAACAGATTGTAAATTATGCAGAAGTAATAAAAAAATCTTTATTTGGGGTCGGCGGGAGACCTCACTCGGGACCCTGAGGTCCAATCGGTGTCGATGATTTTGGGTGTCCCGCTGCCGCTCACCGGTTCCACCAGCCTAGCTATGCCCTTCGGCAAATATCAAGAGTTCACTCACCACACATTCATTGGCTATCACTGATAATGCGCGAACCTCCAACACGCACTGGAAGTTTGTAACATTTACTGGGAGATATCTGTATTAAAGTAATTTTTAATGTGTACAGATCATTAGTACTTTAACGTAGTGAAATGAAGAATCATTTTATCATTCGCTTAGCATTAAGCGATCCTTTTGATATGTAAGTTACTTATTTTCAAACTTTAGAAGAATTCTCAATGGAACTCAAATAGCGTATCTTGTAAGAGACATTAAAGGCACGTTTTCGCTTCAAAATCGCATCAAGTTTTAAAATAAATCCGATCGTTTTATTCCGTTTTAGCTGAGAAATAAAATTTATGGCTACTTGTTTCTACTTCTTACGAAATGTATTACATCGTTCCTTTTTGTTAATTTTCTTTTCACAAACTCTCCAAACCATACACAGTATATTCTCAAGCTTCATCCTTTGCGAGGAAAATTGCACGATGTTAAGTTGAATGCCTTTTCACACACGTTCAGCGAGCAATCAGGTCCAAGCCTTTTCGCTCGCACACACAATAACTCCAATAATTTTTTTACTATTTAAACATGCTATAAAGTATTCTGATTTACATATCACTATGCTTCAGGGAAATATATGATGGAGCTGACAATTCCAGCGAAACTTAAACTTCCTTCGAAGCCGGGAAACATGGCAGAAACGATTGAAAATTCTTATCATCAGCCGCACACAATTTACTGGGCCTTCTCAATGTAGATGAGTTAGCAGGCAGGTTTGCAGCACACTGTGACGGTCGCCTAGCCATCTTTGGCCAGATCAGCATTTCAAAATTGATAGTAAGTGATTTGGGTCAAGATAACGTAGTTGCTTGAATCAAAACAAATGTGACTTTTTTCTTGTGAAATGCTTTTCTAAATTTATTATCGGAGTATAGGAGTTCATAAACAGATGCGACATAATTGACCTTTTTTAATGTAGGGCCCACCGCGTGCATCGTATTAACTCCAACTACTCTATTAACAATAATGGCTTTAAACTAAAACTCATTGGAGTAACTATCTTTTAAATCTCTTCCTGGACTGCGTCTAAGGCCGCGCGCGCTTGCTGGAGGTGAACAGCTCGACCCGCACGCGCAAGCAGAACACCTCCGAGGAGTCGGAGAAGCCACGGAGCTCCGCGCGGTGCATTCCCGCGGGGACGACGCCCGTGTATTCGCCCTTCAGGGTGTAGTGACGTTCTTCATGTGGTACACCCCCTGCAACAGGTTCATGCACATTTTTATCATATTTATGGAGATTATAGAGAAAGAAAAATAGACATCGAGAAAGTATTTCGGGGGGGGGGGGGTTACAGTTCAGACCTTCCAATAAACATTATGGGAAATCTTTTGTAAGCTTGAAAGAAGGATACGTAGATAAGTAGATAGATTTATAATTGGAATTCTCTTTTGGGTGTTACGGTATTCTTTTGCACTACGATATTTGACAAAAGTCGTGCATCCTCTCCAGTGGCGTGCATTCCAGGTAAGCTAGGTAAGCTGCGCTTACCCTGAAAAAAAAATCCGTTAAATGTAATTATTATAGAGTGAAATTGCGACTTACACCATAATGAGAACTCAACTAGGAGTTTAAATTTCTGTCAAGGAAGGGTACACTGCCTTGCGAAAGCGCCCGGCCAGAGCGTGGCCCTACATCGAGCATACAATGCTGATGCAGACGGAGACGGAAAGCGAGTGAAAGAGACGGAGGTACTAAGCGCCGCCACCCGGCCCGAAGTGAGCATTGCGATGTTCTCCATCTAAATGCATTAGGGAGTTCGCGCATGCGCTCTTGACTTTTAGGAAGCTCCATTTGATTGTATGTAGCCCTCTGGTAAGCGCAGCTACCCAGGCCCGCCGCCTACAGCACCACCCAGGGTGGCCCTGAAATGAGCTTGCAAACGTGTTCGCATATGACACAGTGGCAAGCGCCGCATAGTGAATCTGGTGTTGTAAGTGATAATACGAACTCGTGATTTTTTTCATCTGTACGTATTATTTCTATGTGTGTTCTTCCCGTGTGCTGTCTTTTGTGCTTCGTAGAGGTAAGGCACTGAGCTATGGAAGAAAATAATGTATAATTGATACATGTTTATTTTAAAAAATCCGTTCACTTGTCGTACTTTTGTGGAGAAAAGTGATGTTATTCGAGTAGGGAGGCCTGTTCCGGAACTTCCTGACTTTAGATGTTTGCACAAAGAAAAGGGAAGAATATTTTCGCTATTTTAATACTAAAAAGTATGGTCTCACTAATGGTATGATTAAACTAAGGTAGTAGAAAACTTAATAAATTATTTTGCTGGCCATGTTTACTGTTTTCCTATGATCATAATCAATGAAACAAAGAAGGATATAACAATTTGAACGTTTCCAATGCAATAGCAAAACACGAACGTTCACAAAGTCATTTGCGTTCACTCGTTAAGCTGGCCAGTTTTGGAAGTGTCCGCATCGAAACTGAACTTGATCTTCAGTTGAGATCAGACGTAATGCGACATAATGGGACAGAAAAAAATAGACATATTAAAACGCCTAATTGACGCAACTGTTTTTTTAGCAATGCAGGAATTGCCTTTCAGAGGGCATCGTTATAATGAAGAGTCGGTTAACAAAGACAATTACATTGAACTTCTAAATTTGTTGAGTACGTATGATATTACATTGTAACAACACCTAGAATTTGCCAAAACATTTAAAGGCACTTCCAACAGAATTCAAAATGATTTGATTTCTGCCATTTTTTTGAGCAAATCTATCAAAGATGATATTGCCACGGCCCAGCACGTTGCGATTATTTTAGATGAAACATCCGACGTAATTAACAAATCACAATTAGCTACTTCTCTTAGATATGTTCAGGAAAAACTGTAGAAATGCAGGAGACATTTATATCGTTTGTGGACGTAAGGGCGGATAAATCTGCCAATGGATTATTTAATCATGTGGAACAAATAGTAAAATTCGGCGACAAATTGGTGGCTCAGACATATGATGGGGCAGCAGAATTTGCCAAACAAGAGAGGAGAATGGAGTTTATTTTGAAATAAAGTAAGTAAGATTACTTGTTTACTTTCAACATTATTTATCCAGTAGATATGATGTAATAACAAATATTTGTTGTTCCTTATGCTTTACTCCAAATGTTATAACAGCGTATGTACGTCTTCAGTTTATTTTATTGCGGCACAATTGCGAGTGGTACGCAGGAAATCGTAATACAGTACCACCTTTGTTCTCAGTTGCTTCATCTGTGATACTTTTCGTTTTCTCCCCTGACAACATAGGCTTAAGAGGGAAGAGGGGACACTTGTCTCCAAATGTTTCAAGCTTCTTCGAATTTTTGCAAAGTAAAATGTTAAAAAAATTATTAATATAAAATATTAAACAAGATTTAAAATATATTTCTATCGAATAATTTCAAAGTGGAAATATATGAAAACAGTGTAATGAATAATTTCAGACTACCCCTAGTCATTCCGCACCATATAATCTCCTAAAATTTTTTTCACTCATCAGACGCAATGTCGTGGGACTGAGGGCACTACCGTTGCGGAGGCCGCTTCCTCGAATCGGTTCCGACGCGTGAGCTTTGCCGTATCAGCACAAAGGACAGTGTTTCAACTCTGCGTTCATCACGTCCCGACAGACACGAGGAACATCTTTTCGACGTGTGGATCGTTCAAATGCCAGCGACTGTTGGTGACTGGTAGTTCGTAGAAAATTTTGTGCGCATATGCTGGGGACTCTCATTCTTCCAGAATAATAATAATAATAATAATAATAATTATTATTATTATTATTATTATTATTATTGTTGTTGTTGTTTTTATATTTTGATATAATTAAATATTTATATACAGTTACTAAATGGATTTTCGTTTGTCTCCTCAAACAAATCAAGTCGCACCCTTGCTATTTACAGAGCTTACCCATAGGAATCGGTCACCGCACGCCCCTGATCCTCTCATTGCTTAAAGGTTAAATACACAGCGTCATTACATTACCTTCGAAAGACGGAAGCTAACTGAATACATATTTGTAATACCTACACATACGATTTTCATTCCTTATTAGCAAAAGGGCTGTTGATTATCAGCAAAAAAAGTAAATGGCATATTTGTGCGACAAAGGGAAACCCTCCAACTTCTATCCTCTTTTTTATAAAATATATTATTTGGTATAATTTATACATTTTTTGAAACTAATTGTCCTAAAATTAATTAGAAACTCGAGACCTAGGACCTTCTAGTCGGAGTTGCTCCAGAGAGAGCGACAATGCCGTCTCTGAGCTAACTCAACCGGTAAAAACTCATTAAAGAACTAGTGGTGCTACAGAATGGCACAGACTTTCCCGTATTAGTTTTCTATTTCCTTGGGTCTTCGCTAGCTATTCGAAATTGCCACATACTCTTTCTTGCCAGCTACCATCTATCACCGCCAAAAGTACATTTTTTTGTCATTTTCTTATTTTTTCGGTTTCCTATTGGTAGAACGAAAATATTAATTTTAGAATATTAAAGAACACGAAAACCTAGTCCTAAATGGCAATTTTCTTTTAAAAATTTTGTGCCGTTTTAAAGAAAACTGCGTTTTAGCGCTAATAAAAATGCGAAATTTGAAGCTCATTTTCACAGAAAATGTTTGAGTTTTCAAATTACTTTATTTGAAGTTATTTGAATCACTTACACTCACAAATATAACAATGTTTACCAATTGCTGGTAATGTGCATATTAAAGATGTGAGAGATCTTTCAAAATATTACATTTGTGTAATCTTTTAAAAAAAACAAAAAAAAATACCCCCAAATGAACTTTACGTCATATTAAAGAGTGCAATTAGCACTATCCGTTCCAAAACTTTGAAGAAAAATTTGAAGCCATTTATGGG